>CM076575.1:445011782-445411684 GCA_034641835.2 Pinus albicaulis | reverse complement strand
AAATATTTCATGATTTTTTCATTTGCTTCAGAACACACCATTGCTACAGTTTTACTGCAGAAAAATGACCAAGGATTTGAAAAACCCATAGATTTTTTTAGTAAGGCCCTTAGAGATGCCCCTTTGAAGTATAACATTATGGAAAAACAAGCGCTAGCCTTGGTTAAGGTCATTAAAGACTTCAGAGTTTATATTCTCTACTCACACATTATTGCCTATGTTCCAAATTCTGTAGTTAAAGACATTCTTACTTAGGATGGTCCTAATGGAAGAAGAGGTAAGTGGATTGCCACTATCTTAGAATATGACATGGAGATAAAACCCACCAAGCTCATTAAATTTCAAGGATTAGCCAGACTTATGGATGGATCCAATTGTAATGCCCTAGATATAAATTTCATTGCTCAAGTAGATGATCAGGAAGAGATGGCGACTCCATTGATTAGTAAAGATTTTTCACACTCACCTTGGTATACAAATATCATATTTGTACTACAAAACTTACAAGCTCCTCCTGGATTGTCAAGAACCAAAGCTAGATTTTTAAAACTTAAAGCAGTAAGATTTTGTATCTTAGATAATGTACCTTTTTGGAGAGATCATTCTTAGATAATGTAACTTTAAATCATTTGCTAAAGGAAGAAGCTAACAAAATACTTGAATAATTTCATGCAAGTGACTGTGGAGGACATTTATACTGGAAAACTACTGCAAACAAGATCCTGAGAGTTGGTTTTTACAGGCCTACCTTGTTAGCTGATGTCAAAAAATATGTTACTTCATGTCATAAGTGCCAAATTTTTTAGGGTAAAAATAAATTATTACCCCTCCCTTTAAAGCATATTTCAACTGAAATGTCATTTCAACAATGGGGTTTAGATTTCATTGGTGAAATTCATCCCCCCTCTTCAGGCCAACATAAGTGGATTTTGACAGTCACTGATTATTTTACCAAGTGGATTGAAGCCATACCCTCCAGAAAATCCACAAATACTGTCATTATTTCCTTTCTAGAAAACAACATCCTTTCAATAGTTGGGTGCCCTTAAAAGATAATTACTAATAATGCAGTAGCATTCAAATCCAATAAAATGATTGAATTTTGCCACAAATACCATATTACCCTAGGCCACTCTACTGCATATTACCCCCAAGGTAATGGCCTAGATGAATCCTCAAACAAAAGCCTTGTAAATATCATCAAAAAATTACTTGAAGACAATAAAAAGGCTTGGCATAAGAAATTAGTCAATTCCTTATGGGCAGATAGACTTACTACTAAAAAATTCATTGGTACTTCACCTTACCAACTAGTTTATGGAATGGATGTTGTTTTTCCTTCCTCCCTAGGTGTACCAGTGATGAAAAATATCCAATAATTACAGGTTGAAACAAGTGACATCCAAAGAAGGATAAATCAAACTATTCACTTGCAAAAAAAAAGGGAAGAAGTTTATATCAAATCTCAAGTCATTCAAGATAAGATCACAAAAATATATGATGAAAATACTAAAGAGGATGATTTTTACATAGGAGATAAAGTGTTAAAATGGGATTCTAGAAGAGAAGACAAAGGAAAACATGGAAAATTTGATTTTCTATGGAAAGGGCCTTATGTAATTTATGGATATAGAGGTAATAATGTTTTCTTTCTGAAATAATTGGATGGAACATATCTGCAAGAAGGACCATTTAATGGTAGAATGATGAAGCACTACTACTCACCTGAGTTAACTAATAGTTAGTTTTTATTCACTTTCATCATTGTACATATACATTTCAAAGTTTAGATTGGATTGGATTTTTTCTTAGCAAAGTTGAAGCCTGAAGAGAAGGCCCTAAGATTTGAAAATTAAATATCATAAATATGAATAAGTTACAGATATCAAAAGACATTTACAAGATCATCACAGTCAAATTTCAAAGGCTACTAGTCTCAAAGTTCTTGATATTTCAGCAAGAAATGTCATCCACATGTGGAGCCATTGTTAGGGTCCTATAATAATAGGGCTCATAAAATTTTGAATTGAATTTGATAAAGTCTTATAAATATGTACATACCTTGCTTTCTGCAAGTTGTTTTCCCATATTTTGAAAAAATGAAAAAAAGAAAAGAAAAAAAAGAGAGGGCAAAATAAGTCCTAAAAGAAAGATCAAAGGACTTAGAAAAACATAAACCCCAAAAGAAAAGAAATAAGACCTGAAAGTGAGCAAGTCCAAATGCCACTACATTACTTTTACTGCAAAGAATAATGATTATGAGCAGAGTGTCAATAAATGCCATAATCCATGATCAGTTAAATAGTTTAATCTTAACTTTTTATGTTTCAATTTCATGTTTTAGATAGAGAATAAACATTTTTCAAACAGTTTAAACTTGACAAATAAGTAGATAGGTAGAGAATAATGAGGAACTCAACAGTTTAATCTGAGCCCTTAGATGAAATAAGGTAGATTTAGATATTTTTATGCTTTGAAAGAAAATGTTTTAAGGTTGCAAGCCTAAATGCACATGAAAAATGAAGAATAAATGTTAGAAATAGAAGTTGGGTAGGTAGAAAGCAGTGGATAAATCATGTAAATAATACATCATAAGGAAAAATCACTAATTTCCTTTCCCCATGAGTATTCAGTATTCTAACCTATCAGTCAAAAAAGCTCAGAGCATTTCTTTGACTTTTGTTGGGACCGGACCCAAGGCTCTATGACTGGTTAGTTAAAAATATTGAGTTCTTATGTTAAATCCAAATTTATCATCATTTACCCTTCATTCATACATTAAAACCCCTTTTTTCTAAGTAAGCACACATTCTTGCTTAGTAAAATTGTAACCAAGTGTGGCCAGCAACAACCCCCCTTCTTATTTAGTATTAGTAATAATACTAAATAAGTGGGGACCCTTAGTCAAAAAATCCAAAAATTAATTAGTGCTTGTTTCCTTTCTCAAATAAAACTTACTATCATAAATTAGGGAAAATTCCTTTAAAAATCTTTAAAATAAACCTAAGTTTATGATAGATTAGAATATAATCTTTCTTTGAAGAAAAATACCGCATCCATCGCAAAAAGTGAATGTCCTTTGTAAAGCAGAATATTTTAAATTGCAATTTCACGATATTGTGATAGTGCGATCCCAAAAACTATGCATCAAAGTATTGATCGCAAACCGCATATCGCAGAAATGTTGTTTAATAAGTTATATTTTGTGAAATTCTGATATTGCGATTTTGCGATATTGCAATTTCGCGATAATATGAGATTGCGATTTGTGATGATTGCGATCTACGATATTGTGATTTTGCAATATTGCACAACAAATCACAGATCGAATTATCGCAGATTCTTCTAGCGCATTGTCCAAAGTAAATCTTTTCAAAAATCAATATCCGTTATGCACTTTAATGTCAAATTAATGATTGGATTGTTAATTATTGATGGAAAGGATTTTGTTTCGATTGAAAGGTTGTTTCATGTTAAAATAATATTTTGCATACGCCTTCAGCATTTAAAACTATCCCGTCACCTTTCTCATATCATTACTCTCACTTAATTCGTAAAACCGTAGGCGCGAAGGAGTAGAAGAATATACAAAGCGTTCACAGAGTATTATGGGAAAGAAAGAGAAAGTTCTGAGTTCTGAAAACAAAGAGATGGCTTCCTTATACGTAGACACTGCTTGCAACAAGGACGCCGGTATCACCACTTGGGAGGGGATGCATAATTTTCTCGAAGAAGAAAATCCCAGGGTAATGGAAGTTGTGGCTACTGCAGGTTCAAGTAATTCCTCTGAAGCGTCTCTTACAGAATTGGCTTGTTCATTCTTGCACAGGATAGCAGCAAGACCAGGAATTCTTCCGTATACAGATATGGTAAAATGGGTGCTGGATAGCACCGATATTTCAGACAGGCAATTTAGAACTCAGGATCAAGAGCTCATCGGGTCATTCACTACAGAAGATTTGAGGCTTATGTATCACTTTCCAGAACCTCAGGCGACTTACAACAAACAATTTATGGAGAAATTTGCTAGGGAAAATGCAAATTTGGCAGAATGCACCAAGGAATGGACCAAAAGAGATGAACCATTGAAGAAAAATAAACATGGTATGTACAGTACTGGCTCACTCACCTCTCCATATTGTTTTGCTGCTGCTATGTTATGCAGGCTTTTCAGAAAGCCTAACATAAATATGGTCTTGCATGAATGGCTCCCATTGTTGAATGCTGCTGTTAACGCTACAATTGTAGACTGGGCCATAATCTTGTCTGATAATTTGGCCACTACTATTTTCAATTACCGGTCTAAACGACCTGTTTCTCAGAGGATTTATCCTCCTTTTTATCTATCTGCCTAGGTTATGGATTCAATTTGCTTTGCTTCTAAATTCCCTTTGATGGGTTGGCAATGGACGATTCATGATCCCTTGCCTATTCATGTCTATCACAAAGAATTGTGGGAATCAAATTTTGTTCCTCATTTTTACAAAATTTTCCATGGCATTATGTTGCCTCTGTACAGAATATTGTATAATAAAGATGCTCCAAGGTTTTCCCCGGAAGCAGAAGTCGACATTCTCCCTATCGCAAGATGGTTTGAAGAAGAGTTGTTTACTTATGTGAGGGTTTTTGGAAGCTCTTCTTCTCCTCATGTTTTACCCCTGTATGTTCCGAATAAACTTGTAGCTCGGGAGATTTCATACCAAACCTGTGGTGAAGGAGGTTTGAAAAAAGAATTGAAGGATAAAAAGAAGGCCATTTGGCCACAATTTCCCGTAGCCTGTGGAAAATTTTCATTGTTTGATGTTGGTCATGCATTCAAAGAGGTAAGCAATATTACATGCTTACAACTGTTCAAGTTTTCAAGAAGGTTATTTGATCGAAATGATGTTGTTAAATATTTCACCACTGTAGTTAAGGTGAGAGTGTTTTCTAGGGAGGAAGATCCTTTTGATGATATGTTTCAAGGAAAATGTTCATTTAAAGAAGTTTTGCATTTAGCACAAACACAGTTGTCCCCAGAAGAATTCCAAGAATTTAAAATTTACAGAGAGAGAAGACTAACTACTATACCTTTGGAAAATTTACGCTTGGAACCTGCAAGGGAACCAACTCCTAGTGTCAGTCTTAGTGGCAGCTCAGATACAGAAAATTCTAAGTCGAAGTCTGACAAAGAAACTTCAGAGTGTTCTAAAAAGACTGATAATGATGAAAGCTCAGTAAAGGATACAGCTCAATCAAAAGAGCTTTCACAACAATAGACTCTAACTACTCCACAGTTGAATCTTCCAACTCTCAATGTACAGCAACCGGCAGTCAGGACTGAATTGGACAAAGAATGGGAAAATTTTAATGAATTGCTTAATTTTCAATGAAAAAATACACAGACCCTAGTACATACAACAAAAGTTTTGAGCACGGGAATAAGTGGGAATGTCACAGAAACTGAGCACATACCCATCACTCCCTCTTTTGAAATTGTACTTAATATAGAGGACATTCCTCCTCTAGATGTATTCTACAGCCCGCAGTATAAAACAGTAGTGAGGAAGCAGAGGAAAAAGAGAAAATTAGAGAATGCAATCTCTACTGAGGCAAAACAATTATATGTCTTATGGAAGGATCCTACTACGGATCCGACTGAGAATCTTACTAAATTATCTCAGATTACAGGAGCTTATGCCTCCACAACTATTGACAAAGCATCTGAGGTAAAACTATTATTAAACGAAAAAGAAGATCAGATACAAGTTCTGCAACAACAATTGCGACAAGCCCATGCTAACAGTGAAGCACAGATAAAACTTGAAAAGTTACAGCAAGAGCTTCAAGAGATGCAGATCGGATATCAAAAAAAATTGGCCGATAAAGAGAAAAAAATACAGATTATCCGAGAAGAGCACAAAGATGATCCCAAACTTCCAGAATTTATTTCAGAATCTATTTCTTTAAACAATCAACTACTGCAACAACAAGATGTATTATGCCAAAAAATCTCGCAATGGATCTCTTTTTGTCAAGAAAGTGATAAAATCACTAATCATGTCGTAGAATTACGACATGATTATGATTTAACTAATGAAAGAGTTACTAATTATTTGGCATGGAAAAATACAGAGGAAGGAAGAAGAGTTGGGGCACCAATTATCAACAACAGTCATAAAGATATACTTTTCAATAATTGGGATGCATAGATCAGAGAAGCAGAAAATGCAGCAGAGGAGTCAGCTACAACAGCGAATAACATTACTGATTGTGTAAATGAAAATTTACACAAAGTTAATTTGATTTCAGAAACTATTCCAGGTTACCTCTGACAAGCCCAGTAATTGCAAACAGAATGGAAACAAAAAGCCGATGAAAAAGCAAAATCAATTCAAGGATTGGCAAGATTAAACTGGGATTATTACTGGACATATCTAGTGAAACCACACAGTCAATGCAGTGCACTTAATTGCATTATTAATTCTTCTAAGAAGATTGCGCCTACACTTGCCGATTCTGTTTTTTCAAGGCAATTGAAATCTGAAGTCGGCCAACCACCTCTTCTCAAAACAATGCTGGATGCTTGCAATATCAAAGATCAAATTCATAAGTAGATGGTTGATAGTCTTCATTTTTAGATTTAGTTTTAGTTTTACTATATTTTTTCCTAGAAAAAGGATGGTCATTTAAACCGAATCCTAAATTTTTGTAATAAAATATTTTTAGATTTTAGTTATTAGTATTTAAACCCTTCTCATGCATTTAAAGAAGGGTCCTGAAATTTGTCAAAAACTTATCCTCAGAAAATGCACTTCTGCACCCTCAGAGGAGGTTTTGATAAATGAATGGAATGATATTTATTGATATATGTGTCTAATATCTGTTACTGATGTTGCATTTCTGTACTCTTAATGGATGTTGGATTAGGAAGAGATAAATCATTATTGCTTCTAGCTCATGAGTAGAACCAGTTATAAATGGTACTTTTATCTCTTAACTGTTTCTGTTTCTGTGTTAAAAGTGATATTTATGTTCAAGTTGTTTATATGTTAATGTTTGAATACTTGAGTTATCATTTGGGATTTTTGTACAGTGATAGCTATTTATTTGTGCTTAATGTATGAATAGCTTATTATGCGATATGTTTCTCACAACTGTTTCATCTAACTTTTTATGTGAAATGGTTTATCTTTATTGAATTATTTTCTCATGATAATTGAATGATCTTTATTATCAATTGTTATCTGAAATCGTTTTAGATCGCATAAATAGAAAGATTACATCCCGGGATAGTTTAGAGTTAGATATTTCTTAGAATACAGTTTGTAGATGAATAGATAGAAATAGATTAAAACCATTTTTACTTAGGAATTTAAGAAAAGAAATATCAAATCTCAAACACACACACACATATTGGGAAACTGGTCCCATTATCCCCATTCGGATCCACTACACCAAACGAAAAAGGAGCTGTTAACCAAGGTCCGGACCGAGTGGGTATCCCCCTTGTTGTAGACCCGATTTTCGGGGCTTCAACATATTTGGCGCTAGAAGGAGGGCCACCAACTGTGAATGGCAAGTGAATCTAAATCTAAATACCATTCTGAGAGTAAATCACCCTCACAATCTTCCCCGACTTCTCCATCATACTCAGAAAGTTTAAATCTAGAACCAGAAGTCGAAAGAAGAACAGACACTGCTACAAACCCTGAATTTTCAGAAGAATCTTCTATTGAACCTCCTGAAGTTGAATCTTTGATTCATAAACTTCAGATATTTTCATTATCACCTCAAAGGTCTGATAAATCGCAAGGTAGTGTGACTTCGCAATATAATCCTCCTCATCCTCTCACTAGATTACAGAGTGAAAAGCTTGGCATTCAGCCAACTGAGTTACCTCTAATTACAAGAAAAAGAGCTAGGAAATCACCTAAAAGGTCTGATAGTGAGACTTTTTCATCATCATCATCCATATCAAACTCTTCATCGCAAATTCAACCACCCACTCCTCCACTCCAGACTACTGTCCATCAGTCCACTCAATCTTCCACATCTCCTTCTCAAATCATAATATCTTCATCCTCTCAGTCACAAATATCATCTTCTACATTTTCATCTGTTAGTAGTTCAGTGATGGCCCAAATGCCATGGAATAATCCAGGGGCATTCTTAATGCCTGCACCCTTGAGTCAAATACCGACCCATCCTGAAAAATGGCTGCCTAAGTTTAATCCTGAAGCTAACATGCTAGCAGAAGAACATATAAACAACTTTATGCTATCCATAAATCTCAATGGAGTTGTTAATGAAGATGTTGTTGTCCGAATTTTTCCTTATAGCAGCTGGATCATGGTATTTCTCATTACCATCTGGATCTATTACTAGTTGGAATATCTTTCGAGATCAATTTTTGACTAAATTTGGTGATGACAGGTCTACAACAACACTAATCAATGATTTGTCTAATCTTAGAGCTGATTCAAAAGAATTTGTCAAGGATTTCAATTCATGTTTCAATAAATTGTTAAACAAAATTCCTACTGCCTCCAAGCCTAGTGAAGAAGTGCGAAGTGAATGGTACATTTCTGCTTTACCATCAAACATAGCAATATTTGTTGATAGGGCAAACAAAACAACTTTAGCAGATAATATGAAAGAAGCAATAGCAGTAGAAAAACGGATCATTGCTTTAGAAAAGAAAAATGCAATAGAAGAATGGAAATCCAAAAAGGTCACTTTTAAGGAAGATCCCAAGAAAAACAACCGAAAGATCCATTTGATTTAGAAGGATTGCAAAAATTTTTGAAAACCATGTCCAATGAGATGGTTGATATCAAGAAACAAGTGGCAGAAACATCTTCTAAAAAATCTTTCAAGCCTTTTAGAAGAAATCCTTCAACTGATCCAAAACCACCAAATGCTATTACAAATGCTGAATTAGAAGAAGAAGAAGAAGATACTGCTACTAAAGAAACAACTGATGAAGAAGAAGTTGTAGAAGTCCAAGGTATGTGGGATTTCATCCTCCCAGATGAGGAAGATCAAGAAGCATCCCCGGTTAGCACTCGAAGTAGAAATCAACTTGATCCTCCTCAAACTACTCCTAAGCCAAAGAGCGCAAGCTCATTGACTAAGGATAAAGTTCCACCCAAGAAAACGACATCCAAAGAAATTCAAACTAGCCCTGTCCAAACAGATTCATCAATTCCATCAAGAAAACTGATTGTTCCGGATGAAATGGAATATAACATTATAGAAGATATGAAGAAGACTAGGGCAAACATCACTTTTTATGAATTGAGCAAGTTAAAACCCCAGCAAAAAGTAATTTTGAAAGAATTACATGTTGTACCAGAAAAACCTTTGCCCGATCCTATAATTTCTCAAGATTCCAATGACATGGGAAGACCTCCAACTAATTCGATTAGTAAATTTGATCTTGAAAATATCGCTTTAATTGGAGGAAGGTCGAGATCTCATACTCCTCCATTTCTTCTTACTTATGAAGTTTTTAATAAAATTTTGCATAACTATTTAGTGGATTCTGGAGCTTCATCTAATATTCTACCAAAATCAGTATGTGCAAAATTGAACGTTCAACCACAAAATTCTGCTATGCGCATAATACAGTTAGATCGATTGCAATTCGAAGTGATTGGCGAATTACATCAGGTTACCATAAGGATGTCATCAAATCCTAAGGTATGTCAAGTCATTGATATTTTAGTTGCAGATATTCCAGAATTTTATGGCTTAATTCTTAGCAGAGATTGGTCAGAAAAACTTCATGGATACTTTGCAACCGATTGGTCGCACATGTGGCTTCCTTACAATGGTAAACCAAATCAGATAAAGGTTGAACGAGAAAAGCATCAGAAATACAAAGTAATAGAATTGGAAGGAGAGAATGAACCAGTTGCATACAGCAGTAATATCATTGGCAATTATTCAGTTGATTCTTTCTTAGGAAATTTCAATGCTCATACTTCACCTTATTTAGAACACTCTGTTTTATCTCAAATAGAAAATTTTTCTCAAACAGATAATTCTAAATGTATTAATTTTGTAGATACTCCTGTAAATAAATATTTATTTTGGAAATTATTTTTTGATGGTTCTAAGTCTAATGAGGGAGCAGGAGCAGGATGTGTGTTGGTTAGTCCAGAGGGAAACAAGATTATGTTAACTTGCAGACTTGAGTTTGAATACACTAATAATACTGCAGAATACGAGACTTTAATCCAAGTGTTATATAAAGCAAACGGATTGGATATCAAATATCTGCAAATTTTCGGAGATTCAGAAATTGTAATCAAACAGGTACGCAATACTATACATTGTTTATCAAGTCATTTAAAGCATTATCAATCTTTAGTTCAAGATCTGACTGAACATTTTATAGCATTCAATATTTCACCAATTCCTAGAATCCAAAATGCTAGTGTAGACCTCTTAGCCAATGTAACCTCTAAGCTCATCCCTGCAGAAGACTTTAGTCCTGATCGATTTTCAATTGAATTAATCTTTAGACCTTCGATTCTTGATAACGTTACCAATTGGAGAATTTTCAACGATGATCTTGATATTGTAAGTTTCCTCACATCTGAAGGATCTTATACCAATCAAATAATCGATGAAGACCAACATGACAAACAATTATAACATGATAGCACTAATAATGCTATTCCCAAGTCAATAGTCAAGTTAGAAGACCTCTACGATTTGAAAGACCGATTTAAAATATCTACCAATTCAAAATTACAAAGTTCAACTTTGAATTATGAATTAGTAAATCTAGGAACTAATACCAAACCACAAAATATCAACCTAGGCCTTGGTCTAACTCCTGAAGAAAAATTAGCATATGTTTGTCTTTTGAAACAATATAAAAGTGTCTTTTCTTGGAACTACGATGAACTCAAAACTTATGACACTTCTATCATCCAACATATTATCCCAATGATGAATGATGAGAAACCTGTACAACAAAAGCTGAGAAAAATCCATCCCAATCTAGAAAACCAAATCAAATCTGAACTCAATAAGTTATTGAAAGCCAAAATTATTTTTCCTGTTTGACATTCTAAATGGGTTTCCAATATGGTTCATGTTAGAAAGAAAAACGGAGATATTAGAATTTGCATTGACTTTCAAAATCTTAATAAAGCCTGCCAAAAAGATAATTTTCCTTTGCCTCCCATGGAGCAAATATTACAGGTAGTTGCAGGATTAGAATTAATTTCTTTCTTAGATGGTTTCTCTGGCTACAACCAAGTGTTAGTTCATCCAGATGATCAATTGAAAACTACATTTAGAACCAAATGGGGCACTTATGCATATCAAAAGATGCCTTTTGGTCTGATCAACGCTGGTGCCACATTTCAAAGAGCCATGGACATCGCTTTCAAGGGATTAGTTAACAAATCAGTGGTAATTTACTTGGATGATATGACTGTATATTCCAAAAAATTAAGCAATCATCTTAGAGATTTGAAGCAGATCTTCCAACGTTGTCAAAGGTATGGAATTTAACTTAATCCGAAAAAATCCTTTTTTGCATTAAGTGAAGGAATACTTCTTGGTTTCATAGTGTCAAAATCTGGAATTCATATTGATCCTGATAGAATCAAGGAGATTTCTGAAATATCTTTACCTCACAATAAGAAAGCTATGCAATCTTTCTTTGGCCAGATCAATTTTGTAAAGATATTTGTACCAGATTTTTCAAGAATTGTATCTCCTTTACAATCAATGATTAAAAAGAATTCAAACTTCAAATGGGGCCAAGATGAATATGACGCATTCAATCTAATAAAACAAGCAATCATTAATGCTCCATCTTTAGCAACTCCAAATTTTTTCGATACTTTTATTTTGTACACATTTGCCTCTGATAAATCTTACGCTGCGATTCTCACTCAAGCAAATCAAGACAAAGCAGAAGCCCCAATTGCTTTCTTCAGTTCAAATTTACAGGGAGCTAAGTTGAATTACTCAAATGTGGAGAAACAAGCTTACACTTTTTTTAAAGCAATTAAGTATTTCAAACCCTTTTTACTTAAAACCCATACAAAAATCATAGTACCGTTTCCAACGGTAAAAAATATTTTAGTCCAAAAAGATGTGAGTGAGAAAAGACCTAATTGGATTACTGCCTTACAAGAATATGATGTTGAGATCAAACCAGCAAATATTGTAAGAGATCAAGGCTTTTGCAAAATACTAGCTGGAGCATCACAGATTTCTGAGAAATCATCTGAAGAGATACAAATGTACGAGGAACTTCACAATGGGCCAGCAGGTGGAAATTATGCTGGAGATGCTACTGCACATAAAATTCTTCGTGCAAGCTATTACTGGCCCAATTTATTCAAAGATTCACATAGCTATGTAAGAAAATGTCAAATTTCTCAAACCGCAGCTAGAAGACAAAAGAAACCATCATTGCCATTACAACCAGTAAACATTGAACAACCTTTTGATCAATGGGGATTGGACATAATAGGTGAGATCGTTCCTCACTCTTCTAAGAAACATAGGTATATCATTACAACAACTGATTATTTTACGAAATGGGTAGAAGCAGTCCGTCTCAAGATTGCTAATGCTGAGCACATCATTGAATTCATAGATCAGTTCATAATCACTAGGTTTGGTTTACCTTCTGCTTTAGTGTTTGATAATGCATCATATTTTTCTAGTAATGCTATGACTGAATTTGCACTCAAGAGAGGTTTCAAACTTAAATACTCTGCCAACTATTATCCATAGGGAAATGGGTTAGCTGAATCCACAAATAAAAACTTAATCAGAATCATTAAACGAACCATTGATCAAAATCATAAAAATTGGCATAAGTCTTTAATATATGCTTTATGGGCAGACCGAATAACACAGAAGGCTTCTATTGGCACTTCTCCCTTTAATTTAGTTTATGGGAAAGAAGTAGTTCTTCCAACTCATTTAGCAATTCCTTCTTTGGCCTTAGTTCAATATATAGATGAAGCACCAACTTCTTCCTTGCAACTAAAACAGATGGAAATAATTAAGTTAGAAGAACAACAAGAAAAAGCCAAAATAACTCATGCTAATCATCAAGCATTAGTAAAAGCTTCCTTTAATTCAAACATGATAACCAGAAAAGACTTTCAGGTTGGAGATCTTGTTTTAAAATGGGACAAGGCTCATGAGGAAAAAGGAAAAAATACAAAATTTCAACGAATGTGGCTTGGTCCTTTTCAAATTGCAGAAATCATAGGTCCATCTACTTTTATGTTACAGGATTTAACAGGCAAAAGAGAGTCTTTACTTGTTAATGGACAAATTCTCAAAAAATATTTTCCATAGGAGATCATTCTTCTATTTTGTATATTAGTTTTCTTTATTGTCGTAATAAAACGAGTTGTTAATGGTTACATTTGGAATTCATGAAAAAGATACGAATTCTCTTTTTAGATTTTGTTTTTTCTACTTTTATAAATAGAATTCTTTTCAGAATATTTATCATTATTATTCAAAGATACAGTTAAAAAATTTAGTCTAGAAATGATACTAGTTTCAACTTTGAAAAATTTTGATGAAAGGCAACTTTTAGTGAAAGATTGTTTTATATCAGTTCAATGAAAGGTATCAATAACAAAACAAAGTTTCTCTATAGAAAAGTTCCTTCCAAAAAACTCTACCATTGTCGTCCAGAGCTATCTTAAGGAAACAATAATATCCTCCCCGCTTAGAAAATTACAATGTTCAAAGAATTATCCAATGATACACTTTTTAACTTAAAGAGTAAGAGGTCTCATCACGAGCCGACTTATCATGATCATAGATATTATAGCTTGCTGACTTTGCCAATGCTGCATACCACAATAGGGCAATGACTCAAGATTGTTGTAATCAAAAGACAAGGGTTCTCATCACGAGCCACCTTGTTCAACAAAGTTATAAATCAAGTGAATGGCATTGTCATCAATTGGCTACCAAACCAAGACATTGTTCTTTAAGAATAAAAAAAAGAAAAACAAAAGAAATAAGTGTGAATATGGATTTCTCTTTGAAAATTGTATATTTCTCTAAGTAGGATACAAGATCATTGTTGGGTAACAGGTAACCCTGTCGAGGCTATAAACGCTTGCTGGCAGCAGCGGATCTACCTACGACAAATGAGCATATTTAAAGCTGATTTATAGAGAAGCCTTTGTTTTTATCTTTTTAAACCAAGTAATGAATGATGTAAATACAAGGACTAGCTTGAGGAAGTGAATAATAAAAATTTGAATATAGAAGAAATGAAATATCATTTATAGATTAAAAGCATAATGTACTTTGTCTTTTTATAATAAAGATTGATTTTCTGGAAAATTTTCTGTTTTGAAAAATTTAGAAAATTCAAAGGAATAGTAGAGATAACTGGTTCTTCCAAGTGAATCGCCAATTGTTGTGGCCAGCAACAACCCCCCTTCTTATTTAGTATTAGTAATAATACTAAATAAGTGGGGACCCTTAGTCAAAAAATCCAAAAATTAATTAGTGCTTGTTTCCTTTCTCAAATAAAACTTACTATCATAAATTAGGGAAAATTCCTTTAAAAATCTTTAAAATAAACCTAAGTTTATGATAGATCAGAATATAATCTTTCTTTGAAGAAAAATACCGCATCCATCGCAAAAAGTGAATGTCCTTTGTAAAGCAGAATCTTTTAAATTGCGATTTCACGATATTGCGACAGTGCGATCCCAAAAACTATGCATCAAAGTATTGATCGCAAACCGCATATCGCAGAAATGTTGTTTAATAAGTTATATTTTTTGAAATTGCGATATTGTGATTTCGCGATATTGCACAGCAAATCGCAGATCGCATTATCGCAGATTCTTCTAGCACGTTGTCCAAAGTAAATCTTTTCAAAAATCAATATCCGTTATGCGCTTTAATGTCAAATTAATGATTGGATTGTTAATTATTGATGGAAAGGATTTTGTTTTGATTGAAAGGTTGTTTCATGTTAAAATAATATTTTTCATCCGCCTTCAGCATTTAAAACTATCCCGTCACCTTTCTCATATCATTACTCTCACTTAATTTGTAAAACCACAGGCACAAAGGAGTAGAAGAATATACAAAGCGTTCACAGAGTATTATGTGAAAGAAAGAGAAAGTTCTGAGTTCTGAAAACAAAGAGATGGCTTCCTTATACGTAGACACTGCTTGCAACAAGGACGCCGGTAGCACCACTTGGGAGGGGATGCATAATTTGCTTGAAGAAGAAAATCCCAGGGTAATGGAAGTTGCGGCTACTGCAGGTTCAAGTAATTCCTCTGAAGCATCTCTTACAGAATTGGCTTGTTCATTCTTGCACCGGATAGCAGCAAGACCAAGAATTCTTCCATATATAGATATGGTAAAATGGGTGCTGGATAGCACCAATATTTTAGACAGGAAATTTAGAACTCAGGATCAAGAGCTCATCAGGTCATTCACTACAGAAGATTTGAGGCTTATGTATCACTTGCTGGAACCTCAGGCAACTTACAACAAACAATTTATGGAGAAATTTGCTAGGGAAAATGCAAATTTGGTGGAATGCACCAAGGAATGGACCAAAAGAGATGAACCATTGAAGAAAAACAAACATGGTATGTACAGTACTGGCTCACTCACCTCTCCATATTGTTTTGTTGCTGCTATGTTATGCAGACTTTTTGGAAAGCCTGACATAAATATGGTCTTGCCTAAATGGCTCACGTTGTTCAATGTTGTTGTTAACACTACAATTGTAGACTGGGCCAAAATCTTGTTTGATAATTTGGCCACTGCTATTTTCAATTACCGGTCTAAACGGACTGTTTCTCAAAGGATTTATCCTCCTTTTTATCTATCTGCCTATGTTATGGATTCAATTTGCTTTGCTTCTAAATTCCCTTTGATGGGTTGGAAATGGACGATTCATGATCCCTTGCCTATTCATGTCTATCACAAAGAATTGTGGGAATCAAATTTTTTTCCTCATTTTTACAAAATTTTCCATGGCATTATGTTGCCTCTATACAGAATATTGTATAATAAAGTTGCTCCAAGGTTTTCCCCGGAAGCAAAAGTCAACATTCTCCCTGTCGCAAGATGGTTTGGAGAAGAGTTGTTTACTTATGTGAGGGTTTTTGGAAGCTCTTCTTCTCCTCATGTTTTACCCCTGTATGTTCCGGATAAACTTGTAGCTCGGGAGATTGCATACCAAACCTGTGGTGAAAGAGGTTTGAAAAAAGAATTGAAGGATAAAAAGAATGCCATTTGGCCACAATTTCTCGTAGCATGTGGAAAATTTTCATTGTTTGATGTTGATCATGCATTCAAAGAGGTAAGCAATATTACATTATTACAACTGTTCAAGTTTTCAAGAAGGTTATTTGATCCAAATGATGTTGTTAAAGATTTCACCACTATAGTTAAGGTGAGAGTGTTTTCTGGGGAAGAAGATCCTTTTGATGATATGTTTAAAGGAAAATGTTCATTTAAAGAAGTTTTGATTTTAGCACAAACACAGTTGTCCCCAGAAGAATTCCAGGAATTTAAAATTTACAGAGAGAGAAGACTAACTACTATCCCTTTGGAAAATTTATGCTTGGAACCCGCAAGGGAACCAACTCCTAGTGTCAGTCTTAGTGGCAGCTCAGATACAGAAAAGTCTAAGTCGAAGTCTGAAAAAGAAACTTCTGAGCGTTCTAAAAATACTGATAATGATAAAAGCTCGGTGAAGGATACATCTCAATCAAAAGAGCTTTCACAACAACAGACTCTAACTACTCCACAGTTGAATCTTCCAACTCTCAATGTACAACAACCGGCAGTCGGGACTCAATTGGACAAAGAATGGGAAACTTTTAATGAATTTCTTAATGTTGAACGACAAAATACACAGACCCCAGTACAGACAACAAAAGTTTTGAGCATGGGAATAAGTGGCAATGTCACAGAAACTGAGCATATACCCATCACTCCCTCTTCTGAAACTGTACTTAATATAGAGGACATTCCTCCTCTAGATGTATTCTACAGCCCGCAGTATAAAGCAGTAGTGAGGAAGCAGAGGAAAAAGAGAAAATTAGATAATGCAATCTCTACTGAGGCAGAACAATTATATGTCTTATGGAAGGATCCTACTACGGATCCGACTGAGAATCTTACTAAATTATCTCAGATTACAGGAGCTTATGCCTCCGCAACTATTGAAAAAGCATCTGAGGTAAAACTATTATTAAACAAAAAAGAATATCAGATACAAGTTCTGCAACAACAATTGTGACAAGCCCATGCTAACAGTGAAGCACAGATAAAATTTGAAAAGTTACAACAAGAGCTTTAAGAGATGCAGATCGGATATCAAAAAATTTTGGCCGATAAAGAGAAACAAATACAGATTATCTGAGAAGAGCACAAAGATGATCCCAAACTTCCAGAATTTATTTTAGAATCTATTTCTTTAAACAATCAACTACTGCAACAACAAGATGTATTATGCCAAAAAATCTTGCAAGGGATCTCTTTTTGTCAAGAAATTGATAAAATCACTAATCATGTCGTAGAATTACGACATGATTATGATTTAACTAATGAAAGAGTTACTAATTATTTGGCATGGAAAAAGACAGAGGAAGGAAGAAGAGTTGGGGCACCAATTATCAACAACAGTCATAAAGAAATACTTTTCAATAATTGGGATGCACAGATCATAGAAGCAGAAAAAGTGGCAGAGGTGTCAGCTACAGCAGCGAATAACATTATTGATTGTGTAAATGAAAATTTACACAAAGTTAATTTGATTTCAGAAACTATTCCAGGTTACCTTCCACAAGCCCAGCAATTGCAAACAGAATGGAAACAAAGAGCCGATGAAAAAGAAAAATCAATTCAAGGATTAACAAGATTAAACTGGGATTCTTACTGGACATATCTAGTGAAACCACACAGTCAATGCAGTGTGCTTAATTGCATTATTAATTCTGTTGAGAAAATTGCGCCTACACTTGCCGATTCTGTTTTTTCAGGGCAGTTGAAATCTAAAGTCAGCCAACCACCTCTTCTCAAAACAATGCTGGAAGCTTGCAAGATCAAAGATCAAATTCATAAGTAGATAGTTGATAGTCTTTATTTTTAGATTTAGTTTTAGTTTTACTATATTTTTGCCTAGAAAAAGGACGGTCATTTAAACCAAATCCTAAATTTTTGTAATAAACTATTTTTAGATTTTAGTTATTAGTATTTAAACCCTTCTCATGCATTTAAAGAAGGGTCCTGAAATTTGTCAAAAACTTATCCTCAGAACATGCACTTCTGCACCCTCAGAGGAGGCACTTCTGCACCCTCAGAGGAGGTTTTGATAAATGAATGGAACGAGATTTATTGATATCTGCGTCTAATATATGTTACTGATGTTGCATTTCTGTACTCTTAATGGATGTTGGATTAGGAAGAGATAAATCATTATTGCTTCTAGCTCATGAGTAGAACTAGTTATAAATGGTACTTTTATCTCTTAACTGTTTCTATTTTTGTGTTAAAAGTGATATTTATGTTCAAGTTGTTTATATGTTAATGTTTGAATACTTGAGTTATCATTTGGCATTTTTGTACGGTGATAGCTATTTATTTGTGCTTAATGAATGAATAGCTTATTATGCGATATGTTTCTCACAACTGTTTCATCTAACTTTTTATGTGAAATGGTTTATCTTTATTGAATTATTTTCTCATGATAACTGAATGATATTTATTATCAATTGTTATCTGAAATCGTTTTAGATCGCATAAATAAAAAGATTACATCCCGAGATAGTTTAGAGTTAGATATTTCTTAGAATACAGTTTGTAGATGAATAGATTATAAATAGATTAAAAGAATTTTTACTTAGGAATTTTAGAGAAGAAATATCAATTCTTAAACACACACACACATATTGGGAAACTGGCCTCATTATCCCCAGTCGGACCCACTACACCAAACGGAAAAGGAGCTGCTAACCAAGGTCCAGACCGGGTGGGTATCCCCCTTTTTGTAGACCCGATTTTCGGGGCTTCAACATAACCCTAGAATAATTAACTTCATCCCTTCATAAGCATTCATAAAAACCCACAAAATCACATTTATCCTAAGTATTAGTGAAAGAAATATGAAAATGAGAAAATGCTTGATTATTATACTATACTTGGAGATAATATGCATTTTTGTTTTACATTTCACTACCCTTCCATATTAAATTTTAAAATATCTTATTAAATCCCTAAGAAATACCCTCTCGTAGTTATTAATTTACTTATATCTAAATACCCCAAAAAACCCACTATTATAATGTTTAAGACCAAAGTATATTATCCATGTGCGCAAATAAAAAAAATCCCAAATTAAAAGCCCTTTGGTCTAAAAATATCGTTATTTCAAATATCCCACCCTATAGTTTTTAAACTATTGAAAAAGGGGTAAAACTATATAAATACAATATATAAAGCCATCTGCTTATGTTTTATTAAAACATTTAACAAATGTTTTAAATAAAAAAGGATAAACCCACATATACCATCCTTAAAACATATCATATATGTTTTATATCAATTACCCCTTGGCCATATTATAAAGGTTTAAACCTATTATAAGCCCCCGCCCCATATATATATATATATATATATATATATATATATATATATATATATATATATATATATATATATATATATATATGTTTTAAACCTTTACCCCTCAACCATATCATAAAGGTTTAAACACATCCTAACCCTTCCACTTATATAATTAAAGCCTAGTCCCACCTTTCCACTCCAATGAAACTCTCGACACGACCGTTCGCTTCAAAACTTTTGATCTAACGGTCGACGTTTGATATCACATAGATTAGAAGCACGACCACCCTAATGCAAAAGCCATGCAAAATGGGTGGTTTCTCGTTGACCTTTCCCTTCAACGTGGCCTCTCATCATCGGATCATGTGGGTTTTGATTAAAACCATTTACCATTAAAACTGTGCCCGATAACCACTAGTTTCCCATTCTTTGAATTTCCAAAACCACCTTCCTGCCTGATCGCGACTCGCATTCAATGTTGATCAATGCAAATTCATACATTTTAATAAAACCTTGGTAAATGCGTTAATTTAGTTATCTGTCGCGTTTAACCATCATTTTTGCCTTCCCGACTATATAAACCTATGAAAGCCCCTGATACCCATTTTTATGCCCAGAACCTCTGAATTCACCAAAAGAAACCTATAAAAACTGCTGAGGAGCTGCACCTGCTCCATTTCAATGCTAAAAGCCATCAATTTGATCAGAGATTGAAGAAAACCTTTTAAAATTTCATACCTCCATACAACCAGGTATTTTTTTGAGATTCCAACCTACAACTAAATTCAAAAAACCTTTTAAAAGAAAGAAGAATTATATCAAAGTAAATAAATTGAGTAATCAAATTTCCCAAAAGTCCCAGAAATAGGCCAAACTCTGGCAAAATTTTCCCAGGAACCCTAGTTGTCCATTGCACAATATTTTCAATGAAATTTATCAATTATTCACATTTATTGATCAGTCTCAAGCTCTAAAAGGCCAGAAATCCTATGCAAGTGCCCTAATCTTCTGTAAATCCTTTTTCAACAAAGTTTTAGCCCATTTTTCAGTAAAAAAACTCAGAAAACCCATGTTTTTTTTTTATACCAATTTTTAAAGCCTCAGAACTTATTTGAGAAACCTAATTGAGCATAAAATCCAAAAGACATTCTATTTTGCTAAATTTGCCCAATCAAGCCTCTGTTATAGTAAAATTGCCTCTGCAAACAGTTTAAACTTGTAGAAGCTAATCAAGATGCTTAAAAAACAAAGTGTAAGCAATCCTGAAGGTTCTAAAACTCCTAAATCCACTCCTGCCATGACTCCAAATACTGCAATTGTATTAAATCCATTACAACCCCCAAGTGTTGATATTGAGCATATTCCCCTAGATGATATTGATTACAAAATAGCTGATCCCATAGTTGAATCCAATCTGTTAGATATTCACAATTGGTGCTTTGAAAAATCTCTAGATGATCATGAAGAAGTTCATATTTGGGAATCTAGTCTGCCCAAAAATGTAGTCCCCCTGACTCACCCTTGTCAAGAAATTATCAGATTATGCCACCAGTACTAAATTCCTGAACAAAGAGCTATTTTGAATGCAAATAAAGAGGTCCTATTTACCATCACTGCAGAGTCAATAAACCAAATGTTGCAGCTTCGACCAGACCCTAAGCAGTCCCATTGTCTATTGAAGCCCTCACTAAGCTATACATTGGCTTAGACTTTCCTAAAAGGTTTATGGTTTTTTAGAATTTTATGCCCCTGCATGATGAAATTCCCAAGTTCAACCTTCCATATTAAACTACCAAGTTCCCTGAAGGTTCAAGGTATGCAATCTCCATGCTTTCCTTCATACTTGGGTATTTCACTGATCAGCACACTGATGATTCTATCCTGGGATTTTTGTCCACCTTTTCTCCAGGTCAACTGCCCTCAATTATCTTTGACTACGCTGGTTTCATTGCTGATAGTATTCACTATCAATTGACTAATTTGTAGCTGGAAGGAGTATTCAGATATACCTCCTATATTTTCCACTTGTTTCTATTCTTTCAATCAGATAACTTTCCAATTTCACTTCAAAAGTTGGATATAGAAGGAAAACCCCTATCAGTTATCTTCTAGACATCTATACTCAGAAAAGAAGGCACATAATTCAATTATTCAGAGTTTGCAGAGTTGTTTTTACATCCATTGATCACCATCTTGACAAAAACATAGCAGCCTAGAATTAGTGAGGAAATGAAGAGAATATTGCAGCTATCAAAGCAGAGCAAAGTGGGTGATTGGTATTTCTATGAGAAATTCACTGAAATCAGATTTTTTGGTTCTAACTTGTTGCCTTACAAGTTACCCAAGCATCCATCAATGAGGATCTTTGCCTTAGAGTACATTAGGTAGATCCTAAATTTAGATTCAATTAATTTGATGGCATCCAAAAAGAAGACCCAATTCAAACTCAAAAATCAAATTGGGCCTTTCATATGTAATCACAGAGATGCAGAAAAGGAAGAAGCAAGTCAACTACTAGAATACAAATTAGAAGAAAGCTTCCCATGGAATTATGATCCACAAGGGATCTTAAGTAAACTAAGGGTAAAATGTAAATTGACACCCTTTATCCATGAATCAAGGCTAGAAATATATAAGTTTGCTAATCAAATTGAGTGGATTGAAAACACTTTAAAAGAGGCAGTTAACCAAAGGAATACTAGTCATAATTTGGAAATTTCCAAACAGCTAGAGACATCCACTAAGAGAATTAGAGAAGAGGAAGCTTATATTGCATAGACTACAATAGAAACAAAGTTTAAAATCATTTACAACAAGAGGCCAAAACTGGATACAACAGATAAAGGTAAAGTAACAATAGATGTTGAAGAAACAAAGCCCTTGAATACCAACACTGATGAGACAAAGACCAATGTAGCCACTGTAATCATCAGTGAGCCAAATCAGAATGAAGAAAATTTGAATAATGAAGATGCACAAATAATGGAAAGGAAAAAAATTATGGAGGCTTCTTCCTCACATTCATCTGAGGAGAAGGACTTAGATATTAGGGAGAAATACAAGAAAACCAAATTGAGGAATGAGGAAATCAAAACTGAAATATATTCTCAGTTTTTGAAGCAAAATCTAGGTAATCAAAACAAATTCTTATCAGCATTTGATTATTCAACTAAATAATTGATTATGTCAGTATTACAGCCCACAGTATCAGTGCCAAAGACAGTTTCTTACTATAAAATATTTGATATGGAAGTAGCTACAGACAAAATCCATGAATTGGATCAAATTGAGTTTCATAGGCAAACCTTAGAGATGTTGTATTCCACAGTGACAACGAAATCTATTAGTGCACATAAGCTTCAAAATACCATATCTAATATGCAGGACCAAATGAATATGGATAAAGCTTCATTATATGAAAAGGATCTAAGGATAAAAGCCTTAGAATATTTAGTATTACAGGTAGGATATGATCCTACAAACATCAAAGCAGCAAAAGCATTGATTAAAAAGAAAAATAAGGACATAGCTGCCTTGAGGAAACAACTCAAACTTCCTCAAGGTGAGCATCCTCAAACAAAGGAAGTTTTATAGGATCTGTTATCACTCAGATTTTCCTTGAAGTTGTTGGGAAGAGGAAAGTGGTCCGAGGTAACCACAAACCAACTTTTAGGTACAGAATCTAGCCAATCTGTACCCAGAGAGGGCTTTATCTGTAAAATTTAGATTTGTTTTGAAAGATATTAGGCTAGTTATAAAGTCCAGGGATTTTGATTGAGTTTGGGTGATGAAATTCTATAGCAGAGGGTAAGACTGAGTAATTTTAACCATTGGGCTAATGGAGTCAAAGAAAGATGGCTTAACTAGATTAAGTTTCTTAACAAAAGATGGTTTCACAGGGCAAGGTAATCAGATAGGGAACAATTTAATATCAAAAATGAATGGAATGGACTTGAAATGGTTGAAGGGAAATTAAGAATCCTTTAACATATTCGAAAGAAAAAACTTGAATGATTAATAATAAAGATCAATTAAGTATTCTTTACCAAATAATCAAACTGAATAAACTAGAAAACAGGAGCAATTAAGAATTCACTGTTTAAACTAGTTCAGAGGAAAAAATTTAGAATAACAATGATTGAAAACAGATTGCACTTAAGCACTTTCTGATTTATTCCTTTTTGTTAATCATTCAGATATGAAACACAAATGGTATAATAAACAAGTATAAAACTTTAAAACATAAGAGATAGATGACTTATTGATCCGTTGTTTGACTCAAGAATCCTGTGAAAAGTCTTTTGCATCAATTCCTTATCCAGCTAGCCATACAAAATTTTTCCAACAGCAATTTATTCCAAAGTAATCAATGTTACAACAAAGTCTAAGAATTCACATTTCAATACTCCAATTGAGGGAGTATTGATACAAAGAATTATAAAAAATATCTCATAACAAATTGAGATATAATCTAGGATGACTTATAAGTATTTTACAACAAACTAGAGACAAATGGTCTCGTAGATAAGAGAAATGATAACTGATGTTGTGATGTTTCCTTCTTTTGAGAATGTGCTGGAGGCAGGCCCTATGATTTGGTTTGTTGTTGTCATCTTTAGTAACTCTGTGCTGGCTACTCTATTTTACTGATACTCTTTATCTGCACTGATACATTTTAACCTCTGTTTATCCTTTTATCCTTCTTATCATGACTTACTGTAGTAAATAATAAAAAATTCATGTAAGGATAATTTTTACAAAAGTTCTAACATTTCTTCCCACCATTTAGCTTCTGGTATTCTGATTCTTTGTGGCTTCCTCAGAGTTTCATATGTCTCTGTATATCTAAAGAAAGTAGGCTGGATTGGGAATAAATGCTTTACCTCATGCTCAAGATAAAACAAATTTTCCAATCTGTCATGAATATTTTTGCCTGTAGGCAATGCTACTGCTGATGAACTAGTTGAGGAACTAGCCTAATTGTCAGCATGCTTGTCCAATTTCTCAACATAACTTTCAAGGTTCATTAGTTTATCCTCTGAAACTAAAGGACTGGGCAATCCTTTATTCAACAGAATATCTAATCTTTTTGTGAAGGCATTGATTTCTTCTTGCATATCAGAGCATCTTCTTTCTAGATTCTGCATCAGAGTTCTTTTAGTAAAAACTCTTTTTATCTCCAAAATTGTTCCTGTTCTATCTTGAATGCCAAGTTCTTCAAGTTAATATATTTTCTTAGTATTCAAAAAGTGTGTAAGTTCATTGGCTTCTTCAGGAATGTTTCCTAATTCTTCTCTTGCTTCTAGAATTTCTTCCAGAGCCAATTTAATTAAATCATTCTACTCATACATTATTTGAATTGAGGGCCAGACATCATTTATTGACTGGATGATGTTGTCCCAAAGAATTTCTTTTATTTCCTTTAAAGGTCTCTCCAATGTGAGATCATTTTCCAATGCTTTGACAAATTTTTCTAATCTATTTACCTCTCTTGTTTTCTCTGCAACACTTATCTTTAAGAGATCATATTTTTGTTCTAAAGTGGTGAATTGTACCTTTGTTCTTTGGAGCTCTGTCACTTGGAGTTTCAATTCCTCCATTGACTTTATTAATTCTTCAGTACTTAAATTGGAAGTATTACCATGTGATAATTCTGTTGGCTGACCTGTTGTGGTTGTACCTGTAATTAATTCCACTGTAGATGCTGTAATATTAGGCTTCTTGTCTTTTAATGCCTTTTCAAGCTCTTTTCCAGTTTCATTAAGTTGCTCATTCAGTTTCAAGAGCAAATCCATCAATTCTTCTTCAAATTTTTGCTTTATGATTTCTGCAGTCTGTGGATGCCTGGAGGATGGTAACTTCAGTTGTTTTCTCAAGGCTGCAATATCATCATATTTCTTCTTAATCAAGGCTTCTATACCCTTGAAATATTTGGGATTATGACCCAATCCAATAATTATTTCCTCCAAAGTCTTTATTCTGTTGTCCTTAGCCTGAGAAGAGGATTTTTCAAGATGCAATTGTGCATTAGTATTCTCCAAATAATCCTATAATTTCTGGGTCATCATTGATTTATCAGTCAGAGTAGAATAAATCATTTCACCTGTTTGTTTATGCAGCTCAATCTGATCCAAAGGATGAATATCCTTTGCTATGACTTCAAAATTAGTTCTGATATAATCTGCAGCTGTTTGAGGCTGCTGTACTTTGGGTTTGAAGTGATTCATTACCATTTTACCCTGCTGGATGTCATAAGTTGACATCAATCTTTGTTGATTCTTAGGAGCCATCTTCAGATATTGATTGTAAACTTGAAGTCTTAGTGGATCATTTCTGGCCTTTATATTTATAAATGTTCTTTTGATATCCCAGGCATCTTTCACTGGTGGTTTGAAAGAAGATACTTCGACACTTTGCTACTTTTGTAGCTCCTTTCTCTGTGAATTAGTGGATGTCCCACTAATTGTACATGTTTGTTGACTACCTAATTCTTCTCTTCTCTGACTATCAGGGATTTCTTGAACATATTCTACTTCTGGAAGAGGATTCAATTTTTGTCTTTTAACATCAGGCTATTTTGAAGATCCACTGATAGGGGTAGTTGCTTCTGCATCTCTCTTCTTACCTTTTTCTACATTGAGAGGAGTTTGTAAAATTGAAATTTCTGCCACATTGATCTGAGTAGGAGAAATCTGTATTTGACCCTATTCTTTAGAAGTCTCAGGCTATTCTGTCATTGAGAATTTCTCTATAACTTGTATATCAGCCTCTTTCTCCTTCCCTTTAGATGCTACTATGGCTGATGCACTGATTTCTTATAAATTTCGCTGAGAATTTCCAGCAGAAGAAGGACCAATTCTTGGTCTTTGCACCTGTCCAAAAGAGTCTAGGTCAAGTATTTTTTCAAGGTCTTTCATAACATTTTCAACACTGACCTGTTCACTATCTTGTTCTATCAATGTCCCTTTCATCCATTCATCCATATTGGCATATTGTTCAATTTCTGGGATTCTATGATGAAGGTATGGTGATAATTTGTTTTTCATCCTTCTGTCACAAATAAAGTTGTTTGGGTCATAAGGTACCCAATAGAAACTTTTTTGCAATTTGAGATAGTCTTCTAGGATTCTTTCAGCTTCTTTTCCATCATCCCTAGAATTGCATACAAAAGGACCTAATTGACTCTTAATTCTGAGTTGAGCTTTTTTCTTTGCATTGCAAAAATGAACTATGTATGAATTTATCATCTGTCTGAAATACACTAAGGCAAAGAGCCTCATTGGGACATATTTTTGTAACTTGAAAGGGCATAACTCACACCCATATATTCTGATTTCTATGTGATTCGGGTATAGGTACCAATCACCTATCCTGTATTGCTTTGAGAGTTGGAGAATTTTTTTGATATCACTATTGACCCTAGGACGGGAGACTCCTATTAATAAGGTGGTTGCAGGGTGTAAAAATAAGTCAATGAACTCATTGTAAGAATAAGGAGAATCAGAGGAATTATGAGTGATTGCGGACCAAAAGATTACAGACCTAGGATTTCCTTTGGCATCAAGTTTCTTGACCTGGAAAGGGAAACTTTCTGATTGATAGTAAAGCATGAGATGGTATATAACAGAGGAATATTTGAACACTTTTTCATTTTCCAATCTCATGAACTGATCATGGATTTTATCAGCAATGTAGGAAGAAAAATCATACTTGACAGCAGGGGGCTGTCTAGGGGTAAAAATTGACAACAATACTAGGGTTAATTGATCAACATATTCACTAGTATTGAAACCCATTATAGAGGATATCATATTCAAAATAAGTCTGTCCACATTAGTGAAAAAGGTATAACCATAAGGGGGAGGGCCTTTGGGCTGATGTTCTGGCAACATGAAGGTTTGGCAGAGGCGATTCAACTCTTCTTGAGATAAATTAGCTGATTTCTCAAGTAAATCTCCCATGGAAAGGGGAGTCAGGGCTTGACTAGGTTGAAACTGTAACATTTCGTTGATAGACTGAGCAGTTATTGGGAAAAGGATGATTTAACTTGGGGACAAGACTGCTCATTGATTGGGATCATAATTAGCATGGAAGTAATGGATTATTTCAGGAAAAATGTGGACTGAGGGGAGAAGGTACATGGGAATATTGGATTCCCATATTCCAAAAATGTCAGAGTCGTTTAGGTAGCTATCTCTACAGTGGCAAAAAATTTGAAGAGGATTTTCACTGAGGACAAGGTCTTTAATTTGGAAATCTCTATCTGTTAGAGGCAGATAGTCTAAATCTCTGTGAGGGGCATTCAGGGGTGCTACATTCAAAGCCACGGGAATCCCCATTTCTGGTTCTTGTGGATTCAGAAATGAATTCGGGTTTGATGAAAAAACGGGCACAATCATAGGTTTAGGAATGCAATTGCAATTTTGGGAATTGAGGAATGAAAACGAAGACCAATCTTGAACCCTGTTTCAGTCTTTTCGTGTGGAATTTTAAAAAAAACCAAGATTTTGCAGAGTTCAATGGGAATTTGGGTAAATACCAGCTTTCCAGGAAATGAACAGTGACTAAAATAGGTGTTTGCTATGGCGGATAAATTCTAGATTACTCGACTGCAAATTTCTTTCAGCAAGGTGGCGGTTGACAATCTTTGACAGTTGATTCTAGAATTCGTTGCATGGGACACTGGTCACTGTATGGGATAGTGAAAATGACACGGGTTTATTTGTTTTATTTGCAAAGTCAAAGGTTGGCGGGTTTTTTTATTTTTTTTAATGGATGACATCAGCAAGTACGATGGTTTCGTCATGGGAGGCAAGCGGTAAGCGGTATTCATCGCACAGCTTTTGGGTACGGGCGGTTTTCAGCGGAGGGCGAGCGATTCCATACAATACACGACACGTGGCACGGCACTATTCAAAAAACTGCTTGGCCATCGCGCGTTATCGTTCAGATGTGGAGGTGAAGCGATATGGACGACAACCATAGATCTTGGATTGATCGATCAAACGGTCGTCGGGAAAGGAAGATGACGGGGAATTAATAGGGTGGGCCCAATGTAATTTATTATGAATTAATCACATGAGGGGGAATTCTACTGGTGGATTAGGTTATTAATTAACCATGAGGGTTAATTAATCCCTTTTTTAAATGCGGCGGGGATGTCGGGTTTTTTATTAATTGGAAATTCAACCAATTAATCATAATTAATAATTATATGGTTATTTTTCAACCAAAGGGGCGGGATAATATATTAATTTGGGAATTTTATTAAAATAATATGGGAATGGGTAAATTTAAATAAGGATTTAAATAATAAAGTTATAAATTAATATGAAAAAATGAATGGAAGCGCTAATTGTAAAAACATCAAGATAGTGTATTTAACTTATGCTTTAAAAAGGGTTTTTATAAAATATTGCATAATTTTCCTAAGTAAAATCCCATTTTACTTAGAAAAAGATTTTTTAGAAGTGAATGAATGTCATGATGAATGGTTTTAAGTACTTAGGTTTTTCCAATTATTGGGCCGAGGGTCCAGTCCCTCCAAAAGTCAAGGAAATACCTTGAGCCCCTTTAATTTTCAAATGCCTTAGTACTTAGGGGAAATTAGTGAAATTTTTAGGGAAAAATGATAAGGGAAGTTAATAATTTGACTTTGCTTTGCTTGAAATTCTTCCAGTGTAGTGTCTGCCTTTGCACTTGAGATGAAAGTAAAGATTTAACACATCTAGAGTCATTATCCATCACATGTAATTCTACAACAAAATCTACCTACCCTACCTACTTTACCGTACCATGTTTTCTTCTTTATTAGGGTACACTTAGACTAGCAAACCCTTATCACACTTTTTCTTTTACATGTGGAAATCTATCTAATTCTAACCTTATTACATCCAAGGGCTCAGATTAAACTATTGAGCTCCTTTTATTTACTCTACCTAACTACTTATATGTCAATATTAAACAGTTTGGTCATATTTTATTCTCTATCTCTAAAACATAAAATTGAAAGATGAACTAGCCAAACTTAAACTGTTTGACTGTTCATAAATTGTGGCATAAGATACAAGTTGCACACAATTTGTTTATTTACATAAGAGAAAAAAGTAGTGGCATTTAGACTTGCACACTTTCCTAGGCCTTTCTTTTGGTGGGGTTCATTTTCTTTTACTTTTTTGGCCATTTTTATTTT
Organism: Pinus albicaulis; assembly: GCA_034641835.2. Taxonomy (NCBI): domain Eukaryota; kingdom Viridiplantae; phylum Streptophyta; class Pinopsida; order Pinales; family Pinaceae; genus Pinus; species Pinus albicaulis. The sequence goes on along the minus strand of CM076575.1, from coordinate 445,381,887 downwards.
TTCACCCTTTGATTTTTCTTTTAGGGTATACCCTCTTTACATTTTTTTGAATTTTTTTGATTTTTTGACAATATGGAAAACCTTTGCAACAAGAAAAGGTATGAACATATTACATAGCTCAACAAGTCAATCATGATATATGACACCTATTGGTATAGGAGTCTAACAGGATCAAAATGAAAAATATGAAATGATGAGTTTGATACTTCAACTGACAGCTCAAATTAATGAAATGGAAGTACATATGGACCAAGTTGTCCATGAAAATGAGACAGTTAAAGAACCAATCATTCCTACAGTAATCCCAGTCATCACAGCAGCAGTGCCTTCAAATTTAGGAGAAAAGTTGGCACCCGAAGAGTCATTGGCCACTGCAGTGCCAGTGACTTCTTCAACAACTTCAGTATCTAAATCCTCTACAACGGTGTTTCCACCTATAGATGAAAGAAGTCAACAAGTAAAAGAAATGGAAGAGATGTCCTTGAAAACAAATGAAATTAACAGATTGACTAAGATAATTGAAAATATTAAGAAGATGAACAAATCAACTCAGATAGATGCTAAATACATGAACAAAATGCCCACAGATTGAGTGAAGAGGTAAAGAAGCTCCAAAAAGAATTAACTCTCAAGGATCAAATATCATATATTAAAAATTACATATGAAATAATGTAATTGAAGCCATCCATGATGTTTTGTCTTCAATTCAGGTAATTTTTTAGTAGAGAGAGTTACTATTGGCAGCCCAAGCAGAGATCCAAAATACATAAGATGATTTAGATGATAAAATGGAATAGGTTGTAAGGTTAATAAATTTCCTCAATAGAAAGAATAGACAAGAACTTGAAGAATTAAAAATAAATGACAGGACAACAAGTATCCTAGAAATTAGGAAAGTTACCACCCAAATATATTTAATGAGGCAGCTTGAAGAGAAATGTGAAGGAATGAATACTACTATAACCAGATTCATGGTTAAATTCACCAATTTAAGGAAAAAGGGACTTCCTGATATCATGGTTAGAAATGATAAGTTAATGCCTCAAAATGATTATGACAAGAAAATAAGAGAACATGCCAAGGAGCAGGTAAACAAGCCAACAGGTCAAGGTATTCCCACAGGAAAAGTATTGCTAAAAAGTTTTGAAGATTTTTTTTATTTGTAGTATGAGATCAAACACTTATTTTTTATCAAACCCACATTTTCTAGGTACACTGAGGCTGATGAGAATTTTAGGAAACTCAAGAATATTGGAATTCCTAAAAATGAGGATTGGGAAGCATTGACTGACTGATTTTCTATGAAGAAAGAAAGGCAAGAAAATGAAAAAGAAAAAATATGTTTGTTTATTTCACTATCAAAACAGATTTTACAGCTAAGGTCTGTGGAGGCGGCGTAGTGGTAAGGTCGCTCTCGTAAAGACGGACAGGTCCTGTGCTCAATCCTGAGCGAGGGCGTGGCTCGCCGCGAGAGAATAACCATTCTGGGCCAAGCCCACGACCTTTTATTTTTTTTCTCTGTTACTCAAAAGTGCTTGGGCTACGGTTTTTTTCCCTGCTGCGCGCGCTCATGCTCGACCTGCTGTTGCCCTAGCAGCGCCTGGTCGGTGCCCGCCTCCCCACCATGGACCCCGGTGGAGGTCCTGCGGCCTCCCCTCCCTCCCCGGAGCTCGCTGCCTTCATTACCCTCGTTTCTGGCTTGGGCAATCGGCCCCCTTCAGGATCCCAGCAGAAATTTGTGAAGAAACTGGCCAGTATTCCCACGGTTTCTTTGCCTGTGGAGAAAACATGCAGATCTGCCCTGAATCTGGCAGAGAGGGGCCTCATTGGCCAGTTCACTAGGCTTTGGCCCTCCCCGAAGGCTGTCGAAGACTGGGTGAATAGGAATTGGATTCCCCTGGTAAAGGAGAACATCAAGAGTCATTTCGTGGGGAAAGGCTTTTTTGTCTTCGTCTTCGATAATGTGGAAAACAGAAGTTTGATCTTCCGAAACGGGCCATACTTTATGGGCCCTCGAGGTCTCTATCTGAATAAGTGGTCGCCAGACTTCGACCCCGCTCAGGATGTGCCCACGGCAGTGCCAGTTTGGGTGAGACTCCCCCACCTCCCCCTCCACTGCTGGAATCAGAGATCTCTGCAGTCGATTGGCAACGCCCTTGGGAAATACATTGACCAGGCGCCAAGGAAGGATCAGTATTCCTGCGCTCGCATTTGTGTCGAAGTTGACCTTGAAGTCGGGCTGCCTGAAGCCATCAACCTCACGGTAGCAGATTGGTCTCATATTCAGGAGCTTGACTACGAACAGCTCCCTTTCAAGTGCCGACATTGCCATGAACACGGGCACTTCGCCAGGTATTGCAAGAAAAAAAAATGAAGAGCTAGCAGAGAAAGAAAAAGGAGAGCACTGGAACCAAGTCAAGAAGACATCAAACAGTAGACAGAACAACAAAAACAAGGGCAAAGGAGCGGAGAACAAAGCTGGGCAAGAAAACGCAGACAATCAAGCAGCAGGAAGCAAGGACAAAGTCAGTACAGAAGAAGATAAGAACCCCTTTGAATCTCTAACCCCACAGTCAGACCCTCCATAAGCAGAGACGGATGGATCAACCCCGCCAAACAACAACACAGCTCCAGAAACTGGTATCATCTTAATCCCCTCTCAAGGTAACACCTCCTCCCCTTCTTATGCAGATATTATTAAGTCTAAAAAGAAGAACACAGAAACTATGGGATCCTCGGATGATGAGACCTTTGAGAGGCCATCCAAGAGAGCTGGTAGGAAATCTAATAGAGAAACTAGGGAAGAGGAATATGAAAGACAAAAAACCCTAGGCAGTCAGTCCACCATTGAGATGACTCTAGGAAGGAATACCAGACTAAGGACCCCCAAGGGGGGTGGACCTATCCCCTCCAGTTTTAAATGATGCAGATAGTCTCTTGGAACTGTAGGGGTTTGGGGAATCCCAATAAGGCAGAAGCAATCAAAGATCTATTGAAAACGGAATCCGTAGACATCCTAATGCTTCAAGAGACAAAAATATAGGGGGAGCATCTTCTGAACATAAGTAACAACAAGTGGAAATTTGACTCAGGAAAGACAATCAGTGCAAGAGGAACAGCAGGGGGAATAGGCACCTTCTGGTCTCAAAATATTTTTTCACTAGAAATAACCCATGAATCTCAACACTGGATCTTTACTGAACTTAGACATAAAGCAAGCAACACAGTACTGGCACTGATCAATTTATATGTTCCAGTACATTATGAGGAAAAGAAAGAGTGCTGGAAGTCACTCTCAGCTTTTCTAGAGCTTCACCATCTGCAAAATTTAACTTTAGGAGGTGATCTGAATATTGTGCTGGATCCTAATGAGAAGAGAGGAGGGAGCTCTTCAAGGGATCCCTTCCTTCCCATTGTAGAAGACCTCATTACACAGTGGGACCTCGTAGACTTCAAGCCTGTTAAAGGAGCTTATACCTGGACCAATAATAGGACAGCGGGAGAACACATTTCAGCAAGATTGGACAGGTTCCTTTTCAGTAGCACCATTATGCTGGACAACAGAATTGTGCTAACTAAGATTCTACCAAAACTAACATCTGATCATATACCAATTTTATTGTGTATTAAAGAGGAAGAAGACCTAGGCCCTCTGCCTTTTCGGTTTAACCCTCTCTGGGCAGAAATAGATGGGTTCCACGAAACAGTGCAATCTGCCTGGAAAACAGAGATTACGGGCTCTCCTAGCTACGTATGGGAGCAGAAGATTAAGTGTACAAAAAAGGCTCTAAAAGACTGGATTAAAAAAGCCAATAAAACGCCCACTTCTCAGAGAAAAGAGGTTGTTCTTCAGCTGGAAGAATTGCAATTTGATATGGAAAAAAAAGACATTTCTCCAACAGATCTACTAGTGGAAAACAATGAGCAAAGGAGAGTTTACCATTCTTTCAGAAACGAAGAGCAGTATTGGCGCTTGAAGTCTCGCAGCCTTTGGTTAAAAGCTGGAGACAGAAACACTGCTTACTTCCATAAACAGTACAGGGCCAGACTTTCAAAAAATCATATCAACGAAATCACCCTAGCCAATGGTCAGGTTTTTAAAGGTTTCGAACAAATCAAGGCAGCAGCAGAGGGACATTTCTAGAATCTACTCACTGCTGAAAGAAATGGGAGTGAGGATGACATTATAGAATTCCTATCAAGTATTCCGAAGTTGGTCAACCCTGAAGACAACAACTGCCTTTTGACACCAGTCTCGGAGGAAGAAATCCATAAGATTGTGTGGTCAATGGAGCAGGATAAAGCTCCTGGCCCCGACGGATTTTCAATACATTTTTACAAAATTTGCTGGGAGCTAATTAAATTCGATCTGCTAAAAATGACCCAAGGGATCTTGAGAAAGGAAAAGGTGGGTGGGGGAATCAATTCCACTTTCCTTGCCTTAATTCCCAAGGAAGCAAACCCTGGATCTTTTGATAGATACAGGCCAATCTCTCTATGTAATGCCTCCTATAAGATTATGGCCAAACTCCTGGCAAACAGGCTTAAACCTCTCTTGCAAAAGTTGATCTCTCCAGCTCAAGGTGGATTCGTGCAAGGTCGTCACATTCTGGATAATGTCATACAAGTCCAAGAAGCTCTGCACTCCAGTCACGCCCGCAAAGAACAAGGTATGCTCATTAAACTAGATATGTGTAATGCTTTTGACAGAGTTAACAGATCCTTCTTGTACAGGGTGCTCTCCGCCTTTGGGTTTTGTCAAGAGTTCATAAATTTGATCAAAGCCTGTATAGAAAAGACCTGGATTGCCCCATTGATTAATGGCAGACCGGCGAACTTCTTTCTGGCCACCAGAGGGCTGAGACAGGGCTGCCCTCTCTCCCCCTTCCTCTATATTCTCATGGCGGAATCCTTAAGCAGAAAGCTCACCAAAGACAAAAGCAATGGTAACAGCCCTGGTATAAGAATCGCAAATGGCATTGAACCAGTGAATCATGCCTTATTTGCTGATGACTCGATTCTGCTTGGGGGCGCAACAGTCAGAGTGGCAAGCTCCTTCAGAAATACTCTCCAGAAGTTCTGCAGTATTTCCGGAGCGCTAATAAGTGAGAAGAAGAGTGATGTTTATGGTTGGAACACCGATAAATTCACCATTAACAAAATTGCCAACGATCTGGGCTTCATTGGCTTTGCTGAATGGGACAAACTGAAGTATCTGGGATTGCCAATCACGCTTAGATCCAACCGAAACCAACTCTGGGAAGATGTCATAGCGAAGTTTAAGAAAAAAATTAGCGCGTGGGGAGGATTCTGGCTCTCCACGGGGGGCAAACTTATTCTTGTTAAGGCGGTCCTATCAGCGTTACCCACTTACCAGGCAGCACTGATGCTCGCCCCCAAAGCTATCTCAGATCAGATTGCTCGACTCATTCGAATTTTTTTGTGGAAAGGAGGCCGCGGCAACCAAAGCAAATTCCATTTGATCAACTGGGATACTGTGAGACGGCCCATTCTGGAAGGAGGTTTGCAGATACGAGACCCCCAGAACGCTAATCTAGCACTGGGTGGTAAACTTCTGTGGCAGTTAATCAAGAATCCTCAACATCCGGTTAGCCAAATCTTCAGAATTAAATACCTGCAGAATCGACCTCTGTCCCGTTACACAGCTGACAATCTTTCAAAAGCATCGCAAGTGTGGAAACTCTGCAGCAGAGGCATTCCTTTCTTCATTTCTCATTTATACAGAGTGCCAGGAAATGGGGAAAATATCAGGATTTGGAGAGACAGCGTTCTGGGCTACCCTCCTCTTAACGAATCCAATGACTTTGCAGATCTCAGAGACTGGCTCAAAGCGCAAGGAATTAGGAAACTGATCGATATCTCTGTCTGGGACACCAATGGCAATTGGACACAATGGAACATTCCCATGCCACCAGCGCACTTGCACTCTCAGCTTGCTCTATTCAAAAGAGCAATCACTGACTATGCCCCGGTGCACTTAGATGATGCAGATCAATGGGGCTGGGGGAAAACTGGGGTCTATACAGCAAAGCATGGATACCTTCAACTTCAAAGTAGGAAAGATTCGACTCATCCTGGGGCTGTTTGGAAACTGATTTGGGATAATCTTAGCATTCCCAAAATAAAATTCTTCTTCTGGATCCTGTTTCAAAACAAAATCTTGACAGGAGAAAATCTTTGCAAGAGGAATATTGCAGGCCCCCACCGCTGTGCTCATTGCAAAGCAGCGCTGGAAACTACAGGTCATCTGTTCCTGGAATGTGACTTCGCGAAGGAGGTTTGGTACCTCTTTCTAGCTGGTCTGAATGTGCACACTCCCACTCACTGCACGATTGAATCCATGTTTCTCTCATGGAATACTTCTTATCCCTACAATATTGTCAGCAAATCTTTATGGCAAAAGGTGTGGACAGCCGCTCCCAAATATGTTTGCTGGAAGATCTGGCTGGCCAGAAACGAAACCATCTTCAACAATAAAGAAATGACAGCAACTAAAGTGGCGGAACAGGCCAAATCCCTCCTTCTAGAGACCTTGATCCACTCACAGATCAAAGAGGATCTTACTCTTCAGCCCGAAGAAAGGTTGTGGTTGGCTCCTTTCACCGGCAAGATCAGCTCCTCAGCAATTCTTCGCACTGCCTACATGGAAAATTGGCAGATTCGCATTCCGGAGGACAGATTTCACCAGTGGTGGAAATCTCAAGGTAAGCACGCTGTCTTCTTTGATGGTGCCTCAAAGGGCAATCCGGGAAGATCGGGTGCAGGAGGGGTGATCTATTACCCCAATGGAAACAAAGAAGAATTCAGTTGGGGTCTAGGACTGAAATCCAACAATCAAGCAGAAATCTTAAGTTTATGGAAAGCATGTCAAATTGTCAAAAACGTAAATCCAAGTGAAATAGTAGTATTTGGAGACTCAGAGGTGATAATAAAAGCAATAGTCAGCAAGAAGGATCTCAAGAATCCGGTGCTCAATAAACATCTAGCCAGAGTTAACAGAATACTGAGGGACATCCCCTCAGTAAAAGCCTTCCACATACTCAGAGATCTAAATCAGGAAGCTGATAGACTGGCCAATATCGGCTGTTCGCTTCACGAAGGAATGATAAGTCTAAATGCTGAAGCTCCGCACATAACCATTATCCCTTAAAAGGCTCATGGCGATTTTGATGTAATTGCTGCTCTGATTGAGAATCTATGTATACTGGCTGCACAGGCTCTGCCATATCAGCACTCTTTTTCAATAATATAACCGTTCTAGTTTAAAAAAAAAAAAACAGATTTTACAGCAAAAAGCAATTTTACTGAAAGTTAAAGAGTATCCGAAGTGAAAGAGTATCAGTGAGAAATAGTATCAGTGAAGGCAAGCTAGATTCTAAAAAATATCTAAAGAGCCAGCAAAGAGGACACATAATCAGCCAGCTGGTTGTTATCTTAAAATAGTTTCTATTTATTTTGAATAAAATAGGACAACTTGCTAAATTGTTGAGTAGTTGTCACTATTATTGTTGTAAGATATTTTATTTTCCTAAATTAATTCCTAGAATTCATCTAGGATATTTTGTCAAACATTATGTATAATTACTTCACTCTTTTGAAGTATTTGGTGTCGAACAAAATTGTTGGAGATTATTATAGATATTTTGTTGACTTGAAGGCTTTGGATTTCGATTTTGAGTAGCAGACTCGATCACCTATTGGGCATCATACTTCAGGATCCCTGTGATAAGCTATCTGGAGTGAAGTACTCTCTTAAACTTGTCATTGTTATCTTCTTTTGTTACATGCATACATCTGTGTTTTAATTCTAAAATCTAAATGTATAACTAGGAGTATTACTACAAGACATGTTAATAGCACCCTGTTTTTAACTAGTTATCATTTCTTTGTTTTCTTCTAATTTCTGGTGTAGGGAACCCTTAATTTCTCCCTCTCCCATTTTACCTCTATCTTCTACTTCCCTTTTCCGGATCAAAGGATTCTTCAGTACCCTTTATCCCAATCATACCACCTCAAAAACCAATTTTCCATGATCTCCCAGGGTTATATATCTTTCCCTGTAGACATTTGACCTTTTAGGCCTTGATCTTAGTTCTGTTAGCTTTACTTAGACTCCATAGCCCAATGGATAAGTATATTTCCCTCTATCTACCCTCCAAGTGAAATTTTCCCACCAAATCCAACAAAACCAAACCAAATATGCACTTTAATAGCTACCCTAATATTCACAAATTAAAACAAAGTTAAACTTTAAAGAGAGAGCCCTCTCTGAACCCTAGGAAGGCTAGATCCTAGAGTTTGAAGTAGGTTTGTGGTTACCTCTAATATTCTTTGACTAAAAGCTAAAATCCCACAACTTAAGAATTTATTGGAGTGATAACAGGTGGAATGCTAGGATCAGACCTTCACCATTTCTCAGACTTGTGGGATTGTATACTTGTGCAAAGGAAATCAAACCTCCATGCTTATTAATCTCTGGAAGAACTGGATATGCACTCAAACTAGTGGGAAGTGACTTGGACCTTAACAACTCAAACTTGTACAATATTTTATACTTGTGCAAAATGCAAACCTGTGGCTTGATAACAACACTTTATGGACATTTTGAAACAATCCTAGAATCAACTAGAAGCATATTTCGGTTGACATTGGGGGCATATTCTTTGAAGCTTTTTCTTGAAGACACTTTGAAGGATTCATTGAGGTGTTGTGAAGATCTTGATAAATCAAAGAAGAGTATTGCATACCTAGAACTATCATTGGAGTAGAACTTTCTAAAGAGAAACAATTGCAGTGGTTTTTGAACATCTTATTGAAGACCACTTTGAAATAAATTATTAGAGAAGTCCATAAAATTTTTGAAGGACATTATAAGCTTGATGTGTAGACATTGAAGCATCCTTGAAGAGAATTTGGAAGAAAATTTGAAGTTCTTGAAACTTTTGGAAGACATACCTTGGAGCTGACATTGAAGATCCAACTAAAGGAATTAGAAGCATAATAGAAGCTAGTCTTGTAATCTTGTAGATATTGAAGAAAATTTGGAGCCGGTATTGAGAATACCTTGGAAAATCATGAACAATCCTATTGGAGACAATATTAGAGACCATGATGCATTGTTGATGGCATTATGAGGTGACCTTGGAGATTTTTTTTGGGTACCATGAAGAGTTGTGGAGACATCTTCATGAGAAGAAAAATATGTCATTGATGTGCTAAGTGCCTTGGAGATAATTTGAGGGCAATGTTTAAGGTGAATATATTCTCAGGGCTCATTGTATAAAATATTGGGAGTCGTGAAGAATCATTGTACTCATCTTAATGAATTGAAGTTGTGGTTTGGAGCCCTAGAGGATAGGAGTCCTCAAGAAGACCAAGTTGGAGCTTGTACTAGAGATAAGGTTGAAGCCTTATAAGATATAAGGTTGGTGCCTTGGAAAAATACGGTTGGAGCCCTAGAGGTTGGAGCCTCGTGAATTCCAAGTTGGTGCTTGGCAAAGTACAGGTTGGAGCCTGGTGGATTGGAGATTGGTGTGTTCGTATAGGGTTGGAGACCTACACTATATTGTACTTGACTTATTCAAGTCCTCGTTATTCCTAATTAGTAAAATTATTTATTATGATTGTTAGTTGTGTTTTTTAATTATAAGTGATCTAACTGGTAAAAATAACAATTGAAAATAAATATTTATTCAACTCCCCCTCAATATTTCCAAAAATTGGTATCAAATAAAATACCTTCACTCATAAGACTAGCATCTTGAAGGTATATCCTTAGAATGCAAATGGCAAAGCCAAGGATGAAAGCCTCCAATCCTTCTAAATATGCCTCTTCTTCAACTGTGAAAACTAAAGATAATCAAATTGGGAAAGCTCCATTGTTCAACGAAAACTTTAATATATGGAAGGAAAGAATGAGTAATTTTTTAATGGCTTAAGGTTTTGAATTTTGGGAATCAACGATTACTGAAAACAAGATGGAAAAAAAATCCAAGGAATATAATGCAAGAGTGATGAAGGAAATATTGAGTGGGCTACTAGATCCTATAAACACCAAAGTGGAGAAATGTTCATCGACAAAAGGTATGTGGGTAAAACTTCAATATCTTCACTCAAAGGGAGATTTACCATGAACTATGATCAAGAAGATGATGGAAAGAAAGAAGGAAATCCAAAACCCATTAATAAATATTAAAAACAAGAATTAATACATCAAGGCCGAGAAAGACCTAAAAGATGAAGAAAATGAAGAATACCTTCAAGAATATCTCATGGAAAAAATTATAGCTACCCTAGAAGAGATAAGCAACTTGAAAAACGAAAATGAGAATCTCAGGAAGCAATCACAAGATGGTGAAAATAACCTTGACAATACAAGGAAGGAAGTTGATCTATTCAAGCTTCAGTTACAAGAGAGAGATAAGGAGATCACCAAGATAAAGGATGAATTTCATCAAAACAAGAAAATGTGTCATGAAGAAGTCATATCCATGACAAATCAATTTGATAAAGAAAAGAAAAAGGAAGAGATTTTTTCAATCCATATTGAACAAAGACATGAGGACTTGAGTAAATTTGAAGTAGAAATTGGTCAATACAAAGAAGACCTCCCTAAGAGCTCAATTAGAGGAATAAAAGAAACAAATGCAAGGAGTTGAAGTTGAAAAACTAATGGAATAATTGGTCCTCTTTAAAGGAAAAGTTGATGAGGAAAAGAAGATAAAAATTCTAAGGCATGTCAAATAAAAGAAAAGGATGAAGAGATTTTCCTACTTAAATAAAATTTCGTCTCTTTGAAAATTGCAATACATGAAGTAACAAGGATAATGGAAGAAATGAAGAACAATATAGTTATGAAATATGAATATTGTGAAAAGTTGAAAGCAGAAATTGTCTCTCTTAGAAAAGAAGTCGACTTGTTGCTGAAGAGTTATGAAGCCTTGGATGACATTCTCAGTCATCAAATACCTATCATTGATAAAACCGGTCTTGGTTGTGTAGGTGATTATTTCAACAAAATTGATGCAAACCCCAGAATTCATAAAGACAAAAAAATGGACAAGCCTGAAAATGATAATACCCCCAACTCCAGCAGAAGCAAGGAAAAGAGTCAATATGACATTGGAAGAAACCCTACTCCAAGATCTGCAGATGGTGTCAAGAATGCAAGAGGCAATATTTTTTACCAAAGGAATTTAAGGCAAAATGACCTTAGAAGTACATCAAGGCAATACTCTATAGAAGGTATCAGGGATGCAAGAGACAATGGATATCATCAAAGAATCCCAAAGAAAAAAGAATTCAGAATTATATCAAGATAATCTCCATCTCCCAGGTACCAAAGTATATTTTTTGGTTATTTCTATTCTTGTACAAATTTTTGGCACATGGCAAAGTATTGTAGGGAACACCACAAGGACAAATATAATGGTACTCATCAACTCCCTAGAAGAAAATTTACAAGAAGAATTCATGATTCTTCATCCATGAACAAGCTGGAGTACTTTAGATGTCATAAAATTGGAGATATTTTTCATGCTTGTAACTTGACTTGGCTCCCTAAACAAGCTAAAAACATGTCTACCAAGCAAGAAAAGAAAGTTACACAAGTATGGAGAGGGAATAAAATTGAGCCAAAAATCTCTTGAACACTTAAGACAACAACAGATGTTGTTGATTTGATGAATGCATCTTTGGAAGATATGATATTCCAAGTTTTGATGATGAAATTTTTCCAAGAAGAAGAACATGCATACTGTTTGGGGGAGATTATGATTCTTGAATATCCTTGCAGAAGCTATCCGTGAAGATCCCTATGAAATCCTTGATGAGTCACACATGAAAATCTTGATAGATCATCTCTCAAGAGTAACTGCATTGAATAAAATCATGATATTGTGTCTTTACTACACATCTACTGTTTGAAGATGTCTTCCACCTAAGCATAGGTCAGAAAAATAAGAGGAATATGATGATATAGCAATTAATATGACAAGGAGAAGCAAGATAATAGGGGGAAAACTTGAAATTTGTCAAGAAAAGCACCCCATTTTCCATTGATGTCAAAGAGGTAGATAATTTCTATCAATGACAAAGGGGGAGATTGTTGAATAAATTTTTCATTGATGTCAATGCGTTGATGTCATTATTGGAGGTGATGACTACAAGAAACCCTAACATTACTTAAGGCAGACCCTAATACTATACTCTTGAACATTAACCCATATCCTAACATTATGACATGAGGCCTAATATGTAGTAGGCATAATTTTCATTGATAAAATATTATGATACCCTTGACATGCCTTAATGAAAATAAGCCCTATTTAAGATGACCTAATTGATTCCCTAACTCTATCCTTAAAGATTGTGAGATAAATCTTAAGGAATGTCATAAAGAATAATTTATTTATGACAATAGAAACGTAATATTGAAATTCCATTTTCACCAAAGTGTAGAGAATATTATCCCCTTTCCAATGAATATTCATTTAAGACCTTACTCCTTTTCATTTAGGAGATATGATATTTTTTATTTTTCATGATAAAATTCTGCAATAACAGTGAGCCGACTTGAGTAAGCTCAGCAGCTCTCCAACAATCAGGACGGTTCAAATGTGGGAAAAAAATATAAATATACGCCTATACCTCTCAATTTGGATTAGAACTCGTCTCTAAGATAAGAAGAGGAGAAGGGTGAACCAAGGAGAAAAAAAGCACACCTTCGGTGGCTATCTCCTGTGATATTCGGACCTGTAATTATGTGATTTTCAGAATTGAAATTTTGTGATTTTTAGACCAATATTTGACCTGCAAAAACTATCATTTTCGGACCTGTATATTTGACCCGCAACTCTATGATTTTCGAACCTGAAATTGAAGCCTCTCAGGCATGTGTGTGACTGATTTTTTCTTTGGACCAACAGTCACCTATTGCAGAATTCGTTGAAGACATTTCTTGCATCAAAAATTTCAGATCTGAGTTGATAAATTTATGGCTTAAAAGCATCATTTGTTTTCCGGCTCATTTAAACACTCTTGCATACCTATGGAGGATAAAGAATAAGCTATAGGAACTAGAATTGGTCTTGTGGGGGGCTCGAAATTTCCTTGTGGAAGGTCAACTCTTGAGGCTAAAATCATCGTTTACAAAGCTCATTGGCTCGGATCTATGGAGTGTGATCACTGCAACTTGGAAAACCAATGAACTGTTAGAAAGTGTTTGCTCATTGCCTCGGATCTATGGAGTGTGATCACTACAACTTGGAAAACCAATGAACTGTTAGAAAGTGTTTGGGTAGCTCAGATTATTTTTAGGAGGACGAATCTCTGGTGCCTTGATGCTACACTAGTAATAGAGATTGATGATCTGTTGTGTAGATATCATTGCATTTATATGATTGTGGATATGTGGAGGAAGAGGAGACTTAGACTATTCCTGTCTAGAACTTACCCCATCTCAGATTTCGAACAACCATTGGTTCTTAGACCTGTTGGGTGGAAGGCTAAGATCATACCTTCATCACTATTCAAACCTGTGGGATTGTAGAATTGTGGGAAAGAACTCAGATCTCTAGATTTATTAATATGTGGAAGAATTTCATAAGCACTCGGACTAGTGGGAATTTAAGTGACTTGGACCTTAGCAACTCAAACTTGTACAATATTTCAAAATTGTGCAAAATACATGCATGTGGCTTGATAAAAACACTTTATGTACATTTTGAAACAGTCATAGAATCAGCTAGAAGCAGATTTGGGCTGAAATTGGGGACAGTTTCTTTGAAGCATTGTCTTGAAGGCACCCTGAAGGATTCATTGAGGTGTTGTGAAGATCTTGAGCAATCAAATAATATTTTTACAGACCTAGAACTATCATTGGAGCATACCTTTCTAAAGAGAAACAACTATAGTAGTGTTTGAACATCATTTTATGAGAGAATTCCATAACATTATTGAAAGACATTATAAGCTTGAGGTGCAGACCTTGAAGCACCCTTGAAGAGATTTTGGAAGAACATTTGAAGCTATAGAAGATTTGTGAAGACATACCTTGGAGCTGACATTCAAGATCCATTAAAAGTAATTGGAAGCATAATAGAAGTCGGTCTTGGAATGTTGAAGATCTTAAAGAGTAGTTGGAGTTGATCTTGAGAATACCTTGGAAAATCATCAAGAATCCTATATGATACAATATTGTAGACCATGATGCATTTTTTATTTCATCATGAGGTGACCTTGGAAATTTTGTTTGGGTACCATGAAGAGTTGTGGAGTCATTGATGTGATAATTTCCTTGGAGATTGTTTGAGGGAAGTTTTAAAGGTGAATATATTTCCATGGCTCATTTCAGAATATATTGGAAGTTGTGAAGAATCACTACACCTATATTGACGAATTGAAGTTGTGGGTTGGAGCCCTAGAGGATAGGATTCGTCAAGAAGACCAGGTTGGAGCCTCTACCCGAGATAGGGTTGGAGACTGTACCTAAGATAGGTTTGGAGCCCAAGAGGTTGGACCCTCATAGATACAAGGTTGGTGCCTTTGAAAAATAGGGTTTGAGCCCTAGAGGTTGGAGCCTATTGAAGTCCAAGTCAGTGCTTGTAAAAGTACAGGTTGGAGCCTGGTGGATTTGAGATTGGTGTCTTCGTCTAGGGTTGGAGCTCTACACTATATTGTACTTGAATTATTGAAGTCCTTGTTATTCCTAATAATTAATTATTTTTATTGTTCATTTTGTGTTCTAATTATAAGTGATATAACTGGTAAAATTAACAATTGATAATAATGATTTAACCCCCCTCTTAGTATTTCCAACAGGAAGGCATTGTTAGCCCGCAATAAAGTTATCTTTCACAATGTTTTGCCTTAAACAACAATAGCTTCAAAATGAGAAAAAATATTACTAAACAATCATCTACTCACTTGCAATCATAAGCTATATATACCTCAAGCTTTGGATCAATATGAAGAAGCATAGTCCTCTCAATTTAACTTAGAATCCCTTCTTCTTGGATATTTTCCCCATAGTATTAGTTGGTAGCTTCTTTACTCATAAGAATAATTTCAACAATGGCTCAAGTCTTAAGGAACCTTTTTTATCTACTTTGGTGGAACTTCTAGACACAACCCATAGGTGGACAGTATAGGTGGTGCACTCATTCACCTTCAAAGGAAAATTAAAATTTCAATTCATGGAGTTGGGTAGAGATACAAATAACTAGGTGAAATCCTATGCCCTTCTCCAAGGAATTAATCTACCACTTTCCTTACATCTCCACAATTCATCATTATTGGGGACCCCAAAAACATAAATAGGAACTTGAATTTTTCTCTTTCCCCCCATATCCTAAACTTCATTCAATTTTTGAATAATTCTTAATGGATTGGGCTCCATCTAAGAGGTCCAATTTTTCCATGTCTTAAGGAGTACTAACCCCTTAGTAGTCTCCCCCTTGGGGGTAGCTCACTTGGAAATCCCATGTTATGTAAAATTATGTGAGTGATGAAGGTACCATATTCACTTCTCATGACTATTAAACATTTGTGATGTCTTAGGGGGTAGGGTGGTTATACCTAGAGGTTATAGTGGTAGTGATCATAATTGACCCTTTGTCATGAGAGATTGAGTTTGGCCCTATTAACAATTCCTCTAGCATAAAACAAATAACTAACAAATAACCAACTATATTGCTACCTAAGCATCTCAGAGAGAATGAACCATGTGGGTTACTAAGTGAGTAATTTTCCAACCCAATACTTAACATCATGATGATAAGTGTTGCATCACCCATGCATGGACTAGAGGCATTTGGGGTACTTTCAAAGTTTCATTTGTCACAAAGCATTGGAGCCTTCTTAAACTGAAGTAATCATTAAGCTAAATTATTTTTCATGTCTCCTCATTGTGGAATTAATTTCTATGTACACTTTGGATGGTGGAAATTTGTGGTATTTGATGATGAATCTAGTATAAGAGGGATCTTAACATGCAACAAATCTTCTATATGGCTCATGAGCCTCTCAATCATCGGGTCCACATATCAAAGAATTGGATTGTGGATGTTTTCTTGTATAATATGGATTATGGTTTCATGCACTTCTCATTGGAAAAAAAATCCTTAGGCTTCTCCATGTGATGTCATTGATCTTCAAGAAACTTTAGCACAACTTCACAATAACCACCAACAATTGGCACAATAATTGGCAACAACTATGGGCATTATGATAGAATGTTGATAGAAAAACCAATGGTAAAAGGATGAAATTAGGTGTTCAAGAACTCAGGGTACTATATTTTCCTCTCCTTCAATAAACTACAAACTATTCTAGTCCATTAATATCTATTCTTCTAGATCTTAATGTGGAAGCCCTATTGCGAAGGTGTGTAACTTTTTTGGTAGGTTAGTGTTTCTACTCCAAATTACTATAGTATTAAAGTAAATTTTTGTCTAATATTACACATATTCTACAAGGTGTCCACAACCACATATTCTACAAGGTGTCCACAACCAAGTTCTATTGGTTAGATGTAATTTTTTTTTATCTATAAGTGTTGTCTTGGTTTTGGAGCAACTCAAAATCATTTATAAAATCTTTAAAATAAAAAAATAGTTTATATAGCTAGCATACATATCTTCCACGTATCACACAAATAATTATTATTTATCTGTAAATGTTGTCTTGGTTTTGGAGCAACTCAAAATTATTTATAAACTCTTTACTTAAAATAAACAAATAATTTATATTACTAACTTACCTATCTTCCACATATAACACAATTAATATGAAGTAATAAAAGTAAAAAGATCTTCAATTATTTATGATTTTTTTTAAATAATAAAAATTGACTTCTAATAAACTAAATATAAATTAATGTTAAATAATATAGAAAAGTAAATAAAAAAATAATTATTTTTTTCAACTTTATAGCCCATTTTTATTAAAACTATAAAAAATAAAAAATTAATTATATTATAAAGATAAATAAAATGAAAGTAAAAGTAAGACCAAAAATATTAAACAATAACATGTGGTAGATCCATCCATTAATATTTAACAAGATCATTAACATTAAATATATAGTAATATTAAAAAAATAAAATAGATATATTAATATTAAAAAAATAAAATACGTTTTCATTTTAATATGATAAATATAAAAAAATTGAAAAAATAAATAAATAAAACTTATTAAATTAATAAATGATATAATATTTTAATATGAAAAAGATGTTAATATTGTCACAAGAATATATATAGTTTTGAGGGGTTTTCCGCAGTGCATTACATTAGTTATCATATTTTGGGATTCAACTACGTTAAGTAAGTCATTCATCTACCATCATTTCCATGAGAGGTAGTCATAATTGACTAATTTCTCATGATTTTTAAATAGTCCACTTAGCACTCATTGTATCGGGTGAAGCTCACATGGGTGAAGAAATGGGACTGAAACTAGTGAAATGAATCACATAGCGTCAATCATCACTTCCAATACTTGCACCTGGTAACCAGGACTTCCCACAAGGTCACCCATCCTAGATCGTGCCACAGATTACTACCCAAGAATTGGAAAATATATGTCTGAGCTAAAGAAACCTTTTTGAAATTTATGTTCGTCGCTAGGACATGATGAACAACATTGTCACAGTTTTGATTTGATGATGGATAAAGCTAAGCTGTAAAAAATGCAAGTTGAACCTACCTCACCAGCATCCCCGTTTGGGCGTGGTGGATTTCATACCAGAGGATGAGGAATAGGAAGAGCATTAGCTAGTCGAGTAAGGGGACAGCTCATCTGCTACAATTGTGGAGATGCTAGCCATTATGTGCATGACTATCTAGATCCAGTGCCACAATCCTGTAGGTACTATATATAGTTTGATTATGTAATTGAATATTTTTTTGTTTTGATTGCTAAGATGCAGGAGAAGGAAACATAAACCCCAATGCAGAATATTCAAATGGTAAGGGAGGAGTTGCACGAAGAAGAGCCCAATGTGAATTTTATCACTAGGAGTGGCACAACCACTGGCAAGGATAAAGGAAAGAACCCAGATACTGACATTTGGATCCAAAAATCGCCTAAGAAAAGGGATGAATTCAATTTACAACACAAAAAATAAACTTATGTAGAAGAAAAGAAGGGGTTTGCAGAAGCAAGTGCATCAACATCAAGTCGACCTATGGATGTGGCCAGAGTAGATGAAGAGATAAAGGCATTTTTACATGCTTCTATAAAACTATTGCACAACAAAAAGGTAGTGTAAAATCTTCAAGCATTGATAGATAACTATGCAAAAAAAGAAAAACCCTGGATGGAACACAAAGTTGTCAATAGGATCTATAAGAAAAAAATAAGAACGGGATGAGAGATGTGTTGGACTGCTCAGATCAGGGTGCATGAGATGGATTAGGTCATTCCGGATCTAGGGTATGATGGAAATGTCTTACCTAAGAAAACTTGGAAACACATGGGAGAGCCTATGTTGGAGTGGTTTACTATTCAGCTGCGCATGGTGAATCAACAGAAAATCATTCCATTAGGGAAACTCTCGCAAGTGGTATTAGATATTGAAGGAGTTAAGGTGCTTTCAGATTTTGAAGTCATATAGATTGTGGATGATACTTATCCTTATCCAGTGTTGTTGGGTTTGGATTGGGCTATTGATATGGATGGAATCATAAACCTTAAGAGGATAAGTATGGTATTTGAGAACAATGGTACCAAAGTTGTAGTTCCCTTCGATCCTACAAAAGGTGCAACATATACAGAACTGGTGCGCACGGATGAAAATGTTCACTATATCTATGTGTTGATTGTGCGAGATGATGATTAGATCAACCTGACAGCTAATGGAAGGCTTAATTGGGAAAAATATAGTTCCTGCTTCTCAAATTCATATGAAGAACTTCAGAACTATCATAACCGATTGCATGAAGTATATGCGTTGCACTACAACCGAGTGACCAGATCCCTTCACTGCATATCATCATAGGTATGAGAATTTCCGTATTATGATGGTTTAACTTATGTGAACATGTTTTTAGGAGAGCTTGAAAGCATTGTTCCAGAAGCACAAAGATTCCATGCATTGGATATAGCGTTGTGCTATACTCTAGCATGATGGTGGGAGACTCACAAAGGAAACTTGGAAAAGTAGGACGAATGCACCCGAATGATGAGATTGCGCTTTGAGTGCCTGACTACCATAATGGAAGAGATTTATTCCAGAAAGGGTGATCTGCACAGAAATCTGGCTAAATGGAATGAAGTATGGGGTAGAGAGCGAAGACTGGAATGGGTGCACATGTTCATCCACACATTGGGGAAGGTGCCTACTGATTGGTACCTGGAAACAAAGCTATGCTGAGGAACCAATGAATGGTTTGCGCTAACTGAAAGTTTCATTTTAACCTTCAAATTTGAGAGTGGGTTTGATTTCTTGGGTAAAGCATTGCAGGGTATTCAAGAGGTCATATTTGATACAAAAAATCTGAAGGTAGAGTGTGCCTCACAACCATGGGATACACAGATGAGGGATATTGTCAATTACATAAATTTGACAGTTGAAGAAAATGAAGAAAATCCAAGGAATATCACAATCCCTAAATCCGAAGGACAACACGTAGTTGTTAGGCCTTCCATTACGTTTCTAGATGTCATGAAGCCTCTGAATATTCTACAAGTGAACATTGGTACAAAATAGCAATTGAAATTGGCAAATATTGGAGATTACTGGGATGCTAATATAGTAGGAAAGGTCATAGAGTTGTTGACTGAGTATCAGGACCTGTTTCTTGCAAAGTTCCATAATTTGAAAGCCATAATGGGAGATATTGGGATCATGAAGATCACTTTGAAACCTTATGCACAACCTGTGAAGCATCGCCCATATATATTGAACCCCAAATACAAGTAGAAAGTGAAGGAAGTGTTGGATAAAATGGTTGCTGCTAGAATTATAGAACCAGTGGAGGAGTCATATTGGGTGAGTCCTATGGTGGTGTGGGATAAGAATACTAAAGGAGAAATAAGGATTTTCATGCATCTGCACAAGTTGAATGATGTTTGCGTTCATGATCTACTTCCAACCCCATTTTCTAATGATATCCTTGGCAATGTAGGAGGACATGAGGCTTATTCATTTATAGAAGGTTTCTTAGGATATCATCAGATCATAATTGCGTCGGAGGATAGAAGTAAGAAAACCTTCACAACATAATGGGGATCCTTTCAATATAGAGTCATGCCATTTGGGTTGAAGAGTGCGCCTGTTATCTTCTTGCGTGGAGTAGTAGCTGCCTTCAGGGAATATATTCAGAAGTTCTTAGAAGTCTACTTTAATGATTGGACCGTCTTTGGGGTGTTGAAGAAGCATGTATCAAGCCTACGCTTAATGTTAGATACTTTTAGGAAGTATTAGATCTCACTTAATTTGAATAAGTGCATATTTTGTGTGTCATTTGGGATATTGTTGGATCATATTGTCTACTAGCAAAGGTTGATGGTGGATCCCGGAAATATCACAATAATTGTTAATTTGTAAATTCCTGCTAATTTCAAACAACTGAGCTCAATTTTGGGGCATACAGGATATTATCAGAAGTTCATTCAGGGTTATTCGTTGATCACTACTCCCATGGAGAAATTTCTCAAGAGGCAGGATTATTGAATAAAGGCTATAAGGAATCTACATAGCAGTGCAATTTTAGACCAAGATGCTAAAAGAAGGCTTGTTTTGATTTGCTACTTCAGGTCGAAACCTTTGAAATGGTAGTTTCGTTAATAATTGGAAAGTTACTTATGGATTTTGTACATTAGTAGCTACGAGCCTTCAGCTTTGAGACACACATCCTGGAGAAATTTCCAACATGCACGGGGATATGACATCAGATGTTGAAGGGGCAAAGGAAATAAAGGCTATTGCTAATGCAGCATTTCAAGCTCACCAATTTAATCGAGCCATAGAGCTCTATTCTGGAGCCATTGAGTTGAACAGTCAAAATGTAGTTTATTGGGCGAATCGTGCATTTGCACATATAAAATTGGAGTATGGAAGTGCAATTCAGGATGCAACAAAAGCTATCGAAATTGATCCTAAATATATAAAGGGGTACTACTGTAGAGGTGTTGCATATCTAGCCATGGGAAAATTAAAGGAAGCACTAAAATATTTTCATCAGGTTAAGAGAATTTTTCCAAATGATCCTCATGCCACCAAGAATCTTAAAGAAGTTGAGAAAGTAGTCCAAAAACTAATATTTATTGAGGCTATCTCAGTGAATGGTCTTAAGAATCATTATGTTGTTGAATCTATTGATTTTCATTCAATAGAGGTAGAGCCCCAGTATGATGGTGCTATAATAGAAGGAGAAAATGTAACATTGGAATTTATAAAGAAAATGATGGATGACTTCAAGAATCATAAAAATATACATAGAAGGTATGCATTTCAAATATTATCACAAGTAAAGGATTTGCAGGAGGCGATGTCGTCACTGGTTGACATCAATATTTCAAATGGAAAGAAATTTTTTTTTTTTTGTGACACCCATGCATACAAGTTGCGTGAGAGAGTTCAACTAGTTTCTATTTGCTCAAATGAACTAGGAGATCTAGAGGCCCTTAAAAAAAAATAAGGCAGGGACTTTGGTCAATTGGAAGGCAGAGAAACTTGTTGTAGTATCTTCCAGCTGTCCCAACACTTAATTGACCTCAAGATGTCACAGATATCAACCACCTAATGCAAATCCTTATTCATATATGTTGTCCATCTCTTGAATGGAAAATAATATCTTGTTAATAACAAAATCCTAGGAAGTAGGAGGAAGTCTGACACATGTCATCCCTGTTACAGTCACTTCCTTAAAGACTAATGATTAGTTATACATGTGTCATTAGTTTTATAACAATTTTTCTGTGTTCCGAAAGAAGAAGGGAGATTCGATCAAATTGAGCATTTCAAGGGGACAAAGCAGCGCCTGATGTTCAAGACAGTGCCAGATGTCCAGATGTACTTAATAAATCCAATTACTCTATTTTCACATGTCAAATGATGTTAGTCCTTCTCTGTTATGTAGGTAAAATAAAGTAACTATTAGTTATGGAATTTATTGTAATCAGTTAGTAGGATTAGCATATATAATTCATTGTTCGAAGTATTGAAGGGGGGGGGGAATGTAATGAAAAATTGTTCTATTCTAGAAATGTTTCACTGCGTTTTAAATGAGTGTTTTGAAAAGTAATACAAGAGGAAGTTGTTCAGGATTCATGCGGTGTTTGAAATGGTGAAGTTTTCTCCTATTTTTATGTGTTTTCCATTATCTTCCTTTCTTAGTATTTTTGAACTCTTATTGTAATGCAGAAAGTGTGATGAATAGGAATTTTTGATTAGAGAAGCCTATTCTGGATGTGTTTACAATCTACATGTTTTCCACTAGGGACAAATTGATGAATTATTAATTGATCCTCATCCTCTACTAAGTCTTACATTCTCTTCCTTTTCATAATCCATTTAAAAGTCTCAAAGGTCCAAAGTAGTACACCTGGCTTGCCCTGTTTCACTCATGCTTGATTACTTTTGGAAATTGATCACCCAAGCCTATTAACTCCATTGCCCAATGGCCCTTTTCCCTTGTTTTCCCCACCAAATCAAATTCAAAATTTAAACTCTGCATATATTAACTAGCCTAAAATTCCCCATCAACAAAGCTATATCTAATAGAGAGATCCCTCTCTATGTCTAGGAGGGCTAGATCCTAGTCCTGAAGCAGTTTTGATGTTGCCTCCGGGATTCTGTCTTCAGCCTCGGAATTACAGAGTGATAACATAGTGGTGACCATACTGGGGACCGAGTTTTCTGTTCCTCGGTAACAATCATCAAGTTCATATCTGGTTGATGATGGTGGACAAACAACCAGACACAAGAAGGTTGAAATCATCCAACTAGTGACTCCACAGTTTTCCGTTGACCTAAAGGCTCCACTGGTAGAAGAATCCTAATTTTTTGTATGGTGACTCCATTCTATGATTGATTGACAAGATGAATTCAAGGGCATAATGCAAGTATGCTTCTTTGGACAGATCTAAGATCCCAAGTTTTCCAAATCCCATGCCAAACATTTATTTGTTAAAATATATTCAAGTGTTTAGAGATAAAAAAGTAGATGATGCTGTTATACATTTGTTAAGATTTCATATGCATGTCCAAAGATTTGAAATCCAATTTCTAGAGTACTGTCTTATGAAGATGTTTTTGGCTAGTTTAGATGAGAAAGCCAGGATCTGGTATGAAGATATACCAGTTGCAAGTACAAATTATTTAAAGTGTTTTCATGTTGTGTTTTGTGACAAGTATAAAGTAGATTGTCCCTCTTTGTCACTAGTTCAAGACAATTGTGATCATTTTCATATTTTCATTGATTATATGGAGGATTATTATGATGATGATCAGTTTATGAATGATGAAATATTAGAAATTTTAGAAGAAAGACCATTTTAGAAAGTGGAAGTTCTGTTTGAAATGTATTTTCATCATGAAAACATAAATGATACATGTTGTCCAGAAGTTCGTGAATTTTCATCAGAGGGAATATCCCTAGCAGCACAAGGGAAATCTTATCAGCAGATGGTTGAAGAAGAACTTCGGCTGTCTGAACTAGATCCAGTAGGGGACAACAATGAAAACCTCTGACAATCTAGTAATCTAGAAGAAAAAGTAGCAAAGTTTGGTGGCCCAGATTAAGAAGAGAATCAATGTTTTGTTCAGAGATTGAACACCAAGAAATTTTTCCAATAGAAGAACAATCAGGTTTTTTGATTAAAGACCACTCTAATTCTCTTTTTGAGTGTGCAGAACTCGAAGAAGATCACAAAATTTCTCCATCATTATTTCCTTATTGGGATATTGAAAAAGTTGCATAGCATATTGTTATAGTTAATGATATTTTACCCGAGATGATTGGGAGTTTGAAACTTCCTTGAAAGTTTCTGAATGATAAATGGAATGATGAAGAGCACATAGAACAACTGATTATCATGGATAGAGAAGAAAAACAAGTGTCCTCTTTTCCATGTGAAGGCAGTCAATGCCAACACATAAGTAAAGGAGCAGTCTGGGATGAGGTATGTTTTTATATCACCAATCATCTGAGGGATCTCATATTTCATGTTTACCTAGATCCTTTGAGTAGTTTATTACAATCATTAGTGAAGGAAGAGCCTACTAGGTTGATTAATAGAGCTATTAAATTCAACGGAAAAGTTAAGTGGCCATGTTTTGAGCCCATTTTTCTATCTAAGGAAATGGAAGGTCATTTTAGCTTAAGAACCCATTTTCTTGACTGGTTACATTGGAAGTCTGATTATTATTTGATGGGATAACTTTTTTATCAAACTATGGTAGGTAAGTGTACAAATAAGCTCAGTATTCTGAGCATCTTTCTAGTTTTATTTTCAGACCAATTTTCAGTTATCAGTTCAAGAGTGTCTAGACTTCAGTTTCGGCATAGTTCAAGTTTCAACATTCATATTTTCAAGGTGCAGCAGTGATTTTATTTTGATGGTTTGTAGTACATAGTTCAATGTTTTGTCTAAGGTTTAGATGAATAAAGTGTTCAGTTGCAGGGTTTTACGGTAGAGCATATTGCTATCTTCTCAATCACCAAGGCACTAGTTACCAAATTCAGATATCTGTGGTTCTTTGCTACTTCGCTGGGAGGAAAACATCCCCTAGAAGGAGCTGATGTTAGCACATGGTGAATTTTGGGAAAATTTACACTCAGGGCATACATAGTTTGGTATGCATATTATCAAAACTTAGTGGTGAAGGTCAGAAAAAGTAGAAAATGGTTTTGGATCCTGCCTTATCATTTTTTTTATGCAAGGTGAAATTAATTTGATTTAAAAATATAGAATTAATTAATTCTATATTTTTAAATCAAATTAATTTCAATTCTATATTTTAAATAAGTTTAATATTTTAATTAAAATCTTATAGATATTTCCTCTTATGGGCGATGATCAAAGGTTGAAATAGATGGTTCAAATCAATTTCGGACCCCCCATGCATTTCGAAGTTTAATGGATGAGGTGGGATCGAAAATGGGTTGTTTTCATTGGCCACATGGAAAATAGAGGTTAATTCACACCCCCCCCCCGTAATACCGCTCATGGTTGAAGTACCCCTCCGAAATCTGGTTTCGGGTTTTGCATGACAAACTCAGTAGTTCATAAGCCAGGGCACAAGCACTAGACATCAAGGCCAATGGAGGAAGAGCCCATGGCAGGATATGCTAGTCTTCTATGCATCAATGATCAAGGGTATCTAGTGTCATGAATTTCAAACAATTGTGATAGCATGAACGCGCAAAAAGTAAGAACAAATTTATGGTTTTGAGGGTGAATTCAAGTCCAAGTACAATGAAAGCATGACTGAGCTTTTTGCTGAAGTGTTTTTCTCCTTTCCTTGGCTCATGTCCTCAATGAAAAGAATTTTTCTTTCTGTGGTAGTATTTTTAGTGTTGATGGTATAAAACTTAATTATATCAAAGAAATTGATTGATCCGAGAGCCACCTAAAGAGGCAGGATTATTGAACAAAGGTTATAAATAATCTACATAGAAGAGCAATTTTAGACCAGGATGCTTAAAAAAGTTTTATTTTGATTTTCTTCTTGAGGTCGGAATATTTGAAATGGTAGTTCTATTAATAGTTGGAAAGTTACCTATGGAGTTTGTACATTAGTAGCTAGGAGCCTTCATCTTTGAGATAGACATCCTGGAGAAATTTCCAGCATGCACGGGGCTATGAAATTAGATGTTGAATGGGAAGAGAAAATAAATGCTATTGCTAATGCGTCATCTCCAGCTCACCAATTTAGTTGAGCCATAGAGCTCTATTCTGAAGCCATTGACTTGAACAATCAAAATGCAGTTTATTGGGTGAATCATGCATTTGCACATACAAAATTGGAGTATGGAGGTGCAATTCAAGCTGCAACAAAAGTTGTTGAAATTGTGCCTAAATATACGAAGGGGTGCTATCGCAGAGGTGATGCATATCTAGCCATGGGCAAATTCAAGGAAGCACTAAAACATTTTCAGCAGGTTAAGAGAATTTGTCCAAATGATCTTGGTGCCACCAAGAAGCTTAAAGAAGCCGAGAAAGCAGTCCAAAAACTTATATTTATTGAGTCCATATTGGTGAATGGTCTTGAGAATCATTCTGTTGTTGAATCTATTGATTTTTATTCAATAGAGGTAGAGCCCCAGTATGATGGTGCTAGAATAGTAGAAAATGTAACATTGGAATTTATAAAGAAAATGATGGATGACATCAAGAATCAGAAAAATATACACAGAAGGCATGCATTTCAAATATTATTGCAAGTAAAGGATTTGCAGGAGGTGATACCGTCACTGGTTTACATCAATATTCCAAATGGAAAGGAATTCACTGTTTGTGGTGACATCCATGCATAAAAGTTGCGTGAGAGAGTTCAACTGGTTTCTATTTGATCAAATGAACCGGGAGATCCAAAGGCCCTTACAAAAATTTAAGGAAGAGACTTTGGTCAGTTGGAAGGTAAAGAAAATTTCTTTATTGCAGTATCTTCTAGCTTTCCCAACAATTACTCGACCTCAATATGTCACAGAGATCAACCACCTAATGAAAATCCTTATTCATATATGTTGTCCATCTCTCGAATGGCAAAGAAGATCTTGTTAATAACAACATCCTGAGAAGTAGGAGGAAGTTTGACACATGTCACCCCTGTTGCAGTCACTTCCTTAAATACTAATGATTAGTTATACATGTGTCATTAGTTTTATAACATTTTTTTCTATGTTTAAGAAGAAGACGGGAGATTTGATCAAATTGAGAGTTTCAAGGGAATCAAAGCAACGTCAGATGTTCAAGAGAGTGCCAAATTTCCAGATGTCCTTAATAACTCCAACTAATTTATTTGCACATGTCAAATGATTTTAGTCCTTCTCTGTTATGTAGGTAAAAGAAATTAATTTTTAGCTACGCCATTGATTATAATAATTTAGTAGGATTAGCATATACTTCATTGTTCGAAGTATTTAAGGGGGGGGGGCGGGTGGGGAATGTAATGAAAAACTGTTCTATTCTGGAAATGTTTTAATTGTGTTTTAAGTGACAGTTTTGAAAAGTAATACAAGATGATGTTGTTCAGGATTCATGTGGTGTCTAAAATGGTGAATTTTTCTCCTATTTTTATATGTTTTCCATTATCTACCTTTCTCAGTATTTCTGAACTCTTATTGTAAAGCAGAAAGTGTGATGAATAGTATTTGTTGTTTAGAGCACCCTATTTTGGTTGTGTTTACAATCTGTATGTTTTCCACCAGGGACAAATTGAGGAATTCTTAATTTCTCCTCAGTCTCTACCAAGTCTTACATTCTATTCATTTTCATAATCCATTTAAAAGTCTCAAAGGTTCAAAGTAGTACACCTGGCTTGCCCTGTTTCACTCAGGCTTGATTAGTTCTGCAAATTGATCACCCAAGCTTGTTGAATCCATTGCCCAATGGCCCTTTTCCCTTGTTTTCCCTACCAAACCAAATTCAAAACTCAAACTCTGCATCTATTAACTAGCCTAAAATGCCCCATTAACAAAGATATATCTAACAAAGAGATCCCTCTCTGGATCTAGGAGGGCTAGATCCTGGGCTCGAAGCGGTTGTGATGTTGCTTCCGGGATTCTATTGCATCATCAGAACTATTGGGTGATAACAAGATGCACATTTATTCGCTATAAAGGTGGTTGATGATCATTTCCCTAATATCATTCATTTCTTGACTATTGGACGTGCACCCGAGGAATATACATTGCAACAGAAGAAAGATTTGGTTGTGCACGCAACTGACTTTACCTTAATTTCCCTTCAATTGTATAAAATGGGTGCAGATGAGGTCCTGCAAAGATATGTATTGGAATTTGAGAGATGAGACATCTTAGCTGAAGCTCATGGAGGGGTTGCCAGAGGTCGTAGGGAAATAAATAGTTCAAAATATTTTTTGAGCTGGTTTATGGTGGCCCATGATGTGCAATGATGCTTATGCACTTTTCCGCACATGCAATGTATGCAGAAGGACAAGAAATCCATCGCATAGAGATGATATGCCCTTGCATCCATGGATGGCATTGAAAGCTTTTGATAAATGGGCCATATATATTTTTGGACCTACTGACCCTCCAGGGAAGAAGATAGGTGCACATTACATAATCACAACAACAGATTATGTAACTAGATGGGTCGAAGCTAAGATAGTGAAGGATTGTAGTGCAGACATAGCTTCTCACTTCATCTTTCATAACATTTTGACTCAGTTTGGATGCCGTAAGATTTTGATGAGTGACCGAGGTACGCACTTTGTGAATGAAACTATTGAAGCTCTGACATAATAATTATGGATTCATCATCAGAAGATTACTCCATATCACCCATAGGCAAATGATAAGGTGGAATATTTCAATAAGATATTGGAGATTGCGCTCACTAAGGTTTGTAATGCTAACCAAAATTATTGGGATGTGTGCATACCTGCGGTGCTTTGGGCATATAGAACCACATGAAAGAAGTTGACAGGAAAGACTCCGTTCAAGATGGTGTATGGGCAAGAAGAAATTATGCCAATGGAGTATATTGTTCCAAGTCTGTGCATTGCAACATTTATTAATATGACCGAGAAAGATATTATGGAGGAACGGTTGTCGCAGTTGGTTGCGCTCGAAGAGGATCACTTTATTGCAAATTTCCATGCGCAAGTGCAGAAGGCAGATGAAAAGGCTTGGCATGATAGGCATATTAGACAGAAGGTATTTAAGGAAGAATATTTGGTTTTGTTTTATGAAAGCAAGTTTGTGCGCCACCGAGGGAAGTTCAAGATTCATTAGCTTGGACCATATATTTTTAAGGAGATCACTGACAGAGGTGTGGTGCACCTGGCCACATTGAGTGGAGCAAACCTTCCTAGGTATGTCAACGGAAGCCGATTGAAGCCTTATAACAAGTACCCTTTCCATGTGCACACCAAATGACTATACGACCGAAGAATTGGATCTATGTATATGGGATGGAGGATGCATAGATAGGTGAGACGTGTGCATGGAAGTTTCTCGCGAAGGTTGAATAGGTCACAGAGGTGCCATAATATAGTCGTTTGAAAATTAAATCTGGACAAGACAATATTCTTACCATTTGAAGGAGCGTGTAAGTTGCATTTAATGAGGATATTATGCCATATTTTGAGCCTTTTTATCATCTATGAAGTTACATTAATGTACAAGAGACAATTCAAGACGTGCCTAATATATATATATATGGCCAAAGTGGTCGCATTAGTTCCCTTTGAATTTTGTGTTATTTTTTTGAATTGAGCTCTCTGATTTTCAAGGTTTGTCTGTAGTCCATGTCTGGTATCGATATGTTGTTTGAGGAGGGGCTGCATTATAGAGGTTTAGGTCACTTAATACCACCCAGTATGGCTGCTACCAGACCATAAGAGGAACCTGTTGTGCAAGTTGTTGAAACCCCTGCGCCAGCTCAAACCAAGAATGGACAGACCTCGGGGTCCCAGAAGTCACCTAGAGAAAAGACACCTAACCCATGCTCCACTGCTGCTGAGCACCAAAATAATCCAATGGCTGAGTTACTAGAGACAGTCATGGAGGAAGAAGATGTAGTCAAAATTTGTCTTATCTCACAGTTCCCTACATATCTCTCACCACGCAAGGCTTTAGTGAAGGTGCCGAAAGACCTAGATAAAGTACGTTCATACATCAACATGCCTTTGCTGCTGGAAAACTTACTAGTTGAGGATGATATGTTCGCCAAAATTCTGCTGCTAAAAATGGAGGACTAGGACCTCGCAGATCCGAAGAAATTTCCCAAGCTTGCACCCCATAGGTATTTAGACCAGGTTCCTTTTGACGGTGGAATCATGCATGAGGAGTCGAAGCCTTGGCAATAGGCCTACACAAATCTAGGCTGCTAAACTTATTGCAGATTCCACACTTCGGGCGTAGCTCCGTCAATGACTTATGTGTGCGTCAGTTTCTCACACTCATCCATGATGATTTTTTATGGCTAGGAAAGCGTATTCTCATTTATCTTGATCTAATACATCACATCACCAATATTCCTAATAAGGTGGCGAACCTAGTGGCAGACTTTGGAGGAAAAGGGCAGCAAAAGAAGGTGGCTGAGAAGATTAAGAAACATTATCTCGTAATGCGCCATAGTCACATTTTTGTTGTCAGCAAAATTAGTGACCGTGTTTTTCAATTTGGCACTCTCATCCTAGCATGCAAAATGTTGAGGAAGTCTAGACCGAAGGAAGTCCCATCCCATGTTATTACACTTGTTGGGTAGTGCAAGAAGGGAGTTCTATATAATTGGGCTCAGTACCTATGTAAATAATTCCTGGAGAATGTGTGTGAGGCACAGGAAGAAGGGAAGCACTTTTTTTACGCCCAGTTACTACTCCTGATAGCACTCATCGGCTGGAAGATGACTGAATAAACACAGTTTCTGGATATTGAGCCCAGCATGTGCGAAGCTGCGCACTACACAATAATTTGGAACTCCATGATCCCAACGCGAATCACTGAAAACAAAATCTTCTAGGTACTTTTTGACTCAGCACTGTGTCAAGCCCTCCAGTCAAAGCAAAGTTTTTCTTCAAGCTTGTATGACCAATACATATTGATCACAGAATTAAAAGAGACATTCCATAATATGCATAGTCATGCAAAGGGCTTTGTTGATGGCATCTAGTATAAGTTGTCATAATTGGTTACAAAATATTACCTAGTGCATGTCACAGTAGAGTAGATGCCATCTTGATTGGAGTCGTGCACCACTCGGGGTGCATCATCTTCCATTCTGAAGACCCCAACAAATCTGAGAACCACAACAAGAACACAACAAAATGGAAAAGATGTTGAGTCTAAGCCCACGCTGACCACCACTAGAGAGACCATTGACCCAGAGAAAGAAACTGAGCATGCAAAGAATGGTCGAGGTGTTGAGGAGACTTAAGTTCAGACTGCCAAGGGGACTAAGGGCGACTCTTAGGCCGTGGGTGGTCCACAGAAAATAGAAAAGGGTCCAAATAAGCCAATGCCGATGAACTCGCTTTGACAACGAATGATTTCAATGAAATTACAAATACTGTGACGTTCGTAACTGAAGATATGTGGACAAAATTGTAGGCACAGTCTGAAGTTGCACTCGAAGGAGGAGGACAAACCATAATACAAGAGCTCAAAGTACAAGAGAGCCTGATCCAAGTGAGTGTGGCCCAAGTGAGCCAGCATCAATCAATCGTGTCTGCCATTGACAAAGGATAGCTTCCTCATCCAGATCCCCACACTTGCCATCCACATTGAGTCACTGAATTTATGCACAACACTCAGAGCCTGTAGAGAAATCAATTTTGATCTAGTTGTGATGCCCACAGGGAAGCTCCACATGATCCACAACATGATTGTGGACAAGTTGCAGTTCAGAAAGGACCGAGCCTACTACACTACCACTGAATCACAACAACAAGCCACAGTGCTTCAGCAAAAACAACAGATAGTGGAGGAGGCATGTCATGCATCTAAGGCTCAGTGCACACAATAGAAGAAAAAATTGAACAAGTATGTGCAGACTTACCAGAGCTCCCCACCTCGGTTGTGCCTACAAAAAAGCTAAAGGGATTGGCTGCTGCACTGAAAGCATCATGCACCAAAGTACAAATTTTTTGGGATATGTTTGAACAACAAATTGTAGATTTATAGATGAATTTACAACTGAAAACACCACCCGAAGTTAGGGAACAAAGTGTCGCAGAGGTCCAAGCAGTGATAGATAGCATATCGGCTATAGTCGCTGAATGTGGCCAATTGTTAGATGAAGCCGTGGGTGTCTGTACTACGGTTCATAATGATCCAATGGTGCAGTAGCTGCACAATGAATTGCATGTGAAAGAGCAACAATTTTCAGATATCAAGATGGCAGCGCCTACATTGGTGACCACACAATGACTTTCCCACCTTCATGAGGGCAGGGCCATTCAAACATAAATCAAAGATTTACATTGCTAGGAGCAGTTATTAGAAGCAAGGATATAGCCGTGGGCTGAGGAAGTGTTTAGTCAATTTAATGTCTTAAATTGCTTTCATTAATTATCAACTAGGACTAGTAAACTGATGAAGTGTGGTGCATTGTGTGTGCTTAGTTAACCCATTTCTTACTTTGTTGTTTTGTATTTTATGTTGTTTTGGTGGGTTTTTGTTCTCTTATGTCTAATAATTTTTAGTCTAGAACTATGAAAAGATTAAATAAATCTAATGAATTTTAAGAAGGAATAAAAGGAAGTGTTCCTAATTTAGTCTAATTTTCATAAAAAGAAACCAAAAACTATCGGCTATTTAAGACCTAATTTGGAAAACAGAACATCTATTTTATAGTATCATTAGTTCTATTCCATGGATCTAATTCTAAAACTAAGATGAAAAACTATAGTTCTTGTATTAAGTAAAAGCAGAAAATGAAACAACTAATGTACTTATGGTTACTCCAACATTCAATTATGAGGTATGACCTTATTGAGATGATGTTAAGTAACTGTTTGCACTTAAACTTCTAATGTCCTAGAACAGTAAGAAAATAATGTAATGATAACATCTAATGTTAACTCAATTACTTCTAATATTCAATTATGAAGTGTGATCTTCTTGAGATAGTTTTAAGTAACCAATTACACTTTAATGAACTAGAAAACTAAGTAAATTCTGCAAAAAGGTAACTCAGTAATTGCACTTGTTAAACATTCAACCATTCAATATTGAAACATGATTAAATCAATTTTGTTTAGAATAATCTTTAGGAATATCAGTGATTGCAATTAATTAAGGATCTGAAAGAAAAATATGAAAGCATGTAAGACTAACTAAAAACAACTAATGTATATTTGAATTTTTCGCAACATTCAATGCGAAGTGTTAACTTCCTGAGATGCTATGTGAGAATTCAATTATGCCTTAGTCTCTAAGTTCCTAGAAAGCAAATGACAATGTGCAAAGTAAATTCAACCACTGTATGAATTATATATTAAAACCATTTAGTTTATGATCAACATATTGAAATGGATTTTGAAAACATATGTTGACACAGTTAATTATAAATTCTGCTCTAAGGAAATAAATGACAAAACAATAAGGAAACTATGCAACTATGTAATCTTATTAGTCCAATATTAATTCGTTTATGAAAACAGAGTTATCTATCTTCACCAAATATCTTAGAATAACAAGGATGCACAATTGTGATTTAATGTTATGCTATTGACCAAAAAATGGAATGAACATCAATTTAATTAGAAAACAGATTTGTTGAAAACAAAGTAATGGGAATTGAACTAAAACAATAAATGAAAAACCTCCTCCAGTGCAGGGGCCCTCTACAACTGATTCAGCTGAACTACTCGCTCATTAAAGATTCGCTTAAACAATAATTAACAACACGAAATTGGTATTAAGATAAAATGAAGTCTAAACACAGAGTATCGACAAAAAAACTTGATCTTAACACTTAAAATATGAACTATCTTCTCAGCCTTTTACAAACGATATTTAAAGGAAATGCATAACATTTTGTGAGATAAACTTGCTACAGGTGGCTAATTCAAATTATAATTGCAATAGGACTATTGGACTCTTGATTTTCTATGGAGATAAAATCAAGAGTCCTAGTAATTTCAAATAACATACTTTGACTCCATCTTTGACCGTGATCTTAGGCTCACTTTTATGTCGATCTGGACTGAGTGAATAGGATAGAATCCATGTAGAAATGATTCTAGAAATACCCATGTGGCCCAATTCTTCATTTGACACCTAGAACCTGCCAAACCATGAGAGTAGCTACAGAATCCACAGTTAGTTGCAGAACAAGCTTCTTTATGTAGCTAAATTGAAAAAATATATCCAAATAGCAAGAACATAAAAATATAATATGGCAATCATTTTGATGCATCCTCAAGACAAAACCTATCATTTATCATTTATTGGGGTCTATGATCTTATGAGAAATTGATTGAAAGAGGAGAGAAAAACTTTGAAAGAGAGGGTAATTCTGAGGTTCAACATACCCCCACTGTAAAATCATTGCATGTCCTCATGCAATTTTCCAAAAATGTGAGTTCCCCTTCCTTACTACATTTTCTCAAACACTTCTGCTAGTACATCTAATTTCCTTCTTTTGTTCTTCTTTGAAGTGACTATCATTCTGGGCCTTCTCATAAGAAGCTTTAACTTGAGGTTAATGATTGCTCTATTCAATAAATTTTTCTTCCTCTTCAATTTCATATTTTTCTTATACCATAGTCTTAGATGCAGAACAATATTATCATGAATTTCCTTGTCCAATTTATTTTTCTCTTTCAAGGTCTCATTCTCCTATTTGATATGTTTGTTCAATATCTCTAGTTCATAGAAATCCTGCTTGAGAGCATCAACTAGAGGTTCTTGTGGATTGATAAAAGGTTCTGGGTTCATTGATGCACTTGTTTTCTCTAGTGATTCTACATAATCATATATTTTTTTTTGAACTAGGTCTATGCCTAGAGATATTCTTCTAAGGCTACCTTCAAAATGATGAATAGGAAAATTATGAGGATTGTGTGTAGGAGAATTGTTAATAGGAGATGGTATTGGGGTTTCCTCATCTACATTTATAATCTCAGTCCCTTTTGATAATGTCTTCTTCATGGTACCTCGGAGTCTAGATCTCCTTCTCAGTTTTAGAGGAATTTCATTCCCCTCATTTGTAACCTGACTCTCTTTTCTTTTCTTCCCTCTTGTCTTTATTTGTTTCCTGATTTTTGTTAGTTCTTCAGAAATTAGCTTTTCATCATTCTTCTGTAATGAGGTTTCAGGTATTTTTTCAACATTTATATCAATCTTCTTTCTTCTTCTTCTTCTAACATTATCTTCCTTGGGTGACTCTGGTGGTTCTTGAAAATTATTTCTAACAAGGAAATCCTCCCAGGTATCTCCTATGCTTCTTAAATGAAACTCAATCGATATCTTTACCAACCCATGATGATGCATAGTGGTATCTATGAAATGTGTTCTCTTTTTCACATTTGATGCCATCCTTCTTAAACTATTTAGCAGAAAGAAAGGAAGATTTATTTCACCATTTTATAGGAAATTCATCAGTAAATGGATATGGTAGACATACATGAAACCAAACCTTCCTTCACAAGTTATAAATTTCTGTAAAATCAAGAGCATATTCCTCCATTTACTTTTAAGAACTGAACTTGGGATACCTTTTCTAAAAACAAACTTACATCCATACCTGGGGTTTTTAGTATTACTTTCCATGGTTCACTGTGGAACTCCTTATTTTTGAACCATCTTTCACCATGCCTTGGAAGTTATGTAGCCTCTACCATGAATGACTCAGTTTCTGCAAATTTGATATCTCCAATTTCTACTTTGGTTCCATCAAAAGCCTGAGCAAAGGACTTCGTAATCTCCTTATGAAAACCATTGAATTTCTCTATGAACCTAAGCCATCCAACTTTTTGTAACAATTATTTGAGCTGTGGGTATCTTTCCATGCACTTTTCTCCAATCGGTTATGATCTAACAATGAGCCCCGTCCTTCTACTTATGGAGAGTTCTTCAACCTTCAGAATTACCCTTCTGTTTTATGGAAATGAATTGGCTGTGGATCTAATGGATGGTTATGGAGGGTTTGTAGGAATAAATAGATGGTATGGTATTGGAGAGACGTAGACAAGTATGTCACGTCATAGATCATGACCGTTAGTCATCAACGAGGGAAGTATGATGGACAATTATGAAACTTAATATGGAGGATGTGGCTGATATGTAGTATGATGGAGATTGTAATCAAATCAAATGATGTGTTGTCATGGAAACATATGAATGTTCATATTATACATGTTTCATGTTTTAACCTTGCTATTAAAAATAAATTTTTGCACTTTTCCTTTAGAACTTAACCTTTTCGTTAGTTGTTTTCTTTGGTGTTGATCCTTAGGTACCCTTTCTAGCATGTTGATCTTCAAAACATAATCCTTCAATTCCTTGCAATCATCATGTGTCAGAACTACTGAAGTCACTGCAGAATCAAATTGGCTATAGAATGGAATCAGCTGTAGAATGGAATTAGCTGCAGAATGTGATCAGCTGAAAAACTCTGTAAAAAGAATGAAGTATGGCCATGGAATATGAATGTGAGATGAAATGGAAA
Organism: Pinus albicaulis; assembly: GCA_034641835.2. Lineage (NCBI taxonomy): Eukaryota > Viridiplantae > Streptophyta > Pinopsida > Pinales > Pinaceae > Pinus > Pinus albicaulis. The sequence continues at coordinate 445,345,549 of CM076575.1, read as the reverse complement.
ATGAAATATGATTTTGAAATGGAATGAAAGTGGATTGATTTATGAAATGGAGTTAAAGTGGAATGATTTATGAAATGGAATGAAAGTGGAGTGAGATGGAATGAAACTGAAAAATGAAATGAAATTGTAGATTATGAACTTCAATGAATGTATTTTTGTGTCACTACTTATTACAGAAAAAAATTGGAAAATATAGGATGTCAGAAATCTTTGATTTTCACCTTGTACTTTCTGTATAAGTATGCTAATCATTGATTGTTTTTCATACTTATACAATTTATTTTTTACCCTTTCTTTTTATGAATGTAGGAAAAATAAAAGCTAAGTTAGTGAAGAAGAAGGATTCTTCTTCACTAACTTCATATAAATGTTATCTTGGAAAATGTTGACAAACTCTTCTTTTGAAAGTGGTTTATGATATACTTTCAACCGATGACCATTCACAAGAAGAGATACATTTTCTTCATCTATTGTCCTTATCTTCATTGCTCCATTATCAAAGAATTTTTCAATCTCATATGGACCAAGCCAATGAGTTTGAAACTTTCCTTGAAAATATTTGAATTTTGAATCGAACAAAAGTTCCCAATCCCCTGCTTGAAACTTCTTCTCCTTGATATACTTATCATGACATTTAGCTCTTTGTTGTTGGACTATACTGGTTCTTTGAACTACATTTTTTCTGATTTCATTAAGCTCATTGAGCTGCTCAAATCTATGTTTCTGTGCTTCTGATAAATCGAGCCTGAATTGGACTACCATCTTGAAAGTTATGATCAGAAACTCTATAGGGAACATAACATGCTTCCCATAGACAAGCTCATAGGGAGTATGTCCTGTTGTGTTCCTCCATGTAGTTCTGTAGGCCCATAAGGCTTCAGGAAGCCTTTCTGCGCAATCTCTTCTGTGTAGATGAACAGTCTTAGTGAGAATTCCTTCAATCACCTTATTGGTAGGTTGAACTTGACCATTTTCCTGTGGATGATAAGGAGTGGAATTTTTGTGCTTAATATTGTAATCTTCCATGAAGCTTTTCACCACATTTGATGTAAATGAGTTCACTAATATGTTACAATTTCTCTTGGAATGCCAAAATGAGTGAAGATATCCTCAAAAAGAAAATTAACTACAGATCCTTCATTAGCAAAAGGTAACGCTTTAGCCTCTACCCATTTAGTGACATAATCAATGCACACCGAAATATACTTCTTTTTTTTAGATGGAGGATTGATAGGTCCAACAAAATCCAAGGCCCATTTTTCAAAAGGTTGAATGAGTAAATGAGGTTGTAATGGAATTTCATTTGAAGCAGCAGGTTTCCCTACCCTTTGGCAACTGTCACACCTTTTGACATATTATTTGGCATCTCTGAAGATATATGCCAATAATATCCTAAATTAAGGATTTTATTGGTTGTCCTCTTGTTAGCAAAGTGTCCACCACAAGGCGCATCATGACATGCTTTAGGAATTTCAGGCATTTCATCTTGTCAAACACATCTTCTGATAATGAGATCTGGACCTGTCTTGTAAAATTCATTAGTAATCCATGAGTATCTTGCACTTATTTGAATGGTTTTTCTTTTCTCTCTAGAAAGCAAATGTTAAGGTAATTTTCCTGTAACTAAGTAATTGGAAATATCTGCAAACCAAGGATTTTGAGTAGTTATTGCAAAAAGATATTCATCAGGAAATTTATCTTCAACTCGAGTGTCATCTTTGATATTAAGAATTATAGACAAGAAATCAGCAATGATATTTTGTTTTCCAGTTCAATCTAGAACAGTAATGTTGAATTCTTACAGGAGTAATAACCATCTTGTAACTCTGCCATTAGTAATATATTTTTCCATTAAGTATCTAATTGCAGAGTGATATGTATGAACAAAGGTTTCATAACCTGTTATATAATGTCTGAATTTGTTTTTAGCATGACCAATAGCTAAGAATTCCTTTTCAATTACAGTGTAATTTAAATCTATGGGAGTCAAATAATTTCTTGTGTAATAGATGGCATAGGGGATCAAATATTTTTGTCCTAATACAACTCCTAAAGTTGTATATGAAGCATATGTTGAAATGTGAAAAGTTAGTTTCCAGCTTGGACCTCTTAAGATGGCTTCTTCAGAAATTTTTTCTTTTAAAGTCTCAAATGCTATATGGCAATCAGGATTCCAACTGAATTCACAATCTTTGGTGAGTAGTTTGAAGAGTGGGGATGCTATTTTGGTGAAATTTTCTATAAATATTCTTTAATATCGTGTGAATCCTAGAAAACTTCTAACATCTTTTTGACAATTTGGAATTGATAGTTTGGAGATGACTTCAAATTTAGATTTATCAACTTTAATTCCATCCCCTAAAATGTGATGTCCTAAAACAATCCCTTCTATAAACATCATGAAAAAAATTTCATGGCTTAGTGAAATATTTGCTTCCTTACATCTTTTAAGAACATTTTCCAAATTTTCTAAATCTTCTTCAAATGTATTACCATAAACTGTAAAATCATCCATATATACCTCTACACAATCATGTATTAGATCGGAAAAAAATCCTAGTACTGCCCTTTGGAATGTTGCGGGTGCATTGCGCAATCCAAAAGGAAGTACTCGGTAAGCATAATTGCCCCATGGACAAGTGAATGTGGTTTTATCCTGATCTTCATGTGCTACCTGAATTTGATTGTAACCACTAAAACCATCCAGGAATGAGAAATAATTTTTACCTGCTAATGTATCCAACACTTTATCTATAAAGGGTAAAGGAAAATGATATTTTATGGTAGCTTTATTCAATTCTCGATAATCAATGCATACCCTCCATTTACCATTTTTTTTAGGCACAATCACTAGAGGAGAAACCCACTGACTATCTAAAATTCGGTAAATGAAGTTTACATTCAACAATTTTTGCAACTCCTCTTTCACAATTTCCCTAATATTTGGATTCATCCTTCTTTGAGGTTGTCTAATAGGTTTACAATTTTCTTCAATGTAAATGTGATGTATACAAGTCTTAGGACTAATTACTTTCATGTCAGTGTATTCTCATGCATATGCAGAAGAATTTTGTTGTAATGTTTTGATTAGCTTTTCCTGTTGTAATTTTTCCAAGTTATTGTTTATGTTCAAGGTTTTCCCTGGAAATATTTCAACTGTAGAGCTACCAAATTCTTCCATAGAGTAAAGATACATCTGCCTAGATGATAAATATTCAATATTGGATTTTTCTTTAAATTGATCATGTTCATATTCTTGAGATGATTCATAATTTTCTATTGTATTTAAGATTTGACTATCTTCAGTAATGGTTGAAATAGTAAAGATAGGTTGTATATTATCTTCATCATAAATCCATTATTTTTCATCTATCTCTGTGATTGTTCTTGCTGGAGGATATAGAGTGAATTTCTTAGTTGAATTACAATCATAAATATACATGTCACCGGATCTATAGCTAATGAAAGCATCAGTTGTAGCCAACCAAGGTCTTCTTAATATGAGTGGGTGTCCTCCTAGGTTATTCTTAGGGGTTAAAATCATAAAATCAATAGGATACTCCCAAGAATCTAAGGACACTGAGATATCTTCTAACACACCATCTAGCTTGATCACAGATCTATCTGCTAATTGCAGTAATGTAGGTGTATAAAGAAGATTAGAAAGCTTGAGCTCTTCCATGGTTTGTTTGCTCATGATATTTATTGATGCTCCTAAATCAATCAATGCATTTGGAATTTCAACTCCATTGATATGTGTTTTTACAACTAGACTTCTTGTATCTAAATATTTTTGAATGGCAATTTTTACCATCATTATATATATTATTTTTCCTACAAGCTAAATTACTTTTATTTATTTATTTTTTCTTCTCGTCTTCTTCATTCTCAACTCCTTTATTGTTTTAGCTGAAATTAGAATTTCCTTGATGGCTTGTAACAAAGGGATTTTGATACAAACATTTTTCAATTCATCTAGAAAATCATAATTAGGCAACATAATATGCTTTTCTACTCCTCTATCAACTTGTAATCTTTCAGGAAAAGGAGGTGTAGAAGTAGATACAAATGGTTTCTCTATGATAGGAGTTAAGTTTATTGGTTCTATTTGTTTTTCATTTTCAGAATTTTGGTTTTGAAGGGATGTTTCTTTTTCAAAAATTTTATTGGGTTGTAGAGAATCTTCCTCAGAATTGTTTTGTTCTTGAATGAAGACATAAGGCTTTTTATTTTCCAATATCCTACCAGATCGAAGTTGGACATCATTAAGATCTCGAGGAGTAATCATGTAGGTTGGAAATTGTTGTCCTTCTATAATGTAGGTATTCTGAGGATTTTTATTGTTTGGGTTTGGTAATGGTTGGGTAGGTAATTGATTTGGTCTCTGAGGGAATGGTAGAGAGAGTTGTGGATTTTGGTTTTGGTTTTAAAGTTGAGGTTGTTGACTTTGTTGAAGATTTTGTTGAGGAGGATAGTTTGGATATGATGGCGGATATTTATAGTATTGAGAGAATATTCCATAGGGATTTTGCATTCCTTGAGCCCAATGTTGAGATTGAGATTGAGATTGAGGCCAAGGTAGCTGCCAAGAATTCCAGTTTGGTGGGGGCTGAGTATACATTTGGTTATTAAAACTTTGAGTTTGTGGCCCCTGCCATGGTATTCTAGAGATAAAGCAAAGAGATTCTATTGGATTTGAAGTTATTTCTTCTTGAAAAACAACCTTAAGACCAGGAATTGAAGGAAAACTATTAGTCTCATGACTTTCTGAACAAATCATACAGGTCTCTATGACTTTTGCATCAAGAGGACATTCTCTTAAAGCATGCTTCTTTCTACATTTGGGACAGAAAATAGCTAAAGCATCAGTCTCATATTTCTGCTTGTTTTGTAACTTAAGGGTGTCTATCTATTCACTAGGACTCCCTAAAATTTCTGTTTTAAATTCATCAAGCATTTTTCCAATTTCTTCCCTACTCACTGTTACAGTTGCAGATTTATTTACCCTAGCAAGAGTAGGATCTCTTAGACCTTTCCTAGTTTTTTATTTTCCTCTTGAGAGATGAATACATAATTCCCTAATGTCAGGTAATGGGACTTGAGAGACGCCCCCCTTCCCCACCTTGTTTAGGATATCTATCCACTCGTCTCTGATGGTTTTCAACAAAAGGGTTTTTAAAGTGTCTTGATCTGAGTTTTCCATTTTTTCTCTTCTTATGTTATAGTTGAATATTTCAAGTAAATATTCCAAAATTTCATCCTCTTTTTGCATCATTTTAAACACTTCTTCCTTGTGATTAGTAGGTATGCAATAATCCAAATACCTTTCTATAAATTCTCTCTTCATATCATTCCATGTCCTAATAGACCTAATGATTAGACTCATGAACCATTTTAGAGCTTCTCCTTTCAATGTTGAAGGAAATAATTTGATTTTTTGAGAATCTTGTAAATAATCATAAGCTCTGCACAATACTTCAAATTCAAATAAAAAGGTTTTAGGGTCTTCACTTTTCAATCCATGAAAATTTGGGAGGACAGAAGGTGAGATATTTTTCATGGTGGTATTTATATCTTCATCAACTATAGGGAATCCAAAAGAACTCTCAATTACCCTATTTCTTCTGCCTCCTTCTACATTTCCTCTACCTCTTCCTTTGTCTCCTCCTCTACCTCTACCTCTATCTCCTCCTCTAAATATTACATTTTCTCCATTTAGAATTTTTCCTTCTCTTTCTTCTTCTCCTCTTCCTGCCATTATAGATTCTTCAGAGCTAATATGAGAGTCAACTTGTAAGGTTAACTTCTCTTCCTCTAGTTCTTCTATCAATGGGATGTTGAAGAAAGTTTCTTCTTGTTCCTTTCCACTAGGAATTTCTAACTCTTCAGCTAAAATATGTTCTTCTGTGAAGGTGAAAAAGGTCACTCCTTATGTTGGAGACCTAGGATCTTCTTCTTCTAAGATGCCTCAGTAGATGAAGTAGGGGATCCTCCTAATTGGATTTTTGACCTTAGAACTTTAGGGAGTCTATGGCTAGTGAAATATGGAATATGAGTTTGAGATGGAGGTGTATCACTTCTTAGTCTTGGTGGAGTGAGTGGTGTTGTAGGGATTAAACTCCTACCTCTAGCTATGAATCTGCCCCTAGAATCTCTTTCTCTATACATATCATTTTTTAGATGTAGGAAATTAGGTTACCTAATTACACTTCCCCGGAAATGGTGCCAAAATGTTTAGTCAATTTAATGTCTTAAATTTATTTCATTAATTATCAACCAGGGCTAGTGAACTGGTGAAGTGTGGTGCATTGTATGTGCTTATTTAACCAATTTCTTACTTCATTGTTTTGTATTTTATGTTGTTTTGGGCGGTTTTTGTTCTTTGATGTCTAAGAATGTTAAGTCTAGAACTATGAAAAGATTAAATGAATCTCATGAATTTTAAGAAGGAATAAAAGGAAGTGTTACTAAGTTAGTCTAATTTTCATAAAAAGAAACCAAAAACTATTAGCTAGTTAAGACCTAATTTGGAAAACAGAGCATCTATTTTATCTTATCATTAGTTCTATTCCATGGATCTAATTATAAAACTAAGATGAAAAACTGTAGTGCTGGTATTAAGTAAAAGCATAAAATGAAACAACTAATTTACTTTTAGCTACTCCAACATTCAATTATGAGGTATGACCTTATTGAGATGATGTTAAGTAAATGTCTTCACTTCAACTTCTAATGTCCTAGAACAGTGAGCAAAGAATGCAATGAAAACATCTAATGTAAACTCATTTACTTCCAATATTCAATTATGAAATGTGATCTTCTTGAGATAGATTTAAGTAACCAATTACGCTTTAATGAACTAGAAAACTAAGTAAAGTATGCAACAAGGTAACTCGGTAATTGCACTCATTAAACATTCAACCATTCAATCTTGAAACATGATTAAATCAATTTCTTTTAGAATGATATTTAGGAATACCAGTGATTGCAATTAAGTAAGGATCTGAAAGAAAAATATGAAAGCATGTAACACTAACTAAAAACAATTAATGTATATTTGACTTTTCTGCAACATTCAGTGTGAAGTGTTAACTTCTTGAGATGCTATGTGAGAAGTCAATTATGCCTTAGTCTCTAAGTTCCTAGAAAGCAAATGACAATGTGCAAAGTAAATTCAACCAAATTATGAATTAGATATTTAACCATTTTGTTTATGATCATCATATTGAAATGGCTTTTGAAAGCATTTTTTGACACGGTTAATTGATAATTCTGTTCTAAGGAAATAAATGACAAAATAGTAAGGAAACTAGGCAATTGTGTAATCTTATTACTCCAATCTTAATTTGATTCTGAAAACAGAGTTATCTATCTTCACCAAATATTTTAGAAGAACAAGGTTGCACAATTGTGATAAAATGTTGTGTTATTGACCAAAAACTGGAATGAACATCAATCTAATTAGAAAAATTATTTGCTGAAAAAAAAGTAATGGAAATTGAACTAAAACAACAAAGGTAAAACCTTCTCCAGTGCAGGGGCCCTCTACAACTGATTCGGATGAACTACTAGCTGGTTAAAGATTTGCTTAAACAATCATTGGCAACATGAACTTGGTATTAAGATAAAATGAATTCTGAATACAGAGTATCAGCAAAAAGCTTGATCTTAACACTTAAAATCTGAACTATCTTCTCAGCCTTTTAAAACCGATATTTAAAGGAAAATACATAATAGTTTGTGAGATAAACTTGCTACAAGTGGCTAATTAAAATTATAATTGCAATGGGATTGTTGGACTCATGATTTTCTATGGAGATTAAATCAAGATTCCTACTTTCAGATAGCATACTTTGACTCCATCTTTGACCGTGATCTTAGGCTCTCTTTTTTGTCGATCTGGACCGAGTGAATAGGATAGAATCCATGTAGAAATGATTCTAGAAATGCCCATGTGGCCAAACTCTTCATTTGACACTTGGAACCTTCCAAACCATGAGAGTAGCTAGGGAATCCACAGTTAGTTGTAAAACAGGTTGCATTCTGTAGCTAAATTTCAAAAATATATCCAAATAGCAAGAACATTAAAATATAATATGGCAATCATTTTGATGAATCCTTAAGACAAAACCTATCATTTATCATTGATTGGGGTTGTGATCTTATGAGAAAGTGATGGAAAGAGGTGAGAAAAACTATCAAAGAGAGGTTAATTCTGAGGTTCAACAGGAAGCACTACAGTTGTCTCAAACATTGGATGGTTCCTTGAAGAGCCTTCAGCAGACTCAATGCATCATATATCTGGTAGCCGAAGAACCAGTGGCTAAAAATCTCATGGATGAAACACAAGATGCTTCTGTACAGAGTGTAGAAGTACTCTTGCCATTAAATAGCTTTGTCGAAGCACTCAAAGTGAAGATGAACAATCCCACCCCACAGTGACTCGGGACGAGTCACGAGTTTGTGTTGGGGGCCTTGTTGAGAGTTTTAATTAGCGAATTAAACCTTTTAATATTTAATTTTCAATCAGGGAGTCGTAAACACGAGTTTTACTGCATTTTTGGTTCAGTGTTGAAATGCAGAGTATGTAATTTTCCTTTGATCGTTAACTACAAAATGATGGAAAATAAACAATACTAATTAAGAAAAATAACATTCATCTCATTCTTAGAAAACATAAGCAATCTGAAATAAATATACTTAACTCAATCCTTATTTGAATTCTTTGCAATCAAAATAAAATCTTATTGAAACCAAAGGCTCAATGCAATTCACTCCAACTACAAGTCTTAAGCAAGGATTTAAACTTCCATCTATTAAAGAGACCAAGCATATATTCACTTTCTAAAAATAAACTTATAATCACACCAAACAATTGGTGGAAACCAATCTTCTAATTGACTCCTCGAAAATAAATTCTACTCACATAAATATTTTTCTACCTACAGGATCCCATTTTATAATCTACAAAACAAACTCAAAACCCCTATTCCTAATCAAGATGACTATTTGAAATGAACTATTCAAACCCAAATTTTCTTTCTGTGCTTAAGAAATTCATAATCAATATCTATGGAAATGAAAAGTAATCAAATCAATTGACACTACATTATAATTTCTACAAAAAATAATCTTCAGGCATGTTCCTATGGAAATAAAATTATGCTATGGAAAATGAGAGAAACTATGATTAAAGAAAATTGTGCTTGCTAGACTAAACTTCAAACTAGGACTATTTAAATCCACTGAACACACCTCACATCACTCACACTCATGCATTAACAATATATAAAGTTAATCACAAGTCTTGTTCTTAACTGTGACCAACAAATCTTCAAAGCGCATTTAACTGAATCCTAATATGCATTGAATCAATTCGATGATTGCCTTCATATGTATCTAACTCGAAACAAAACATTAATTTATCATTCCCAATGCACAGTAACTAACCCTCAAGAATTCATGACGGGTTATTTAAAATAGTTCACACAGGGATTTCCCTATTTCAAGAACGAAAATATTAAATCAAGTTCTCAACAACTTTTTTTCTTCAAGGGAGAACACAATTAACTTAGAATTCAACACATAATTAGATACATATAACACAGTTCACACTCATTTTACACACTCATGGCATCAAATATAAAATCCAAAATCTAAGTTCTATTCTAACTTTGAACAATACCAATAAAACCTTCAGGAAATATTTAACTTAGTCTTGATCTTAAACAAATTAACTCCAAAACAAATTAAATTCAAGTGCATTTAATTTTGCATCCTAAAACATTACCCATAACAATGTAACATTATGGATTTCGGATAAAATGGGTAGAGTATTAATCTTTTTTTGTTCTTGGCTTATGGAAATTAATCCTGAGTCATTTCCATATTAAATGTATTTTCCACAGTCTGCATTCCTAAAAGAAATTTTTTACATTTAAAGCATCGTGATCTTAGCGTAATTTCTCATAAATCCTGAATGTTTGAAGAGTGAGTTCCGGGGTATTTAATCTTCATATTTACAAAACCGAGTTCTCGATACATAGTACAAATCCAAACTTTGAATACAAATCCTACGATATAAATAAGTTATAGAAATCGTTTCCAGGTGGTGGTGGGCCCATGCCATTCCTAGAACAAGTTCAATTTATTTCAATATGCTTTAAAAATCAAAATACATCAATACTTAGAGAGATCAAATGCCAAATTTGGGATTATGTATTAGAATCAGCGAAACATGAGTTCATACAACAAACACATTGAAATCTCCAATGTCTCCTGAGCATGAATATTTTACATCAAAATTACATAATAATAATTTCTATGCCTCCTATACACAGAGATCATTTGGCTTTTATAAAGTCCAGCTGATGAAAATTATGCATAACAAATTAACTAGATAAATTAAATAAAGACATCAAGGTTAAAATTAAGCTGCACAAAATCTCTTGGAATAGTCTTTGAATGGGTGATGGTTGGGCTCATCCTGATCATAGCATGGATGGAGGAATCATTTCCTTTTTTTGAACATTAGAGTTTTATCAAAACCGTGGATATGGCCAAAATAGTCAAATCCAAATTTTGACCCAAATCTGTACTTAAAATTGCATTGGAAAATTACCCTAACCATAACTCCCTCATGAAGACGAATTTTGCCAAACAATTTCTATATTAGATGAATAAGGGTACTCTGAAAAAAACCCGCCTGTCATAATTTCATGATTCTTTCTTATTTGATCACAAACCTTAGAATATCACCTACATCAATTTCGTACTCAACTCTACAATAACTAGTTAAAATTGACTTGTGGAGACTTCCGACACTAGAATTCTTCGGAAAACGAACTTAGTGAAACCATGATAAGTAAATCATGACTAAATCATCTCTAATCATTGAAAATATAATAAAACTAATGATAATCATCCACGAGGCATAAGATGTGATTTAGCGATAAATGATGGAATTATGCCGTGAAATGAGTGCAAGGGTGTTGAAATTTAGGTTATGAATAATGGTACTATGCGATGGAAAAATGGGAATATATGAGCCTCAACATCCGCCCATGCCTAAAGGTTTGCATTTCCGAATGCAAACAAATCTCTTTCTCATTGACATATTCTTGACATTGTTTTATAGATGTTGGTTCTTGTGGGACAACATTGCTAGGATATTTGAAGGTGTTGGTTCTTGTGGAGCAACACTCTTCACATTTAGTATGTCACACTAATTTATTGAGCAATACAAATTGAGGAAAAGAAATGAATGGACGAGAGAGAGATGATGGATGAAATGAAGTGGTGATGGAGATGGTGAATGGCTACTTGCCTACTCTATCAACGTAAGGCGAATAATTATAAGTGGTTTTCTTTATTATTTCATGGCAGTAATGACTTCATCCTTTGAATATAATTCTTGTTATCATGGGAGGAGAAGACACCATAGAGACTTATTTTATTAATGCACCATAATGATTTTTCTTTTAACATGGTCTTTTTATCATAGTTTATGCATAATGAATGGAAGGAAATAGAAAGATAATGGTTTATGAAGGATGAAATGTGTGGAATGAGAAGTGTTGAATCATTAAGCTTCTTTAACCTTCTAATGAATTAGAGAATCATAGGCCAAATTTACCTCAAGTTTTACCTTTTTCGTTGATGTGCCCAATGTTAAAGATGAAGTGGAGCATGGAATGGCGAGAGCTGATGTGACTGCTAATCTGATATATTGAACAAGGTTGAAGGATGAGATGAAGATTTGAACTAAAGGGTTGAAGGATGAACTGAAGGTCCCCTTATCCCCCATGCCTGAGGAGTTGTATGTCCCCAAACAACTGAGGAAAGGTGATTGCTGCTGCAAATAGGAAATGTTGTTAAAAAAATCCAAACTGCTGCAAATCTATGTCGAGATCTAAAAACTATATAGTATTCAACCACGACACACCCATCTACAACATTTATTACGTGAATAAATGGTGTCGATGTCGAACATAAGCAGGAATCATTGGATTACCAATCATTTATGATGTCATTAACCAATGTGATATATCCCACCCTCAATGTCAATGGGAATCAAGGCACCAGGTACATTCTACTAGCCATGAATAAATTTGTCGGAGTCGAATGGACTGAAAAATTCATCCACCAAGAAACATTAATGCATTTACTTAGTAGATTACATGGATACTTGCCATTAAGGCATGCGAGCTCCCAATTACCTTATCTAACCCTAAGATTGGTCCTAGATAATGTGTTGATGTCGATGGTACATGGCTCATTGGCAGGTGGGCCTTAAGGAATCCCACATCAACTAACTCGAGTAAAAACATAATAACTTAAAAGATACATGATTTGAAGAACTTATCCAAATTTACAAACTTTATTGGGAGCCTTACCTGCAAGTTACTCGGTTTTCAAGAAAAATCCCTGTCCAGTTGCACCAGACAAGCTAGTTTTCACAAAAGGACTTATTTTTCTCTTTACTATTTCATTTGTTTATTTACAATACTAAATTTCTACTAAAATGGAGAAATATTTCCTCCTTCAAGTGAAAGGGAACTTCCAATGAAGACATGTTCGGATCAGGTACAAAGATATAATCATGCCCAAATTTAACATATAAAATTTAGAAGGTATATGAGCATGAACAATCAATAGGTTTGAAAGATGTGATACAAAGAGTATTTTAATATGAGAGTGATACTTTGATTGAATCGTAATCTAGAACCAATGCTCAATGTAATCCTAGTGGTATTGGCTCATTTCTTCTTTTGGACCACTCTAAAAGTCCTCCTCAGTCGTGCCAAACAAACTTGGATAATTGGTCTCTGGAATGCATACAAGACTTTTTGTTGGACATAGTGAAATTTCTTCGATATTAGGTTCAACTGGATTCTCCCCATTGGAATTGGTACATGATTCATTGATCTCCTTTGTAGATAGGCAGGAGGAATCAAGGGAGAATTCAAAATATTTTTTTGGTTGTGGAGGAATAGTTAATTTCCTGAATGCGGTCAGGATGAACTCTTCCTGAGAAGAAGACACCCCAGCTACTGCTAGGATTTGAGAAAGTGCTTCGAGGGACATTCTTCAAGCTCTAAACCATTCTTGAATTTCTCCTGCTGGTTGATGATCCCTGTCTCACAATATTTATTAGTACCCAAGGGTTCTTACAAAACCAAACAAATGATATAACATTAAAGATTGTAATATAACAATAAATGAAATTAAAATCTATTCACTGAAATAAATCTCACCACACTCATCAAAAGCCATATCAAAGTACTAGCTAATCTATTGAAAGCAAAACAATTTAGAAATTAAATGTCTCACAGAATGTTTTGAACTATTCTAAGGACTAATTCTAATTCTACGCATAGAGGAAAGGAAATAAAAGTTCAAATATAAGAAAAAATGACCAGAATTTGGATCAACCCCACAATAGTGGATGCGAGGCTCTTCAATCATGTCTTACCGTACACTCTCCACCCTCTGACTACCCTGCAATACCCTTGAAACTCTGTAATAAAAATCTTACCTGAACCAAAGTACAACTCCCTATAAACGACGCTAAAATGTTGAGAGCTTTAATTAGCAAATTAAACCTCTTAATATTTAATTGTCAATCCGGGAGTCGTAAACACAATTTGTACTACATTTTTGGTTCAATGTTGAAATGCAAAGTATGTAATTTTCCTTTGATCATTAAGTACAAAAGTATGGAAAAGAAACAATACTAATTAAGCAAACTAGCACTCATCTCATTCTTAGAAAACATAAGCAATCTAAAAGAAATATACTTAACTCAATCCTTATTCTAATTCTCTGCAATCGAAAGAAAATATTATTGAAACCAAAGGCTCAATGCAATTCACTCCAACTACAAATATAAAGTGAGGATTTAAACTTCAAGCTATTAAAGAGACCAAGCATCTATTCACTTTCTAAAAATAAACTTATAATCACACCAAACATTTGCTGGAAAGTAAACTTCTAATTAACTCCTCGAAAATAACTTCTAATCATATAAATCAATTTCTAACTAAAGAATCCCATTTAATAATCTACCAAACAAACTCAAAATCCCTATTCCTAATCGAGATGACTATTTGAAATGAACTATTCAAACCCAAAATTTCTTTCTGTGCTTAAGAAATTCATAATCGACATCTATGGAAATGAAAAGTAATCAAATCAATTGACACTACATTAGAATTTCTACAAAAAAATCATCTTCGAGCATGTTCCTATGGAAAGAAAATTATGCTATGGAAAATGAGAGAAACTATGATTAAAGAAAATTATGATTGCTAGACTAAACTTAAAACTAGGACTATTTCAATCCACTGAACACACCTCACATCACTCACACTCACGCATTGACACTATATAAAAGAAATCACAAGTCTTGTTCTTAACGGTGACCAACAAATCTTCAAAGGGCATTTAACTGAATCCTAATATGCATTGAATCACTTCAGTGATTGCCTTCAGATGTATCTAACTTGAAACAAAGCATTAATTTATTGTTCCCAATGAACAATAACTAACCCTCAAGCATTCATGACAGGTTATTTAAATAGTTCACAGAGGGATTTCCCGATTTCAAGAATGACAATATTAAATCAAGTTCTCAACGACTATGTTTCTTCAAGGGAGAACACAATTAACTTAGAATTTCAGCACATAATTAGATACATATAACATAGTTCACACCAATTTTACACACTCACAACATCAAATATAAAATCCAAATTCTAAGTTCTATTCTAAACTTCAGGAAATATTTAACCTAGTATTGATCTTAAACAAATTAACTCCAAAACAAATTAATTTCAAGTGCATTCAATTTTAGATCCTAAAACATTAGCCATAGAAATTTAACGTTATGGATTTCAGATAAATTGGGAAGAGTATTAATCTTTTTTTTTGGTCAACTTATGGAAATTAATCCTAAGTCATTTCCAGCTTAAAACTATTTTACACAGTTTGCATTCCCGAAAGAAATCGTTTACATTTTAAGCGTCATTATCTTAGCATAATTTCTCATCAATCCTGAACGATTGAAGAGTGGGTTCTGGGGTATTTAATCCTCATATTTACAAAACTAAATTTTAAGTACATAAGACAAATCCTACGATATAAATAATTTATAGAACTTGTTTCCAAGTGGTGGTGGGCCCATGCCACTCATGGAACAAGTTCAAGTTAATTCAATTTTCTTTAAAAATCAAAATACATCAACACTTACAGAGATTAAATGCCGAATATGGGATTATGTATTAGAATCAGCGAAACATGATTTCATACAACAAACACATTGAAATCTCCAATGTGTCCTGAGCATGAAGCTTTTACACAAAAAATTCATAATAATTGTTTCTATGCCTCCTATACATAGAGATCACCAGGCTTTTATAAAGTGCATTCAATGAAAACTATGCAGAACAAATTAACTAGAAAAATTAAATAAAGACATCAAGGCTAAAATTAAGCTACACAAAATCTCTTGGAATAGTATTTGAATGGGTGATTGTTGAGTTCATCTTAATCATAACATGGATGCAGGAATCGTTTCCTTTTGTTGAGAATTAGAGTTTTATCAAAACCATCGATATGTCCAAAAAAGTTAAATCCAAATTTTGACCCAAATATGTACTTAAAACTGCATTGGAAAATTCCCCTCACCATAACTCCTTCACGAAGACGATTTTTCCAAACAATTCTGGCTTACATGAATAAGGGTACTATGAACAAAACCCACGTGTCGTAATTTAATGATTCTTCCTTATATGATCACAAAATTTATATTTTCACCTACAACAATTCTATACTCAATTCTGCAGTGATTAGTTAAAATTGACTTGTGGAGAATTCCGGCAATAGAACGCTTCGGCAAATGAAATTAGTGAAACCATAATTATTAATTCATAACTAAATCATCTCTAATCATTGAAAAGCTAATAAAACTAATGATAATCAACCATGAGGCATAAGATGTGATTTAGCGATAAATGATGGAATTATGACTTGAAATGAGTGTAAGGGTGTTGAAATTTAGGTTATGAATAATGGTACTATGCGATGGAAAAATGGGCAAGTACGAGGCTCAACAGGCCTATTGGAGCAGGGTCCCCTAGGGTACAATTTTGGTAAATTTCTGTATATATTTTGTTGTGCGCGCTGCGTGAAAGAGTCAAAGGGATTTTAGGACGAGTCAAAGTCCCTAATCAATGTAATGGGATTTAAGGGAAAACCATGGTATCATCACGCTAAGATTAGTATAAATATGGATAGATAGAGTCAAGTAGAGATAGTGACTAATGAGACATGCATGTTTTGTAAGATTCCAATCTAAGTCTAGGTTTGGGTAGAAAGGCTCTTGTTGGCTGGATGCATGGAGACCTAAGTCCTAGTTGTGTGTGGAATCCTCTGGCTATGTGCGCGGAAAGATAAGTTGTATGTAAATTTTTAATGTACTAGAACTGATGGATCTCTTAATATAGAAGACTATTTTGCCAAAATATGGACTATTAGGTGAATACTGTGTATTTATCTTTATTTGCTTTGAGATCAAAAATTTTTCTATGATTACATAATTACTTCTATATGCAATTAAATGCATCCATGAAAATGAATAAATTATATTATGTGTGAAGTACTTTGTTGATGAATAGACCTAATTAAAATACATATGTTTAATGTGTGGGAATATATACTGCATTTTGGGATAATCTGCGAAGAATTGATGTGTTGTTCTATTGATCTATTAATGTGCACACCTGAATACCATATATTATAGTTCTGTTATAAGTCTGTTTAGGGCCACCACATTAAATTCTTCCTCAAGGCATGGAATCCTGGCTCCAACACCCCCCATACTACTTCAGGTGCAACTTTGATCTGCGCAAGCAGGTCATTACCGAAATGGCCATTAGTTGGAGGGTTTGTTGGTTGCACAATAAATCCAAACCTAGGTCAGGACCCCTCAAGCCAACAAGTACCTTACAAGGGAAGCTTTAAGGGCATAAAAGTTGTTTAAAATATCATGAAAATCCATATATATGCACAAGAGACACTACACAAGTCAAATGAAAAATATAAGGCTAGGAAAGATCAACACAAAACATAGAAGTCCTTAAAGTTGGGAGACAACGTATGGTTATAGTTAAACAAGTATAGGATACAGGGTCCTCGTAAGAATATCAAGGCTTTGTGATATGGTCCCTTTAGGATACTGGAAAATTTGAGATATAATTATTATAGACTTAATCTACCTCCATGCATGCGCATTTACTTAGTGGTGAAGGTAGAGAGTCTGAAACTATATGAGCCCTCCATGCTAGATGAGGAAGAGGGAAAATCCCTACCGTTTTTAGAAGATTTGGAGCTAGATGCTCTTGTAGAGTTAATAGAGGATATATCTTTTGCAGAATAGGTCCAAAACTACAATATAGGGGTAGCATACCTTGGTATATTTGTTTAAAAGGAAATCTTCAAGGAAAAGCTAAATGGTACACCTGAGAGAAGGCGAAGGAAAAAATTCCTCACCTCATTTAGTGAAAACTTTTAGGGACCAAAAGCCTCCCAAAATGGGGATGTGTGATCAAATATTGGATAATTATATTATTTTTCATCGATCTTGATGCTTTTAGAGTGGAAAATTGAAGGAATAAAATCACAAGACTATTTTTATAGAGCATTCCCAGATTGGTGAATTGCAGTATGAAAAATTTCAAAAGTAGTTTGACAAATTAAATGACATATTTGGTGGGGGTTTTGGGGTAAAATTTTTATGCTTCAGTGTTTCACATTTTAATGTTATTATACACATGTATACCTTTCCATTAGTGCAAGAATCACCTCATTAGAGTCTGTATGATAAAATTATACCACCTTGAAGTTGACCTTCTTGTTTTGACCACCGTGATTCAAGGGGAGGCCACATTAGCCCTAGATATTAATGGAAAAGGAGATATCCATGAAATAAAGTTGAAGAAGACTCTAAATGAGTCAGTATTGTAGCTATAGTTGAGAGTTTAAGGATTCAAACCTAACCACTAGTAGGCTATCAAGATGTGTGTTAACCACGCCACAAGGAGAAAAGGGGGTCCCACTTTATTTGAGTGTATTTTGTTCCATACATGAGTAGAGGAGCTAAGAGTTGATTGGGAGAGAGAAAATAGAGAGTATTTGTGCACTATAACATCCCATGTGCTACAAGCATCACTTCTTTGTCCTTGCATCCATTTTCCATTCCAAGAAAGAAAATAGAGAAGCCTCACCTTCGAGTTGTGTTTTCTCCCAAAAGGGATTCACGGGTTATATCTTGTGTCAATTGTGGTTTGTGAGTTTTATTTCCGCATTCTCTATTTTTTGCATAATTATAATTTCATGGATACACAAGAAATAATAATAAACAAATTCATAAATCAAAGGAAAAATAAACCCTCATAGTGTAGATTTAATATTTGTCTGATATATTTTACTATATTTTTGGTAATGAATCTTCAAATGGAATATTCATGATGTTACACCAATTTTTGGTTATCTAACCATTTACAATTCGATGGATCGAAATACACCATGTAAGACCAATTTACCATAGTAAAATTATTTTCACTATACAAAATAATTTAATAAACCATAGTTTATTAAGTTATTTGTGGTCCAAATAGGAAACCCCATGAGGAATAATTAAATAAATCCTTATTTATTTGGTTTTCCTCTAGAAATAATTAATTAAACCACTCTTTAATAATGTTCCTAGTCATAATTAACCCAATTAATGAGAAATAATTACATAAATCATTATTTATCTTATTATTATCTAGGAATAATTAATTAAATCATTATTTAATTAATATTCCTTGTTAAATTTGACTAAATCATTTAGGAACAATAAAATAAATCATTATTTGTTAAATTATTAATTAACCCCCTCCTTAAAGTAATACATAAATCATTTATTTGTTTATTATTTATAAATAAAGGGATTTAACCAATTTAAATTCCTTTTCCCTCCAACAAAATATAATAAAATATTCCAAGTAGTAAGATCTAGATCTTGGTTAATAATATTTTACTATGCACCATTATCAAGGATAACTCAATATTTTGTTATAAATAGGAGGGTTTTCCATTCATTATTTACCTTTGATCCTTTTTTCATGGTCAGACTTTGATCTTATTATCATTGTCATACTTTGATTACTATTATTTTCTTTTTGCTTATTGAGCTCCCTTTGAGTTCTACACATCTTGGGTTTTCTACACCATTGAGAGAGAAACTCTGAAGCTGAAGCATTGACGATAGCTAAGAACCCACCCCTTGAATGGGACTGGTAACATCATTATCTTTTCCCTTCCTAGGTGTTAATATAATATAAAAATTCGTTATAATTATTTTCTTGTCCGTTGGATATTTTGTAGAAACTCTTATTTCATTTTACTGTTTAGCTACTATATTTTCATAGATCTAGGTTTGCATTGCATTTGTTTCAGCTATCTATTGCATAACTAAAAATGTTAGAAAACCATCTTTGTTGTTAGGGCTTTTTGTCAGGTACAGCTAAAGTGATCTCTTTTCATACACTTGCATTAAGAGTTCATTAGAACAATTGGCCAATCCACTAGGTTTTTATCAGATTTGTACGTGACTATCTGCTTTAGTACCTAGGGGTTTTATTCAAATTTTTTTTAGCCTCTTAATGTTTTTTTTTTACCTTTTATGCCATAAAACAGTAAAAAATTGAACTTTCGAGTGTTTCTAGGTGTTTTCTGCAGGTAACGGGTATTAGCCACGACAAAGACGGTAAATTTCTCTACAACCTGCCATTAGAGACTCCCGAAACTACAGCTCACACTTTTTAGCCCAGAACCTGTGAGTTTAGGCTCAAGGCGCACCTGCTGGACCCTGATCTGTGATTTCAGCTGTCTACAGGGCAGTACCTGCGAGCTACAACTTTTTTCGGGATTTTTTCTGTCATTTTTAGGGCTTGCCACAATCACTGTTCAGGGTCTTCTGACCTCTCTCTCCACTGATCTTAGGCCTGGACATGCTCATTTTTTCACTTTGAGGTAGGAACAAGCCCCTTAGGGTTTCAGTATGCTTCCACCTTTTTAGAAAGGGTTTAGTTGAGTAGATAGTCTGATATTTTGCAACGCTTTCAGCCATTATTTAGGGTTTGATCTCTCTTTCTTTCAGATCCACTTATATTGGTTATTATCTCATCCAAAAATCCCTCTTGAGTCTTGTTTGACCTCTCCCTTAGGGTCCCTCTTGTTTCCCTTAGGGTTTTAACCTGTCGTCTCCCATTTTGCAGCAGTTTTCTCTCTGGTTTCTTGCTATTTTCTGCACCTCTTTTTAACAAATCTGAGTCATTATATCCCTGTCCCTTATACCTTATATCTTTTGGCCACCTTTTGTGTTTTGATTCAATTTCACCTGCCTTTTAGAACATTCATTTTGGAGCCTTTATTTTTGGGTTGAATTTATTCATCTTTAGTTGTTTATTTTACTGTTGTTTTAGTTTTATTTACAGTTATACAACATTTTTTCTTTTTCTTTATACACAATCGTCTAGGCTTAATTAAAATTAACACACATATTTCACATACACACACACCTAAAGAGAAGAGTGCTTGGTTTACACCGCCAAGTCAAGGCATAAACATCATAGTTAACTTATCTGCCCCTCTGCGCCTTTGTTTACCTCTATTCATTATTGGGTTACTTATGTCTTGCGATCATTGTGCCCCGAAGGCGTTTATCCCAAAGACTCCTAGGCCTTCATTCTCAGTTTTCGTTAGGAATAATTCACGTCGTAGACACCGAATTAGTCCTCCATCAAGTCCATACATTGACTCTAATTCTTTTCCATCGGACCCTCCCTCTAATTCTAAACCTGGTTCTCCTCTACCTCATTCTCCCATCATGTCAGGTGCCAATGTATGTATTGGTCCTCAAGCTAGTGGTAGCCCCGACCCTAACTTTAGAGCTGCTAGTAGTGGAACCAATACCGGAACCATTCCGGCTACTCCCTTGCTACCTTTTATGGCAGGTTTGAGCCTCCCTGATTTCAGCCAGTTAATTAACGACCCTATATGCCATGATCCAAGTTGGCCTGTTATGCCAAATAAGCTTCCTTATGACATCCCTAAGTTCGAATGAAATTCTAGGGAGGCCCTACTAATCATATCCACTCCTTCCACATGTGGTGTTCATCCAATTATATCATTGATGATTCCATCTGTCTTTTGTTATTCCAACTTACGCTCACTAGAGACGCTGCAAAGTGGTATGCCGACCAGGCCTGTGCCTCTCATTCCACTTTTGTGACTCTTGCTAAAGTGATTCTTTCCTACTTCTAGTTACCTCTCCGATATGATATCAGTACCGAGTTGTTGACAACATTTCATCAAACTTGTGCCACCTGCATTTCTGACCATGTCCAACAATGGCGTAGAAGGAGGAGCTTATGTCAAGCTCCCATATTCGACGACGGTGTCTATATGGATTGGTTTTGTAGAATTCTTTTTCCTTATTTTGGTAAAAATGTCATGTCTCACTTCCCTTAAAAAGAGGAATATGCTCTCCAAATCACGTTGAAATATGAATTGATCTACACCTAGTCTGGTTATGTTTATACCATCTTACCGGATCTACCTAGACTTGGTGGTGCCCATGTACTGGGATCATCTCACGCCACCAACGGTATCGTTGGATATATTTCACATCCGTATAGTCATCCTCCCATGTGTTATGGTTTCCCTCAGGGAGGGGCCAACTCCTCCAGCACTTATCCCCCTCCAGGAAACATGTATCCAGGACAAAGCGCATTTACCCCATTGCATCAAATGATTCCAGGGCCTGAGGTCACTCAACTTATTTACCCCAATATCATCCAACCTCCTTTTTATCCTTATCAACAAGCCGGTACTTTAGTCCCTCTGGGATTAGCATCCTAGCCTCCTATTCCATCTCAATCTCCGTCGTAATAACCACCTCCTCCTCCGAACCAGGTGTATGCCTAACAGAGCACGACTAATCCTCCAAATTCCAAGAAATAGAGGAAAGGAAACCAAAATCAACCAACGCAAGGTAATCAAGAGTGCTAAGGGAACCCGCCAAACACTAACAACCAGCAACAGGGAAATCAACCCAAGTAGGACATGCCTCTTCGTACAAAAACGCCTAGTTCTTGATGTGGTTTCCATGGCCATTATACTCATGATTTTCTCCTTTACCCCAAATGCATCAGTTGTGGGAAGCATAAGCAACATCTAGAGGACAGCAAGCCATGGTTTCGACTCCTCCAAATACTGTGCCTATTCAACCATATATTTTCATCGATCCTTTCCCTCAGTAAGGATATGTGGCTGTCCAGCCCCATCAAGGTCAAACCATCCCTCAAACCTCATAGTTTGGTACCTCTGATTACCAGATTCTCATGATGACTATGAAGTGGTTAATACTACTGATGTCAACCTTCAAACTCGGTCACGCCAATATGGCAAGCCGCTTGCATCGTCTTCAACTGAGTCTCAAACCAAAGTTTCCACAGAGTCCAGTTCGACACCAAATTCCCCTTTATAGATCCCTCAGCCATAGGCAAAAATAATTCCCAAGATCCCCAAAGGGCCATTATGCCGAACTGCTACTTCTTCCAAAGCTTCCCACAACTACAACATAATAGATGACAAAGCACAATCTCTTGCTACTATGTCAACGCTGGAAGTCCTCCAGTCTTTCCCTTCACAACGTAAAGCTCTATTATTTTCTCTAGGCACTGTGGATCTTTAAAATGATCATTTGATCATCTTTGATGTTGACAAGTCATAACAGCCCCCCTTACCTTCATCTGTTGCCTTCCAGATATCAGTCAAGATTCATAATGCCCATGTCTCATGATGTATCATTGACGAGGGCACATCCACCTACGTAATGTCCACCTCTGTTTGGAATAAACTTGGATCACCTGAGTTAGCCCCATCCACCATCACTTTGCATGCTTGGGATGGTCACCCTTCTCAATCCCTTGGCATGTACGTCAATTTTCTTGTCACTCTTGCGGGAAAGACTGTTTAAATTGACATTGAAGTCATTGATGGCCCCTTGGATTAAAATATCCTATTGGGTCGTAGCTAAACTTATGCGATGTCTGTTGTCGCATCTGTTGCTCACCGTAAGATGTTATTTTTTCACAATGGAAATACCATTACCATTGATCATTTGACATATAATGAAACAAAGTCTCAAATCTCCCCCAAGTCTATCATATCTAGAAGTCGCACCTCTTACCAGTGTTTCACCTGGAGTATATAAATATTCCACCTTACTTGGTGTATTCCATGGTCCCCCTCCTCTTTTCACAGATCCTATCTCATCGAATTTTTCATGATGCATGCATCTTGGACTAGCCATAAGTGGTCCGGTTCAACCACGCAGTAGCCTACTCCTCCCTAAATTACTAGTGGTCACTCAACAGAGCCTACAAGGCCTTCCTTTCAAGGACCTTCCTCTTCCATTGGTGTCTCTTCCACTCCTTTCAACTAGGAATGGTTCCCCCCTAGCCTTAACTAGTTGGGAGCCATTTCACCAAGCCATTACCCCTTCGGTCAGATATTTTTTCTCGCTCCCCCCTTTGAAGTATTTTCGGTGCCTGTTATGGCTATGTTGAGCCTTCCTAATTTGGCCCTGGGGATCCCATTATGGTACATTGATCCCCTAGCCAAAACCCCGCCTGGTCAGCTCAAACATTATATTGATTTTACCCTATTCCAACTGGTCACCACGATTGCTACCTTTGCTTCATTGCCTTAGCCACCTCAACAGGAATCTACTCCTCTTGAGAAAGCATTTGGTCAGGGGGGCAAAGCTAGAAAGAAGGAACCTATGGATAAGGTTTCCCAAACAACTCCTGCACCTCCTAAGCCTCCAAATAAGTCACGTCTGTGTGATTTTTGTGATGTTTTTGGGCATGCTACCAAAAATTGTCCTGAAATTCCTCTTCTCAAACCTGTGGCCAACGAAATGTTTCCTGAATCCAATATCCCGGAGGTCCATATTACCGTACCCAATTCAGATAAGAAAAAAAAAAATTGCACACAAATCACCCTTATTCTTTATGTGATACTTATGGCCACTATTCTCACCTCTATCCCTGTCTCAATGATTTCCATGACAACCTTGAGGTTGTCCACAGAATCGAGGCCGAACATAGTGGCTCCTGTACTCCTCTACTCGTACAGTTGTCTCAGCTAGAACAAGAGGACATTTATTCACCTATTGTGATACCTCCCCCCGATGTCGAGATGATGGAGCCTTCGGCCACTATCACCTATCTATCATCATCCATGAGATCCTTGGCAGAAAACCCCTATGGGACATTCCCTTCTATTTCGACTCAACCTCCTTCAGTGATCACCTTGGGCTCAACATCGGTAGATGTTTCATATACTAGCTCTTCGTCTACCATTTGTAGCTATGTGTATGTGAATGATATCTCTCATGATGATGCGTCAGGTAGCCCTGTCGCATCATGTGGTCCTTCTTCTACCAATCCCCCCATCTTTAACTTTGATGAAGACATTATGGAAGCAATGACCACCCGTAACATTCCTTGGGATGATATGCACCACCACAAGTACTTATTTCTGCAGTAGTCCCATGACCAGTATGCTATGGAGTCTAAAGAATTCATCTCAGATGAGGTCGATCGGTTTAGAAATCCCATTCCTACACATGATGCTTTTGATGAAGAAAAAATTTCCTTGGGGGCACATAGCACCTTAGAAGAAATTGAGACTTACACCAATCCATTCAAAGAATTCCCTAATGTTTTTGCTGGGTCCTATTTAGAGATGTCTGGAATTGATCCAGCCATTTTTGAACACCATATCAACATATGGCTCAACGCCTACCCTGTCCGTAAAAAGTTGAGACACATTTCTCGATGATAGCCTCTCAAAACCATAATCGATAAGCTCAAGAAATATGTATGTTCCTATCCCATTCTCAAGAAAACAGGCACCATTCATGTTTGTATGGACTTTCGTGACCTGAACAAATTTTGTCCCCAAGAAAAATTCCCTACACCATGTATTTACCATATCTTTAACAAGTGTAAGGGACATACAAATTTTACCCACAGCATCCCCCATGTGTGTTTTATTTCTGTCATGCATTCAGGCTACCTGCATTGTCCTGTTGAGATTCAACAAGATTATGAGCTTAGTGAAAAGAGTCGCCTTCACTAAGTGGGCCCATAGGCTATTTTTGGTGCAAGTATATTTTTAGACTATGTCTATTTTTAGACATGATGATCATATTGCAGAAGTTGCAGGATACTATTTGTGGATGGTTGATCAAGTTGGAAAAGTAGATGAAATTATATTTTTAGAATATTGGGCAAAGTATATTTTTAGATCGTCAATCTAAAAATAGATGGATGTCGATTATTATTAGCTCTTAAAAATAACCAGACTCTAAACATCAACTAATTCTCTTGGAGCACTTCATTTCAGTGCACAGATGTGGCATAGCAGCTGACAGAAGGAATTACGTTATTCCTAAGGGTTTACTGGAGCTAATGCATGGAGGACTCAATTAGAACTCAAGTGGCAGAGTTATGACACTGTTGGAAGAAGTAGTTATGGAGGTGTATTTAGTTTAACTCAGTTAGACTCAGTTGAGCTAGCTGTATGTAGTCTAACCGATTGATACACTAGTGAGAGTGGAGTGAATTAATTAGTTAATTAATTCAAAAATAATAACTCATCAATCAACTGAACAATACAGCAGTTAACTACAATGCATGGCAGTTTCAGTGGAGACTAGTGGAGAGATAGGTGAAAGGGAAAGATAGACTATTTGTTGTGACTATTGTGATCCATTGATTGCATCACACACTTAGTGGAGATGCCAATGAGGATTGCACAGTCAAGGATGGAGTAATTTGAATTCATTTAGAGCTATTCTTCATCATAGATTGCGTAGTGGAGGCAGGCTATAAGGAGGCAAAGATCGGTGCATGGATTTGCAAGATTGGTCCTGATTAGTGTATGACAATTGTACTGTACTAAGGGCTTGTGATAAGCTTTGTATGTTTGTATGAGATTGTCATATGATCTCCATGTTACATAATATATAGTTTGGGTTTTTAGCTTCAGGATTTCCCAGTTAAAAACTATGTTATGTGCGATTGATTATTTTTGTTTTATGCTTCACATGTGTGTGCAATTAAATTTTCGGCAAAAGATTAAAAAGTGGAATAGATTCAGTATCTTGCATAAAGTTAAATAGTGTGAGATTAGGTGGATGTTGGAAATATACATGATTAGTGCATATAATTTCTACATGGTATTGGAGCATTGTTAATTGAATATTGCAATTGTGAAGTGAGTTTATGCTGGTGGACAATTCGAATTTGCTACAGAAGATTCTTAGTGTAGAAATCGAGTATACATTGAAATGTCTTTCAACAGGTTGATATTGGAGTATACCCTTGATGGGAGCTCAAATTACATAGCCTGGAAGGACAAGATGGAGGCGGTGCTGGAGGATAATGGGCTGAAGGAGTTCATCGATAGCGATGTTCCTAAGCCAGGATCTAGCGATGCTGCATTACTTGATGCATGGAAAAAGAAGACTGCAAAGACGAGGAGGATTCTGTTGGAAGGTGTGAAGGACCATATTGTGTCTAGCCTTCATGGGAAAGCCACTCCATTCTTAATGTGGAAGGCTTTGACAGACTTTTTCCAAAGCAGAAGTGACCAGAGGAAGTTGGTGCTTAAATACAAGCTCAGAAAAATAAAAATGGAGAAAGGCGACAATATTCCAAAATACCTCACGAAGTTTGTCCAATGCAAGGATGAGCTGGAAAGTGTGGGGGTTACTATTGATGATGAAGAATTGGTGATATTGGCTCTCCTTGGGCTTCCGAAGAGTTGGCATAGCTACGAAGACTCTGTCAATGGACAAGAGAAATTACCAGGATGGGAGCGACTTTGGTCGGATCTTGTGCAGGAGGAGATAAGGCAGGGTACCATGGATGTATCTTCATCGAAGAATGAATATTAAGAGAACTGCGCTTTTGCTGCCAAAGCAAGCAAAGGGAAGGGGAAGAAAAATCCTTCAAAATCCAGTGCTAAAGGCAAGAAGCAATATTTGTCCAAAGTGAAGTGTTTTCACTGTCACGATCATGGAAATTTCACCACTAAATGTCCACAGAAGAATAAGAATAAGCAGGCTACTGGATCTGCAGCTAGAGAGGCCTTAGCCTCACAATTTTAGATGGATTTTTCCTTGATCGCATGCTTGGTTTAAAACTGCATGGGATCGGTGTGGTATCTTGACAGTGGTGCATCTTTCCATATGACGGGAGATAAAGAGTTGTTTAGTGACTTGGAGGAGAAGGACCTCCAGATGCACATAGAGGTGGTAAATGATGGTCGGTACAGTGCGACTGGCATTGGGACCATTACCTTTGAGAGGGAGTCCAGTAATCCATTCTTGTTTAAGAATGTTATGCATGTTCCAGGTCTGAAGAAGAACTTGGTCTCAGTCGCAATGCTGGAAGACAAGGGTTATGATGTTGTTTTCAGTGAGGGAAAATCCTTCTTCGACATAAAACAACGGGTCAAACCAAGAAGATAGGAATTTGAATTAATAATCTCTACAAGCTAGAGGTAGATGGCTGCACTACAATGGTGGGCAAAGCAGAAGAAGTGGTTAGCCGGGATGAGGGCGAATTATGGCACAGGAGATTGGGCCATCTTCACCATGGTGCTTTGAAGATTTTGCAGAAAATTTCTACTGGACTTCCCAAGGGTACTCTTGCATAGTCAGATCGTTGCAAAGGATGTACAATAGGTACGTTTGTGAAGACCACCTTTCATGAGAAGGAGAACCGTGCTTCGATGATCCTAGAGAGAATTCACACAGACGTGTGTGGACCATTCTCGGTTGCTTCAACATCAAAACACAACTATTATGTGATATTTGCTGATGACTATTCTCGTATATGTTGGATCTTCTTCATGCAGAAGAAGAGTGAAACGTTCTCAAATTTCTGTGAGTTCAAGGCATTGGTGGAGAAGGAGTCGAGGAAGCAAGTGAAAGCTCTACGGAGCGATAATGGTGGTGAATACATCTCAGGTGAATTCAAATACTTTTTTAGCAAAGAAGTTTGAAGAGAACTCATAGTGCCTCATAACCCACAGCAGAATGGGTTTGTGGAGAGAAAGAACAGAACGATCGTGGGTGCTGCACGAGCGATGTTGCATGACCAGGGCCTACCGATGCACTTGTGGGTAGAAGCATGCAACACTGCGGTTTATGTGCAAAACCGTTGTCCTCATAGAGTACTTGGCATGAGTACACCCGAAGAAGCTTTTACTGGTAAGAAGCCTGATATTTCTCATTTGAAGATTTTTGGCTCACATGTTTACATTCATGTGACAAAGGACGCCAGGAAGAAGCTGGAGCCAACTGCAGAAGTTGGGATATTTTTGGGGTACACAGAAACACCCCATAACTATCGTGTGTATTTTCTAGACAATCAGATGACTGTTGTGTGACAGGATATAAAATTAAATGAGGTAAAAGCCTTGAAGTTGTCGCTTGAGAGGGAGCTACACTTGCATGTGGAGGAGGAACTTCTTGTTCCCAAAGATGAGCCTCTGGATGTGGATCAGCCACAGGAGGAGATTCATGGAGTGGAGTCCACTCATGCAAAACCAAACATCAGACAAGGCAGAGAGCGTACCACATAAGCTGAGAGATTGAAGCTTGATGCAGTACAGAATGTAGGAGTCCCTACATCACAGCACAAACAGAGACAGTCACCTGACTGATATACTGGATACATGGCTCTTATGAGCAAGTGTATTGTGATAGAGCCATCTTCTTTCGAAGAATCAGTGCAGGATCCCACATGGGTAGATGCCATGGTGAAGGAGTATGACTCCATTGTCAGAAACAGTGCTTGGGATATTGTTCCAAGGCCGGTGGGAAAATCAGTTGTAGGATCAAGATGGATCTACAAGGTAAAGCAGGCTGCTGATGGGAGCGTCAAGATGTATAAGGAAAGATTTGTTGCCCTGGGCTTCTCACAGATTTAGGGGATTGAATATGAAGAAGCCTTTGCACTTGTCGCACGGTATTCTTCCATACGGACCATCCTTGCTCTCTCAGCGCAGATGGGTTGGCACATTCATCAGATGGATGTGAAGACTGTGTTCCTTAATGGGATCATTGAGGAAGAGGTGTACATTGAGCAGCATGAAGGATTTGAGATCTTCAGCAGCGAGTCGCATGTGTGCAGACTCAAAAGAGCGTTGTATGGGCTGAAACAAGCACCCCGTGCTTGGTAAACTCGGATCGACAACTATTTCACTAGACTTGGCTTCACCAAGAGTGAGGCGGATGCAAACCTGTACCAAATTGTGGTTGAGGGTAAGATTTTAATCATTGTACTTTATGTTGATGATTTAATTCTAACAGGTGATGAGCAGTTGATACACTCATGCAAGGCAGATCTTGCAAAGGAGTTTGAGATGAAGGATTTGGGCCTCCATTATTTCCTTGGAT
This sequence comes from Pinus albicaulis, assembly GCA_034641835.2. Lineage (NCBI taxonomy): Eukaryota > Viridiplantae > Streptophyta > Pinopsida > Pinales > Pinaceae > Pinus > Pinus albicaulis. Next base: position 445,315,956 of record CM076575.1, on the reverse strand, counting down.
TGGAAATATGGCAATTGGAAGGTGAACTATTTGTGTCTCAAGGAAAGTATGCCTAGGAGATACTGGAGAAGTTTCACATGCAAGGCTGCAAGCCTATCAACACTCCTCTTCCAGGAAATTGGAAGAAAGAGGATGCTACATCGGCAGAGGTAGTGGATGCCACTGGTTATCGACAGTTGGCGGGTTCGCTCATGTATTTAGTCAATACAAGACCGAACATATGCTTTGCGGTGAACCAGATTTCACAAGCAATGGTTAAGCCTACCAAGCTCTTTTGGAAGGCAGGAAAGCATGTCCTGAGATATCTTAGGGGCACATCTAAGTATGGTTTATGGTACAAACAAACAGATGAGGTGAAGTTGCATGGCTTCACATATGCAAATTGGGCAGGAAGCCCAACAGACAGAAAGAGCACATTAGGAGGGATTTTTAATATCGGATCTACGGCAGTTTCTTGGTACAACAGGAAACAAAGATCCGTGGTACTCAATTCAGCGGAAGCGGAATACATGGCAGCAAGTTTAGCTACATGTGAGGCTATCTGGATGAGGAAGATTTTGGTTGGTTTGTTCAGTTCACATTTAGATCCCATGGTGATTCATTGTGATAATCAGAGTTACATTAAACTCTCGGTTAATCCTGTGTTTCATGATAGATCTAAACATATTGATATCCGATATCATCATATCAGAGATTGTGTGCAGCAAAAGATCATGTTGCTTCAGTACATTCCTAGACAGGATCAGGATGTAGATATTCTGATGAAGGTGCTCACCAGGAGAAAATTTTAATACCATAGAGGCAGTATCGGGGTGAAGGATAATCCATATCTTGTTGAGAGGGAGTGTTGAAATTCAACAAGATGATGAGCTTAGTGAAAAGATTTGCCTTCACTAAGTGGGCCCACAGGCTATTTTTGGTGCAATTTTGTTTTTAGACATGATGATCATATTTCAGAATTTGCAGGATGTTATTTGTGGATGGTTGATCAAGTTGGAAAAATAGATGAAATTCTATTTTTAGAATATTGGGCGAAGTCTATTTTTAGATCGTCAATCTAAAAATAGATGCATGTCGATTATTATTAGCTCTTAATAATAATCAAACTCTAAATAGAAAATTATTCTCTTGGAGCACTTCAGTTTAGTGCACAGATGTGGCACAGTAGATGACAGAAGGAATTACACTATTCCTAAGGGTTTACTACAGCTAATGCATGGAGGACTCAGTTAGAACTCAAGTGGCAGAGTTATGACATAGTTGGAAGAAGTAGTTATGGAGTTGTATTTCGTTTAACTTAGTTAGACTCAGTTGAGCTAGTTGTATCTAGTCTAACTGATTGATACAATAGTGAGAGTGGAGTGAATTAATTAGTTAATTAATTCACAAATAATAACTCATCAATCAAATGAACAATACAAAAGTTAACTACAGTGCATGGTAGTTTCAGTGGAGACCAGTGGAGAGATAGGTGAAAGGGCAAGATAGACTATCTGTTGTGACTATAGTGATGCATTGATTGCATCACACACTCAATGGATATGCCAATGAGGATTGCTCAGTCAAGGATGGAGTAATTCGAATTCATTCAGAGCTATTCTTCAACAAATATTGCACAGTGGAGGCAAGCTAGCAGGAGGCAAAGATCGATGCATGGATTTGCAAGATTGGTCCTAATTAGTGTATGACGATTGTACTGTACTGAGGGCTTGTGATAAGCTTTGTATGTTTGTATGAGATTGTCATATGATCTCCATGTTACATAATATATAATTGCAGTTTTCAGCTTCAAGATTTCCCGGTTAAAAACTGTGTTATGTGCGATTGATTATTTTTGTTTTATGCTTCACATGTGTGTGCAATTAAATTTTCCGTAAAATATTAACAAGTGGAATAGATTCAGTATCTTGAATAAATTTAAATAGTGTGAGATCAGGTGGATCTTGGACATATGCATGCTTAGTGCATATAATTTATACATGTCCATCATCTTCTCCTTTGTTGTCTCCTGATGCCTTTCAAATGAATCCTTCATCCACACCATACATTGGCTATGTCGACGGTGCAAGTCGCTACTCATGGAATCTAACCTCAACAACCTGGTCAATTTTTACCCCCATATATTCATTAGTCCTTTCCAATGATGTATGTATTGGATCTGCCACTAATAATGAGGCTGAATATGACGCAGTGATAGGTTTTTTAGTCGATGCCCTTGACCATCACATCCTTCATCTTCATGTTCATTTAGATTTCCTGCTTCTTGTCAGACAATTGAATGATGTTTATCATGTGCACAAAAATTTCCTTTTTAGAAGATATTTACGAGTGAAACCCTTAATGTGTGAATTTGAAACCATGTTGTGTAACCAGCTCCAAAGAGAGAAGAAAAGAGATATTCACGCCTTAGAAATGAGCCACTTCGAGGGGGCAACCTCCAATACATTACATGAATGAACAATTCTTGGATGATTCAATTTACAAAACCTCCTTTCTATATATAGGAGTCTGTTGTGTAACCAGCTCCAAAGAGAGAAGAAAAGAGATATTCACGCCTTAGAAATGAGCCACTTCGAGGGGGCAACCTCCAATACATTACATGAATGAAAAATTCTTGGATGATTCAATTTACAAAACCTCCTTCTATATATAGGAGTCCATGGGGCCATAATATAATCCTAGTGGGGCCACAATGTAATCCTGGCCGACCTAACAATAATAATGTAAGGGCACAATAATAACAATATGGGGGTTACAGGGGTACAATAATAACAATAAGGGGGGCTACACTAACATAATAAGGGGCTACACTATTAATATAGGGACTTAACATGCCCCTCTCCTTCAAAAAAGTGTTGTCCTCAACGCTTGAGTAGCTCTCGGTGCTTCTGTATAAAATTCTCATCCTCCCATGTAGAATCTTCAGTGGGTAAGTTCTTCCACTTGATGAGATACTCTGAAATTGATCGATTCCGTAGTTGTCGAGTTCTTTTTTCCATGAATGCTTCAGGTTCCAATATGATTTTCCCTTCCCCATCAAGTTCTGGCAATATTGTTTGAACTGGAAGATTTTCACCTATAACCTTCTTTAAGCATGAAACATGGAAAACCGGATGTACTCGCGAAGAAGCAGGAAGCTCCAATTTGTATGCCATAGTACCAATCTTTTGCAACACCTTGTAAGGACCATAGTACTTTGGCGATAATTTATTATCCTTCTTAGCTTGCTTGAGGGACATTTGTTTATATGGTTGTAGCCGTAAAATACCCAATCTCCTATATCAAAACTTCTCTCGCTGCGATGTTGATCTGCCTGTTGTTTCATTCGATTTTGTGCCAAATTCAGGTTATCCTTTAAGAGTTGGAGAACTTCTTGCTGATGCTCGACGTGATCTTCCACTGCTTGAACCTTCGAATTTTCCTTTAAAGATGATGTGATCGATGGTGGATGATATCCATAAAGTGCCATAAATGGGGTCATTTTTGCTGCAGTATGGAAGGAAGTGTTATACCACCATTCAGCGAGAGGTAACCACTTGACCTATTGTGTTTGTTTATCAGATACAAAACAACGAAGATATCCTTCCAAACATTTATTTACTATCTCAGTTTGACCATCAGATTGAGGATGATAAGATGAGCTATGAGCCAATTTAGTACCCAAACAAGAAAATAACTCTGTCCAAAAATTTCCCGTAAAAATGGGATCTCTGTCGCTCACAATAACCCTTGGGCTTCCATGTAGCTTTTGAATTATATCCATAGATGTAGTAGCAATTGTACTTGCTTTAAATGGATGAGATAATGCACAAAGGTGTGCATACTTGGTAAGTCTATCAACAACCACCATGATGACATTCTTTCCTTCGTACTTAGGTAAACTTGTGATAAAATCCATTTAAATCTCCTCCCAACGTTGACTTGGAATGGATAAAGGTTGTAGAAGTCCCGGGGTCTTAATTGTCTCCACTTTATTCTGCTGGCAAACCAAACATTCCGCCACAAACTTTTGAATATCGGATTTAAGGCCATCCCAAAAAAATTCTTTCTTCACCCTGTGGTAAGTTTTTAAAAATCCTGAGTGTCCTCCTAAAGGAGAAGTGTGCAATTCCAGAAGAATCTTTGTTTTAGTTGGGAATTCTTACAAAGATATAAGCGATCTTTGTACCATAAGGAATCATTTTTCCAACTAAATGTATCAGATGTACTAGGATCTTGCTGCAACTTTGAATGAGTATCCATACATCTTTGTCCTTCTTCCATTCATCTCTTGCTTCAGTTATCCAATCTGGTTGGATAATAGAAATGGCACAAAGCAATGCTTCCACCTCTTCATTCTTTCTCGAGAGTGCATCTGCAACAACATTAAGCTTTCCTTTTTTGTAGATTATTTCAAAGTCATAACCCAACATCTTTGTGACCCATTTTTGCTGCTCTTCTGAAGATAGTCTTTGTTCCAAAAAGTGTTTTAGACTATCATGATCAGTTTTTACCTTGAAGTGTCTTCCCATTAGGTAAGTTCGCCATTTCTTTAGTGCATGCAGTATTGCTAACATTTCCTTCTCATAAATAGGTTTCTGTAAATACTTTCCTTGATTGGACGACTTTCAAAAGCAATGGGTCTTCCTTCCTGCATTAAAACAACACCAATTCCATTTCTTGAGGCATCACATTCCACAATAAAGGTTTTTGTGAAGTCTGGCATAGCTAAGACTGGTGCTAGGCACATTGCCTTTTTAAGATGTTCAAAGGCCTTAGTTGCTTCAGGAGTCCATGAAAATGCATCTTTCTTCAATAATATTGTTAGAGGTGTTGCTATTCTCCCATAATTCTTAACAAACTTGAGATAATACCCTGTTAACCCGAGAAATCCTCGCAACTTCTTTATGGTTGTGGGGACTTTCCATTCCTTAATGGCTTTAATTTTGTTAGGGTCTACTTTAACACTCTCGTGAGATACAATATGACCCAGATATTCCACCTCTTGTACTCCAAAGAAACATTTGGATTTTTTTGCATATAATTGTTTCTCCTGCAATAGTTTGAGCACCCTGCCAACATGTTCAACATGATCCTTCCAAGACCTGCTGTAGATTAGTATATCATCAAAAAATACTAGCACAAATTTTCTAAGGAAGGGTTTGAAAATGGAATTCATCAACCCTGAAATGTAGAAGGTGCATTGGTAAGGCCAAAAGGCATGACCAAAAATTCATAATGACCCTCATGAGTTCGAAATGCTGTTTTTGGAATATCTTCAGTCTTCATTCTAATTTGATGATATCCCGAACGAAGATCCAACTTGGTAAAATAATTTGCTCCATGTAATTCATCCAATAATTCATCAATCACAGGAATGGGAAATTTATCTTTAATGGTGAGCTTATTGAGCTCCCTATAATCCGGACACATTCGCTATGATCCATCCTTCTTGTGTACCAATACTACAGGAGCAGAGAAAGAACTTTGACTAGGTTGAATTATACCCGCCTCTAACATTTCTGCAATCATACGTTCAATTTCGCTCTTTTGGAAGTAAGGATATCTATAAGGCCTGATGTTTGGACGAACACTTCTCGGAATCAAATGAATAGCATGATCATGATCACGAATAGGTGGGAGTCCTTTGGGAGTTTCAAACACCTTGGAATGATTGTCCAAGACTTGTTGGAGATCCGCAGAAATAGATGATTTTGATGTTGGAACTTCTAGTGAGCATAATTGTGCAATTACGCCTCGTTGTTCTTTCTTTAGAAGCTTTGTCATGCCATTAGAGCTTATTATCCTTCCTGGCTTCCCTTCAATACCCCGTAGTTTGACTTCCTTTCCTTTTGAAAAGAATTTCAAGAAAAGTTCTTGAAAATTAAAAGCTACCGTCCCCAAAGATTGTAACCATTGTACTCCTAGTACAACATCAGCACCTCCCATAGGAATGGAAAGCATTGGACTAGTCAATACATATTCCCCATGGTTAGCTTGATATTATGGCATTTTCCAGAGCAATTTATAGTTCCTCCATTTGCAACCATCACTTGACATTCTGGTGCTGGGTATAGGAAACAATTTAATTCCTTGGCTACCTTATAATGAATAAAATTATGGGTGCTACCCGAATCAATCAACACTATTACCCTTTTCTTTTTTATATGTCCTTCTATCTTGAGAGTTTGAGGAGTGGTAATTCCTGCCAGTGCATTACACGATATGGTCGGATTCATTTCTTCCTCTTCTAGGGGTGGTTCCCGGTGTATATCCTCTTCTTGTTCATTTTCTTCTTCTTCTTCACAATCTATGTAAAATAATTTCTTCTCAGCACACTTATGACCTTTAGTGTATTTGCTATCACAACCGTAGCAAAGCCCTTTTGCTCTTTTTTCTTCCAATTGTTGTGGTGTCAACCTTGTAGGTTGTGGAAATCTAGATGTAGCCACACTTCCTTCTTTATAGAATCGAGTAGTAGACTTCCTTGTTGCCATAATTTTACATTCAACTTTTCTTGCCAACCTGAATGCCTTCTCTAATGAATCAGGTTCCAGAACACGAACTTCATGTTGAATGTTATCCTTTAAACTACCTAAGAAGAGATCAATCCTGTGGTCCTCTGAAATATCAGTTACCCTTATACTCAATTTTTGGAAGTCCTCAATGTGCTGCCCCACTAAACCCTTTTGTTTGAGATTTATCAATTGGCTAAAGAAGGTGTTGCTCTTTGTATCCTCATAATGTGCTATCATTTCCTCCGTAAAATTGACCAAGTGACAATTTTTTTACGGGAGCAAAGCCATCGATACCATACAAATGTATTTTGTTCTAAATGTAAAGTTGCAATGCGTACCTTTGTGTGTTTTGCACGTTATGGAGATCAAAATATTGCTCCATCTGTAGTATCCATGTTACAGGATCCTTTCCATCAAACTTCCTCATATCCATTTTTGGAATATGGTGGTTCTTCCCGCCAACATTCGAGTTTATGAAATCACAATTAACATTTATTTTGTTCTCATCAGGAGGTTCTTCTCCTATATTTCCTCCATTAGGAATCATTTCTGGTTTTAAGCTTGTCATCAAGCCTTCCATGTATGCTTTTAGATCATTCTTCATGTTTTCTATGTTGTCTTTCATGTCATCCATCTTAGCTTCCATGCCCACTTCCATGCCATCCATCTTAGCTTCCATGCCATTCATCTTAGCTTCCACGCCATCCATCTTAGCTTCCATGCCATTCATCTTAGCTTCCACGCCATCCATCTTAGCTTGCACGCCATCCATTTTAGCTTCCACGCCTTTCTTCAAACCTTCCATCTTTACTTCCACGCCATCCATCTTAGCTTCCATGCCTTTCTTCAAACCATCCATCTTCACTTCCACACCTTTCTTCAAAACTTCCATTTCATTTTTTGCTGCTCTTTGCGAGAGTGAAATTTGCTGCACTTGTTCTTGTAATTTTGATAGATCATGTTGCAATTCTTCATCTTCATGAGTCATGGTAGAGCCTTCTGAAGGCTTGATGGGTGTTGAATTCTTTTTAGGGGCCAATTTAGAATCCAATATTGATATCTATTCTACAAGATGCCCTTGGAATCAATTCAACTTGATTCTTCAAACAAGACTTATGCAATTCGGAAAAAATACACACCTTTTACTAGCTTTTAGGAGCTCGATATTGAAATTGAATTATCTCTGTAGTTGAAAATCTTAGATATCTGAAATTCAGCCCTGTAGTAGATCTCTGAAGCTTATTTCAAATGCCACAGGTCTGACCTGATTTGGATTCTCCAAGACAAAGTTGTGTCCAATCTCCCACAATGACCTAATTCTGGACTGGTTTAGTAGAGCGAACTTGTACGACTTGCCACGTGTCACTGTTTTGTCCTTTGTCTCTGAAATTGATAGCCCCGAAACTTCAGTCTGTGTACTTGCGACCAATTTTTACGGCACTTCAATCCAATGCCCAGAGAGAGAGTTATTGAAGTTTTCCCACGATCACCTTTTTGAGATGCAATTCAGGAGCCTGAAAAAGCACTACCTTCCACAGATCATATCTCCAAAAATATTGCGAACCAAGCTCTGAAATTTTTTGACGAATTTCCTCAGGATTTCAGCTTCGCACCATATTAATTTCAGACTCTGAACCTTCGTACAAAAAACTTTATAGCGCAAATTCCACGATGACCTGTTTATGAGCCTGAAAAAATACCTAACTTCCACAGATGATATCTCCTCAAATATTTCGAACCAAGATCTGAAATTTTTAGACAAACTTCCTCACGATTTCAGCTTCGCACCCTAGAAATTTCAGCTTCTAAAACTTCGTAGAAAAAAAGTTATAGCGAAAATTCCACGATGACCTGATTGGAGCAGCGAAACCCTAGAATCCCAAAGCTCTGATACCAAATGTTGTGTAACCAGCTCCAAAGAGAGAAGAAAAGAGACATTCACGCCTTAGAAATGAGCCACTTCGAGGGGGCAACCTCCAATACATTACATGAATGAAAAATTCTTGGATGATTCAATTTACAAAACCTCCTTTCTATATATAGGAGTCCATGGGGCCATAATGTAATCCCAGTGGGCCACAATGTAATCCTAGCCGACCCAACAATAATAATTTAGGGGCACAATAATAACAGATATTTCATGAATTTCGGGATATCTTTGCCTAGTATTATGAGGAGAAGCTAGGTATTGACACTAGTATTGTTGAAAACACTATTAATATGTATCCTAATGTCAAGACGATGCACCTATGCCTTCATCCTTTTCATCCGAATAAGGCCATTGCCATTAAAGCATAAGTTGAAAAACTTTTGCGTGTTGGTTTCATATACCCTATTCCACTAACTGAGTGGGTTTCCAACATTGTCCCTGTCATGAAAGAGCAAGGAACCATCAAAGTGTGTGTCGATTATTGGGATGTTAATCTTGCTTGTCCAAAAGACAACTATCCTACTACCTTTATCGATTTGATTATTGAAAATTGTGCTTGATGTGAAGTTTTTTTGTTCATGGATGGATTCTCTAGCTACAATCAATCAATATATGTCCAAAGGATCAACATAAGACAACATTCATATGTCCCTGGGGCACATTCACTTATAGGAAACTTTCGTTTTGCTTAAAGAATGTCGAGGATAATTTTAAGAGAGAAATGGATTATGCTTTCAATGACATGAAACTCATTTTTCAACCCTATCTAGATGATTTACCCACACATTCACAAAATCAGACTAATCTCATGATGCATTTGAGAGACATATTTTTACGATGCCGACACTACAAAATATTACTCAATCCACATAAATGTGTGTTTTGTGTTGGGTCTGGTCATTTTCTTGGATTCGTAGTCTCAATAGAAGGAATTCGAATCGACCCATTGAAATTCCAAGCCATTCTTTATTTTCCTACGCCATCAAACTTACTTCAAAAAAAAATAAATCAAGGAAAGGATAACTTCCTAAGGAGGTTCATACCCAACTATGCTGAAATGGCTAAAGGATTTACTCAACTCTTGAAAAATGGGGTTCCCTTCCATTAGGACCAAGTTGCACAAGCTTCTTTTGATTCTATAGAGGATACTCTTGTCTGGTCGTCATTAATGTATCCCCCAAACTATTAGAACGATTATTTCTTATATATTGCTGGGGTTCCCATGTTTTGGCAGATTTGGCAATACCAAAAGATGAGACAACATCAAACCACTTTGGGGCCCTAGGATCTAGCCCTCCTGGACCCGGAGAGGGATCTCTCCAAAAAGATCAAAGAATGATATGTCTTTGAAGCTCAAATGAGATATTAGGCTAGTTATGAAGCACGAGGGATTTTAAACGATATGGTTGGTTGGTTGCTGGGTTGGTCAGGAGATCATAGACTGAGAAAGTAATGGGAGAGAAGGAACAAAGCAGAAGGCTGCTTCAGCAAGGAAAATGGGCCAAGACCGTGCCATCCATTGGGCTATGGAGTCATGATAGGAAAATTACTTGCATCCACTAGCCAAGGCTTCCAAAGGGCAAGTCATCTAATACTAGAGGATCTTTAGATTAGATGGTGGGGTGGAACATCAAGGAAGGAAAGTGAAAGAAGGAGAACAACCAGATTTCTGTCTATAGATTAGGTCAGAGGTCATTTAACTCCCGACCTACTTGGACATACTCAGAGGCGGCTCTCAGAGAGACAATGGGGCTGCTTATAGATCAGACCAGAGGTCATTTAACTCCAGGTCTACTTTAGCAACTCCAAGGGAAAAACAGAGATAAGATTACAGAGAAAGATCTAAGAGGCAAACCCCCAATTTCATACATCAGCCAGCAGACAATAACATCCGCTGCACTGGTTAAACCCGAGAACCCACTCTTAGACAGCACCTAAGAACAGCTTCAACTAATTCATACATCAGCCAGCATGCAATAACATCCGCTGCGCTGGTTAAATCAACTGAAACCAGTTCTTAGATAACACATATAGCAGAAAACATAAAGGTAGGGAGAGCAGACAGCATAGGGCACCTAACAAGGGTGAATCCTATACCATTATTCTGATGCCTACCAGAAGAACATGAAACAATGTGGAAATGTAATAAACAGAGTTAAGAAACACATCACCAATAGTAATAGACCAGGATCCTGTGAAATGTGCTTTGATTAATTGATGCAAAACCAGTCATGTACAATATGGTTCAATGGCTGTTACAGTCCAGACTTCTCCTCCCATCCTATTACATACAAACTACTCTGCTACTCCCTCCCAAGACTGTTCTAACAGTCAACTGAATCCCTCTAATAGCATATTGCCCAGCAAGGCAACAACAACCTTTACAATTCGTTCTCAGGGATTTTTATAGGGGAAGAGGAAGAGACAGAGGCATATAGACAATTAAATGAGACTCATCAAGACAGCCGGGCGGAAGTGTTCACGCCCATACTGCTTAATGGCAGAATGCGGCACTGTATGTACTATGTAATCTGGTTCGGAGATCTCTGTCAGGTCAGATTTTGACCTCTGATATTTCTTTTAGAGTCCTTCTGGCTGTCTGGAGCTCTGTGCTGCCGTTCTGAATAAATGAACTGGTGAAAGATCTGCAACTTCTCCATACCTCCATAACTGCTGACCAACAGTCTTTAATGAAGCTCTGTCAGTGCAATTAATCGTTCCAGGGCTCGAGGGGGCATGGAGATTTCTTTGTAGGCGGGTGACCTTCTGGAGAAGAGTACTTCTGTTGATACATAAACATAGATAAGACTTTACCGCGTGCCCTTGGTCTTCGAACTGTGCCTTGATCCTTTGAATACAGGGCGAGACATTTAATTTCATTAATAACAGGCACCAACCCCTTTGAATTCCTTCTGCTGGTCGCTGGCAATGCTGAACGGGCCATCTCTGTGATGTTTGCACACTTTGAAATAGACCTGCTTAGGACCCAGGCAGTGGTGGCGAAATGCTATGGAGGTGGAGGAATGGTTAACACGGTGAAAACTCGAATATTTTTGTTTGGGCGAATTACACAGGGAGACGCGAAAAAACAATAGACGAAGGCGTGAATGTGGGACCCAACAGAGGCGGAGGACGATTAAATCTGAGCCGTCAGATCCGGGAGGAGACGGACGGCGGAGATGCAATCGGGAGGGTTTCAATCGGGGGAATCGGAAAACAAGGTTGCGACTGATCGGAGGGCACAATGTGAATGTTGCGACTACGATCGGGCGGGGGGCTGCGATCAGCGCTGGCCGTCGATCTGGCGGGGGAATCAACGGTGGAGAACGCAATCGGAGGGGATGCAATCGGGAAAGATGCAATCGGAAGAAATGCAATCGGAAGGGCACAAACATGAGACATACACAAACTTTCGATTGCGATCGGCAAGGGAGAGCGCTAGCCGTTGGATCATCAGGGTAGATCAACGGTGCGGAATGCACCGCGGGACTTATCGAAACAAAACAATCGCATCCGGTATTTTGAGTTTTACAAAGGAAATGCACCCGCCGGTTGTTTCGATTACGATTAGCCCCCAAAGCTTAAGCGCTTGGTCTTGGGGAAGGGTCACGTGGGGAAGTGGTTAAGGGGCCAGCGGAAAAGGGGCTAGGCATAGGATAAGGTCGGAAAGTGGGTTTCTTCTGCCCATTTTGATGGGTTTTTAAGGGGTTTAAAGGGAAACGACAAGGGGGGAAAAGGGGAAAAGAGGGAAAACAAAGGGTAGGGGAAGAAATTAAAGGGGATTTTGGGAGGATTTGAGGGGTAAGAAGGGAAATAGAAGGGGAAACAAGGGGGATAAAAAGAGGCTAAATGAGGGGAAATAAGAGGGAAAAGGGAGGCCTTTAGGAATTTCTTCATCAGCAGAGAGGCTTTAAAAGGGGAATCAGCAGAGGGGAATTCACCAAAGGATAAAAGGCACAAAGAGGCTTCAAGGAGACTGTATTTTCAGAGGAAATGCATCCCTTGAAGACTCAGAAATGATTTAGCCCCCCATTTTCTTGTCAAAAATTTCGTAGGGGGGCTAACATATATCACCATGGCTAATGCAACCATTGATATCGTATTGGTCCAAGTAGAAAATGGGATAGAACATCCGATCTATTATTTGAGTTGTAATCTCAATGATACGGAGGTCAAGTATTCATACATAGAAAATCTTACCTTGGTAGCTGTTCAAGTTGTCCAAAGATTTCACCACTAAATCCTATTCCAAAAGACCATTGTCATTTCGGATTGCAACCCCATGAATTATATCTTATCAAGTTAATTTCTAGTGGGAAAGTATTCAAAATGGATTTTCCTTTTGTAGGAATTTAATTTGGAATTCATCAAATCCAAGTCAAAGCAGCCTTTAGTTTTGGTAGAGCTTCTTTGTGACCTTCCCTATGATAGTAATTCTACTACTTCAGAACCATCAATTCTTGATGAGTCTCTATTTCTAATAGGATCATATGATCCTTGGTATGGAGATTTTATTATTTATCTCCAAACCCAAACTTTTTGGCCTAATACCTCTCGCTCTGAACAATGACGTATTCGATACCAAGCCAAAGATTATCTGATCGTTGAAGGTACACTTTATTGGCGTGCTATCGATATTGTTTTAAGAAGGTTTCTTACTCATGAGGAGGCTGAAAAGGTTTTAAATGATTGTCATGCTGGGGCTTGTGGTGGACATTTATATGGATACGCTACTGCGCAAAATATACTTTGTGCCAGTTACTTTTGGCCTACCATATTTCACGACTACATCCTCGTGGTCAGAAGTTGTCATGCGCACTAGATTTTGTATTTTAAAATCCACAAACTGCCAGCACCAATGCATCCTGTTGTCCCTATGGAACCATTTTCGAAATGGAGCATTGACTTCATGACCTGTAACCTTTGCTCGTCTAGGGGGCATGGTTATATTATTATCGCAGTAGACTACTTTACCAAATGGATCGAAGTGATGCCTACATTCAACAACACAGGACATACAGCTGCATTTTTTTTCTTTAATCATGTTATTGCATGGTTTGGTGTCTCACAGGCTATAGTTATAGATCATGGGAAGCATTTTCGCAACCACATGATGACTGAATTGACTACTAAGTTAGGATTGTCACATGATAATTCTACTCCTTATTATCCACAATCAAATGGAAAAGTTGAAGCTACCAAAAAAATTATTAAATGTATGCTTCAAAGAATGATAGGAGCTCGCAAAATAAACTTCCATTTGATACTATACTCGGCCTTGTGGGCGTACCGAACCTCGGTGATAAATGCAACCAGGTTTACTGTTTTTCAATTGGTGTATATTCTGGAAGCTATCTTTCCTATCCAATGTGAAATACCATCATTAAAACTCGCGATCTAATTTTTACCTAAAACCTTAGAATAAGAAGCACATATTTTTAACCTCATCCATCTTTATGAAACACGTCGTGAAGCCCAATTGGCAAACGAAGCACATAAGAGACATATAAAGGTCCAATACGACAAAAATGTCCAGCCTTGCATTTTCTCAAAGGGCAACTTGGTCCTTCTTTATGATCAAGAAGTTGATGTAATAGGTACAAGGAAATTTGATCCATTATGGCATGGCCCCTATATTGTCAAAAGAGTTCTTGCTAAGGGTGCCTATGAGTTGGTGGATTACGATGGAATTCTATTGGCGCAACCCCAAAATGGGTTGTATTTGAAACGTTACTATGCTTAATCATAAACGTAGTGATTTTTTGTATTATATTGTATATATATGATGTTGATTTGCATTCACTATCTTAGTTTGTTTTTAGATTTTTATTGATGTTAGTAATCTGCTTTACATTTCATCACAGATGTCTGAATCTTTGGAACCATTTGTTGGATAACCTGATGGTGCTAGTCGTAGTGAGTTAGTGAGTTTTTGAGGGATTTGTATTGGTAGATCGACAAAAAATATTGCTGAGTATAGTGTGTCAATCGAACTTCTCTCTGATGCCATTTCATTTGGTATTAACTGCATCATTATAAGGTTAGACTCACAACTTGTGGCATTACAGCTTACTAGTGTTTATACTACTAAAAATCCAACACTGCATCGTTTTCTCCTAAGATTTTGACTTTTGGAAAGACACTTTGATTTTATCCAATATCAACACATTTCCAAAAATATGAACACATTGACTGATTCTTTAGCTAATCATGTTTTAGGCAGACACTTGCAACACATGTAAAGATACATTCACATAATTGAATAGGATTACACAATAAACATAGGAAAACACTGAAATCAAATAGATCGATAGTTATAGATTTCTACAAAAAAATGTGTCCAAGACACATTGGTCATCTGACCTCAAAATGCATGTAACATAAATTGTAAAAAATATTTCGGTAATAATCACATGCAATGGAACATTGTGAACGCGTTTCGAACCAACCAGTGTGGTTCATTATCAGGACTAGGTGAGAGATCAGATCAGGACATTAAGTTTAAATAGATGTAGAGAAGGCTAAACTAGCCGTTAGGAAAACGACTAGTTTGACTTTTTTTTAATTTTTAAATATATATTATATTTTTTTAATTAATAACGGCTAGTTTCATTTTTATTATTAAAATCTTTCATTAATTTATTCAATTAATTAATAACTTATTAAATAATTATTTAATAAATATAAATATAAATTTCATATTTTATTTGGTTGATTTAATTATTTAATTATAAATTTTATTTATTTATCCATGCGCGAGGTCCAAATAAAAAATCAACAATGACCTAAATAATAATAATAATAATAATAATAAATAAAAAGTAAATATAAATATTAAAAAAAAAATTTAAATTTAAATTAAAATTAAAATTAAAATTAAAAATTAAATTAATAAATCAATAATACTAATAACGAAATGAAAAAATAAATAAAATAAAATAAAATAAATACATAAATAAATTTAAAAAAAAGAACAATAAGCAGGGAAGGATTAAAAAAAAAAAACAACAACAATCATGAATATAAGGCAGGTATCCAACACCTACAAAAAAATATATATTCATGATTGTTTTTTTTTTTTTTTTTTAAATCCTTCCCTGCTTATTGTTCCTTTATTTTTTATTTATTTATTTATTTATTTTATTTTTTTTTATTTTTTCATTTCATTATTAGTATTATTGATTTTTTAATTTTAATTTTAATTTATTTGTTTTAATTAAATTTTTTTTTTTTAATATTTATATTTACTTTTTATTTATTTATTTATTTGTTTATTTTTATTTATTTATTTATTTTAGGTCATTGTTGATTTTTTATTTGGACCTCGCGGTTGGATAAATAAATAAAATTTATATTTAAATAATTAAATCAACCAAATAAAATATGAAATTCATATTTATATTTACTAAATAATTATTTAATAAGTTATTAGTTAATTGAATCAATTAATCAAATATTTTAATAATAAAAATGAAACTAGCCATTATTAATTAAAAAATATAATATATATTTAAAAATTTAAAAAAGTCAAACTAGTCATTTTCCTAATGGCTAGTTTAGCCTTCTCTACATCTATTTAAACTTAATGTCCTGATCTGATCTCTCACCTAGTCCTGATGATGAACCACACTGGTTGGTTCGAAACGCATTGACAATGTTCCATTGCATGTGATTATTACCGAAAGATTTTTTACAATTTATACGATGGATCACAGAAGCATAGATTCCAAAAAATGTATGCAACATGTCAAAAGTAAAACTAGTGATGCTCATGGTAACATGCTATAGATCTAGCTATCCTACACAATAACCACATCCAGAGGTTAGGAATGCCTATCGTGTGGCACTATAGTCACATGGGTAACTCTTCAATCTGACAATCTGGAATCCCGAAGGTCAAACCTTCTATGTGTTGCCCAAGCTCAGTTAGAGTCTCAACCATGTCTAAAACCTGAAGGATTGCTCTCCTGACAGCCCTCTGTGTTGGCTCATCTACTCCATGTTCTGGTTCCTCCACCGGTTGAACTTAACCAACATATGCATTACATCAAAACTTTAGTTTAGTCTTGGGTGTTAGTCATCAATAAATTTTTCCTTTATAGATGACTAAATGCTTATCCTAGATTTCTAGAAACAAAATTCATGAATCATGTGAGTTCTAGAAATCTCACTGCCTTAATTATCGTTAGGATAATTTTTTCACTATTCTACTACTATATCAAGGCATGGCCAACCTATCACTCCGAGAAGACCAAATCATGGACTTATGCCACTCATTCTCACTATGTTTGCCACCTATGACCTTACCACTTTGTTTCTACTTGCCTAACCCTTCTACTTACACCTTGGATTGCCATGTAGCTAACCTTTTCCCTTATTGACTAAATGCCTCAAGAATTGGTGGTTTTAAGCTACCTTTCTAGGCTCTTTAGATAAATCAAAGTCATTAGTTTCAAGGATTCCAATGCATAAAGGTTTGTCAATACTGTATTTTACACCTCCGAACCCTGATTCAAGTTTTCAGCCAAAGACGAAGTCCGAAAGGCATCCCGATAGGTCATTAGGGTTCATCAGTTGTAGGGTTATTTTGGATATTAAAAATCAACGTGTTTCATGTGCCAAGAAGTTAAATCAAATGGAAATTAGGGTTAGCTCATGATTTTCCAAAAGGTATCAAAAACCCTCAAGAGAAAACTCCTTTGATCAGAGCATAAATTCTACAAAAGGGCAGTTTCCTATCTTAAAACATTTCTACAGGAATGGTTTATGATGGTTATCAGCAGAAGAGAGGCAAGGTGAGAAGCCAAACTCCTGAAGGATATTCAAAAAAGAGGCGAGATAGCATGCCTATGAAACAAAGAGTATCAGGGTTTCTCTAACTAATTGGAAAAGCAAGTGTTCCCAACAAGAAGTCCATGCAAAGGATCAAAAAGATAGAGATACATCAACATCACTAAACATAAATTGAAGATTTATTAAAAATGAAAATGATAGAATTTCACCATGAGAGCAAGAGGTTTTCAAAAAAGAATGTTCAATGTGACTTACATGGTTTGCCAAGGCAACAATTTTCCACTGCACCAAAGGGAGAAATTCTAAAGAGTATCAGTGAAGTCTACCTAAGTTTTCAAGTACTATTAAAGGATTTTCAAAAGCAGTAGGAGGGAGAAGAAAGTTACATTTTCAAAAATCACCCACCAAAGAATCATTTTTATGCTTAAATCACCTCCTACACAAAAGAAACAGAAATATCAGTGAAGGGATAAAAAGACCAAAAACAGACATTAGCAAGTGGGTTTTGGTTTTTAAATTATTAGATTCCAAGGGTATAAAAGCATTTCATTCTCACTATAGCTCATTATCATTTGCACAAAATAGTGAAAGAGTCTTTGATCAAGTGATCATGTCCAAGAGGAAAAAAATGCTCAAAATTGGAACTACTTAGAATTGGTTGCAACCTAAATGACTGGATAGGCATCATCGCTACGATTTTGGCTTCGTGAACATGAATCAAATCCAGTTTCATATGAGAAAGATATTGAATTTTTAAAATGCTCAATAACCTTAAAAATAGGACTTTTGAACACAAAAAAAAATTTCACATTTTAGAAAATTTTGTGGAAAAATTCATTTTTTTATTAAGGTTTTGGAAGCCTATCAAAGGGTGCCACGTGGCCTGCCCAGAGGCTGTCACATGGCCCCAGGCCTATGGTTCAATTTTTGTTCAAAAAGTATTTTGGAGGGCAGACCTAACCCAATCTGAATGGAGTCGGGTCACCCTGAACACATTTGGGTCAACAGTCGGGCACGACCTGATCTGAATGTGTATGGGTCAGTAATTAGCAGCCTCATGCCTCGAATCAAAAAATCTGGTGAACACGTTTGGGTCAGTCGGGAGGAGGGCGACCAGACCTGAACACAAAAGGGTCAGCTTATAGTGGCGTCGGTTGAACGATTGAACGGGTGGTTAAAACAAAACTTAGCCCTCAAGGCTTAAGGACAGAAGACCATGTGACTTTGCACCAGGACCAAGGGCTAAGCCCATTTGACCAGTGGGAAATTTTGTGTTAAGCTGCGGGTGCTAGTGCCCTAGCCACGTGACCTGAGGGTCGTGACCATGGGCGGGGGCTAATCTATTAACTACTAGTGTAATCTTCCCTACATTTCCGAATGTGAATAGTTATTTCAAATAATAGTGAAATTAAATGCCTCTGCCAAATTATCAACATGATTCCACCTGTTTGAAAAGTCTGCTGATTCTGGTGGCTTTAACTAGATTTCATCCAGATTTGGTGGAGTTTCCATGGGACATTGAGCAAAAAATTGTGGAGGTTATAACTTCTCCAATATTGGACCAATTTGGATGAAATGTTGGTCAATTTTGTGTATTTTTACCATTATGGAGAGTTTTGGATAGGATTCAAAGCCAACAGAGGTGTTCTTCAACCATTTTTGCTTCAGGGAAGCTTGGAGAGCCATCAGGGCCATGAGGGAAATGGAGCTGCATTGGGCTACAATTCACTGTTTGAGGTGAAATAAAAGCTATTCTTAACTTATTTCTGTCTTTTGAATTCAATTTCACAGCTGTTTCAACCTGTTTAGTCTTATTTCTCATTGTAAAACCAATTTGAGCAACTTAATAGAGCAAGGAAATGCCCATATGGAGCCTTGGACCCGACAGATGTAGCCCAGTAGGGGTGAACTGCCTCATCATGTTGTTTTGTTGTTATGGTGAAGTTATGCTGCTGTGTATTTATGATTTAAGATGTTAAACATTAATTTTAATTAACATTCCTTCACACATAAACTCAAAAATTGTTACCAAAAACACTTTGTTTAATTTGCAAGATATGAAAAACATTTTGCACACTTAATTAAATGGAAATTGATACTTTGAACAGTAGATAAAAATAGTTTCATTTTCAGATCAGTCTTAAGATAATTTTTAGGGATATCTGGTAGATATTCGAGCAAGAAAACTATGCTACGCTCCTATAAAATTGTGTTGCGCGCTTGTGTGCGTCCTCTTCGAAAATTATAATGGGGCGCTCTGTTCTAGTAGATGTGTGCTACGCACTGAACCATTCAATGCAGAAGCCTGAATGACTCGCCCAGGCTGCTATAGGCCTACACCTTTCAGTGCAAAAACCCGACCGACTTGCCTGAGCTGCTATGCGCCTACCCCATTTAGTGCAGAAGCCTGACAACTCTGCCAATTGCTGCACTCCTGTGCTCTGCCCGGACACTATGATTTGGGCCGTTCAAGCTGACCGAACAACATGAAGGCACCTAAAAATCCACTATTTTTCCTTCGAAGTGTTGCGCGCTGGGTCATTCAGGCTGACCCGACACCTTGGGCAGCTCCATCCGAGCTATAGTATCCAAAAAATGGGACTGTCAGCAATGCATGTCTGAAAAATGAAAATTTTAGAAATATATACTACAGCAATAAAGTTCAACCCTTGCATCCCTTAGATCTGACAATCTAATACCTAAATCCAAGATGAAATCAGAAACAAATCAAACTAGTTGAGGTAAACAGGCCTCCCACACCTAGTATGGCTTGAAAAATGCCCAAGGAAGGGACTGCAGCAATATGCAACAATACTGCTTCAGAAATAACACATTTTGGCTAAGCAGTAGTAGGAGGCCAACATGGAGGCTCAAGATTCATATATATATCATCAAATCAGATCCATTATGAGGCCCATACAACATATAACACAAAAGATAAGACAATGGTGGAAGAAATACCTCAAGAAGAGGTGCTTCAACACATGTAATGATTGTAAAACGCTTGACAGTGTAATTTTATTGAGCATACAGTAGCAATGGATTACATCTTAGATATAGAGAATATCTGTATACAAAATATTAGATCTATATCATACCTGTACACTAGATTGTCTCTATTTTACATACCCCTTGGGGTTTTTAGTAATACATGAAGCACAAGGAGTAGATCTGAGATTCTATGTAGCAGATCTACAGATCTATGATATATTCAGAATTTCTAAATCATATAGAGGAGTATTCATATCATATCTTAATATAACATGGATAATAAAAAAAATCCATTGATCACCGCAATGAAGGGCAGATCCCCAACACTAGAGATCACTTCTCAATAGTTGTCAAAACACCCTGCAACTTTCCTCTTTGTAGATAACGCAGTCCTGGAAGATAAACTGCATTGAAGACTTAAAGAGCATATTGGCCTGATGCCAAGATGTAGATATGAAGCTCTAATAAGCTAATACACTCTTTTCAATGGAATAGAAGACTCTCCCACTGAAAAGAGGCACTAGAATGGTCTAGATCTGAGCAGATCTAGCTTCCACTTGTTGCAGCTTACAAGGACAGCCAAACCCTCAATAGGATCTGTGTTGTAGTTGGAAGATGAAGCTTGGCCAAATGCATGATAGTGGAAAAGTTGTACAAGGCTCCTCAAAGAGCTGCTCAATGGAAGAGGTGGGATTCCCAATCAGGAACACCCAATTCTAAACAACACTATTCTCATCTAAACAAAAAGAGAATGATATATGTCTAAACAGAAAATATATTCATAAAATATCATACCATGAACAACCTTCTCTTGTTGTCCCCTCTTCCTTTTATAAGATGAAAGTCTTGCAAAACCCTAAACCATCTCAATGATTTAGCTCCTTTCACATGTGTAGCCTCCAACTAGAACTGCGATGTGCATCTAGGAGGTTCTTTGCATCTGGACAACGTTGTGGATTTGGTCCTATTGACCCAGTCAAATGTCTCAATCCCTTTCACACATAAGGGAGTTTTATTAAGGCAGCCCAGATTTAGCCTTGTTCACATGGGGGAACTGATTTATTTTGTTGTTTTAGGAATTTATTGATCCTCCTTTACAATTTATTCATGAAAAAAGAAAAAATGACACAAAATTGTATATTCCCATTAGCTTGGGCTAATTGGGAATATTACATGAGCACTGTGCTCCTGTGCTGCGTTTCCATCCAGGAGGATTTTTGAAGCCGATGCAAGCCTCAAAATTACTCAAATCTCCTCCATTTCTCTGCCTATCACCTCCTGAGGATTTTCATATCAGGTATTTAGATCCTTAGCTCCCTCTCATACTTTTTTGAGAGGTAAAACTTAGAGAAAATGTGAAAAAACCCTAAGGAAGGAGAAAGACACCTAATTTCCTGTTAACAACTCTCTTGTTCAAAGGGCACCCATCCATTTGAATACTGAAAGCACACTGAGGCCCAAATTGGTTTTCATCACTCATCCTTTCCCTTCCTTTTCAGTCACTACCTGTCTCATTATCCTCTCACTTGCCCTCTCCATATCATTTCCAAAACAGATCAGGGTCTTGATTTCAAAGCAAGAGAAAAGACAAAATGCCTAGAGAAGGCAATGTTGACAGGGGTGAGCGAGGCCAAATGCTTAGAGAACAACAAAGAAAGGGTGGGAGAGTCAACAGGTTTGAGCCTATAAACACTAAAGAGTTGACAGCCTCCCCTACAACAATTGCATTCTTCTAAGAGGTAGGATGTTTTGATTTCTGTGAAAAATTACAAAGAGTCAAAATTCACCCTGAGTTGACCAAAATTTTCATCCTAAACCTCCATAACCATCAAATGCATCTAGCTGGAGTGAATTTTGAGTTGACCACTAATACAATTTCCATGGCCATTGGGATACCTTTCATGGGAGAAAAATGGTTCAAGTAGATGAATTTAGAGCTAAGCCATTATCAGTCTTTCTTAAAACCTAGATACCAAGCTGATTGCAAATCCATTTTTCAATTTTCACATCTATTGGACAGATATGCACCCTTAATGAAACTCATCATGAAGTACTTCACCTATGAGGGTAGGTTTTCTAGGCTTTATTCTTACCATGTAAGACTGCTCATGCACTTCACTAAGGCTGAGATGCTACATTTTCCCTATTAATTTTTTAGAAGTATTGATAAGATGTCATACATTGTGCAAAAGAGGTCTCCTTCACAACAAATGTAGAGTCTTTTCCACCATTCTCTTATCAAAATGACTGTGTTGCATCAATTAGAGTAATAGGGTATCCCATGGGAAGTATTCATCACCCATGATGTTTTCACCAATCCACAGCTTCTTCCTCTATAGATTTTACCCTCATCATCTCATCTACCTCCCTCCATTCCTCCATCAAACTCCACTAACCATGATTCCTCATCCACACATGAATCCTCTCCCCAAGAAGAAAATGACAGTCAAGAGGAAGAAACAAATGATGAGGAGGACAAAAATGTAAATGAAGAAAGTGATAATGAGGAAGAAGAAAAAAATGAGGGAACAGACCATGACAATCATAATCAAGACATAGATAATGAAGAGGATGATGAGGACAAAGGAGATGAATAGAAAAATGAAGAAGAAACATAAGAAGATGACATGGCAGAAAATTAAGACAATCATAGTGGGAAAAACAATGAAAACTATGAAAATTCTCAAGATAGTGATGAAGACACCGATAAAGGTCGCTCTAACAGTGACCCCACAGAAAATAACAATGAAGAAGAAACAAATGAAGAGGCAGATTATGAAGACAAGGTCAGTGATAGAGAGGACAATACAAAGGGTGAAAAAAATGATGACAGTCAAGAGACAGAGGCATATTTTGATAAGCAAAATAGTGAAGATGAAAACAAAAGTAGTGGGAAAAACAATGACACTAATGAAGAAGAGACAAAGCATGAAGACAAAGGCAGTGAACAGTGCAGTGGTGAAAGGAATAGTGACAAAGAGGCCAGCCATGAAGATAAAAATGCACAATATAGTGATGAAGACACTAATAAAAACACCTCAAATAGTGACAACACAGAACATGAGGATGACAATGATAATGTTGCAAACATAGAGGAGGATAATGAAGACACCATGATGACTGATAGCCCTAGATATAATGACAACAGTGACATTATGAACCCAAAAAGCAGTCAAGAGATTGATGATAATGTGAAGATCATGATAGTGATGATAGCATGAGGGAAAATGAAAGTGCCCCTCAAGAAGGCAGTAAAGAACAAGATGAAGAGAGAATTCTAGTAGAAAAATTTGATTTTCTCCCTCTCACATATCAAAATGGGCCAAGGAAAGTGTTTTCTACCTCTAAAAGGAAAGGGACCTTGCCATCTAGATCAGCTCGGCCATTGGACAAAGGGAAACAAAGGGTAAAGGAGGAAGAAGAAGACCATGAGGTGGAGAGGGATTTTTAGATCATTCTTGTAGATAGTGATGAGGAGAATGAGGCAAGAATTACAAACATGCTCCTCCATGACAGAAATGCAACAAATAAAAGACCTACAAGTAGATTTATATAGGGCCAAGGGTATAAATAGGCAGTTGGGAGCACAAACAAAAATCTATGAAGCTAGAGCCCTAAAGGCCTGGAAAGAAGCTCAAAAGGAACAAATGAAGATAGAGGAGTTAATAGGAACTTATGAGGGCAGTAGTGATGAGGAAGGACAATCTATGAGGAGACCTAGAACCATGGGATTGAAGAAAGCATTGGAAAAACAAAGGGAAGAAGAATCAGCCATAGCAGAATAGCTTTCTCTCAATGAACTAATTGCAATGGAAATTGAACATAATAGGGAGTCATGGCTTGAGAGGGATAATATACACCTTAAAACAAAGTTGGAGAAGGCAAATAAAGACTTTGATTTACAAAGAAGAATAACTAAGCATTATTCTCGAAGGAACCAAATTGCAAGGGCTAAATTGAAAAAGGCTCAAGCTCTAGAAACTAAAAGAAGAAAAAGGCCCAGCTAGTCTTGGAATCTTGGCACAAGCCTCTCTATAGGTCTCCCAAAACCCATGAGGCAGTCATCCACCAAATTTGGGAGAATTTTGACAAGTTTTTGTTTTTTTCTAATTTTGAGGCCAAGGGGGTAGCACACATGGTGCTACGCTCTTTTTTAGAGCATATTTAGGAGGAAAGACTTACATTTTTGGTATCCTCATCACTAATATAACATGCTCACAAAGTTTCAGATCAATGGGAGTTGTTTTGGTCCTCCAAAAGGGTAAAAAATACCCAATTTTTCACCATTCTGCCTGCTTTTCAGGACATGTGTTGCGCCTTTACTAGCCTTGTATTTTTTGGTTTTTGAAGAGGTTTTCATAGGTCAGATCAGAGAACGAAGGGTAGATCTAGAAATTAAACTTGAAGGGATTTCCAATGAGCCATCACGGAGCCTTTTCTGACATCGGGAAGGACTTCAAAACACTGTTGCATGATGACCCATCTTTCCTGCTCCTGTGTTACGCCCTTGACATGGAAATTCCTCCTAAACATAGTGTTACACCCTTAGCAGAGGGAAAGTAAAAAATGTATGCTTCGAAAGTTTTGGGAAGCTTGTCAGACCTAAAATATCATTTTCTTTTCTAAAAATGTTTGAAAAGATATTTTGTTTTAGATATTTTGTGCTTTGGGCCTTGCAAGTTCATAACAACAATAGTGACATTTCTAATTAGCCAATAGGCTTCTAGATACTCTATTAGGTTGTCTCCTCCTTGTTGGTTAAATAGAGCATTGAGGACTCATGGTTAATGTTGGCATTTGATGAGCTTTGAGAGAAATACATGGTCCTTTGAGGTTGAAGAGCAATTTGGTGTTGTGGAGCTTGTGGATGATTTGCCTTGATTGATGATGATGAAGGCTTGCTTGCAAGATCCCTAAGTTTGGTTAATGGTGATGTGTTTCTTATTTTTTCAAGTTTTCCTTTTTATCATTGTGTTCATCCTTCTATGTTGCAATAGCTCAGAAAAGTATAGTTTGATAAATGTTGTTTGAGGCAACTCAGTCCTCCTGTTTGCTATTGTCTTTATGTTTTCCTCTGCTGGGTTAGTTTAAGGAATTCTTAATTTCTCCTTAGGCCCACCTAAGCTTGTTTGTTTCATTAATGGATTAATATGCTAGTTTCCAAATATGATTTAAGGTAAGCCCTGCTTATTTGATGTTATATAAAATCTATCTTGGAACCTCTCTTTGTTGTATTGATTGTTAAGTTAAGCCAAAAAGGTCTTGTTTTGAACTTGCCCTTTGTTCATGCCTATCAGTTTGCCTCAAATTTCTTTATAGTTTGATGGATGATGTTTAGGAGTTCCCTCTTAATCTATTAAATCTATTTTTCATCTTATTTGTTTTCAAATATTGAAAGTAGAATCATTGAAGTTAGATAAATTTTCTTACTTTGTTTGTTCCATTGAATTGTTCATCTTGAATGTTTATTTCTTTAAAGTATTTTCATTGAGTAAATGGTGTTCCCTATCTCATGATTCGTATCTTTTTCTTATGAGTATTTAAGACCTTCTTCTTCATAGGTATTTTAAAAAGGATTCTTAACTGCCCTTTGCCCTACCTTGTTTCCCCAACTTAATTTCCATCTCACTTCACACATAAACCTTAAAGATCCATTGACTACACTAGATTTACCCTATGATGTACCCCAATTCATGATTTTGATATCAATGAATTTCATAGACTCCATAGCCCAATTTATTTGATGACCTCTCACTCCACCTATCCTACTTGATCATCTTACCCAACCAAACAAACAAAAAACCCTAAACTTAACAACTAGCCTGAAATCAACCATCTAAAGCAAACAAGTTTGCATCCTTCCCACATAATAGAGAGAGCCCTCTCTGAGTCCAGGAAGGCTAGGTCCTAGGACTCCAATGACTGGTCTGATGTTTCCCTATGCATTTGGTCTACCAATATGCTAAATCACGGGACACTGACATTGGGAAAACATCAAAAAATACAAAAACAATGTATAAACCTTAGGAAAATAAAAAACATTGTAAAAACATTCTTACCTATTGCACCCCACTAAGCACCTTCTAGTAAGGCTAATTTTGGATCTCCTCATAAATCAACACTTGCGTATGCATACTCATCAATGGCGAAAACCTGTCGCCTGAACCAAGCGAAGAACACAATCGAGAACATAATGGTTGATTGGCCTGCATGTCTACCGATTATTTCTACCCATATCTGCATCCTCGGATCTCTAAGGTTAGATACACCCATCATCACATGTTGAGGCTGCATCAGTGGAATCTGATCTAAGGAAAATGAAATAAGGATTAAACCATAACTGAAGTTTTTCTTCCTTCCTCCCTTTGCCTTGTTAAGTTTTTCCTTTATTTGGGAAAGTACAACTTCAAACTAGTTGAAGACTATTGGCTCCATGCACTCTAGCGCATACTGCATATATGATTTATTCGCTACATGTAGTGTAACGGTGCTGACAAGTTTTGTGATCATGAAAAGAATGGTTCTCAAAGGAAAATATTGAATGTCATGAATGTTTATCTTCCCATATTTTCTTGGCTCTGCCCCTGGATAGAAATACTGCAAAACATAGTCTCTCACTATCTCTCCTTCAAGAGCAGACCCTGAGAGGGAAATGGGCAAGCCTCTCCTCGAAAAACCTATGAGAAAATATACATCCTCCACTGTAATGGGAACCACTTTGTTCCTAATGTGAAATTCCTCAATAGCCGGATGCTCGAACTAGGAACTCCACGAGTTCTATTTGTTGCCTCATCCTCAACAGGAAGAAGTACTTTAACAACCCACACTCTCATCGAGCTCTTACTATACCTAGATCATTTAGGGCAACCATATTATATTCCTCATGCTCTCTTTCTCTCCAAGTTTTCATCTTTCTAGTCCGATGGAATCCTAAAACATAACCATAATACTCATTAGAATCCTTTTAATGCAAAAAATTAGACAAATTTTGGTCATAGTGCAAGAATAAAAAATGAACATTGTGCCCAACGCAGTCTTGAATAAGGGACAATGTGTTGCATATGAAGCTAGACTTCAATTTATGTGCTCTACAACGCAATTTTCGGTGCTCAAGGGTGTGTTGCCCTCTTTGGAGGCAAAATTTACCCTAAGGGACTCAAAACCCTAAAATTTTTCAATGAAAGGAAATGAATTGACTACTGAAAGAAAGAGAGGGTTCATGGGACTAACCCGGATCACACAACAATGAAAAATGTCTACACAATTGATTTCAATTAGCAGTTGAAGGTCGGGGGAAAAAAACATGCTCCAAGCTCCAAAAGTTAGATGGTAAATATTGAATGGTAAAAATGAATAGTAAAACTCTTTTTATTAGTCATTTGATTATTTTCAATGAATATTTATTGCTATGACTATGGTTTTATTATATATTTTATCATGAAACAAGTATTATTAATCCATTTGATGTTTTTATAAATAGGTTTTACAACTAATGAACAGATTAGTCGTGGAGATTTACTTAAAGAATCATTTGACCACAAAGAATACTTTTATCCTTATTTTTCGATATTTTTTAAAAACGAAAAAGGACTTGAAGCGCACTTTTATCTCTTTTTTGAGCTTCTATAACAGTGAAAAAATAACCCCTGGAGTCTTCTATTAGCTCTTTTTAGACTTTAATAATGTGAAAATATTTCCGAGCACTTGTCTTTTCGAGCTCATAAAATTAAATGAATTAATATATACTCAGTATAAGTTTAACCCTTTTCGGACTGAGATATATTATTTATGAAAATGGAATGACTTAGTTGAACATGGCTACGAGGTTCTCTCAGATATTATTTTACACTTTTTCAGATCTGGGTGACAAATTTATGAAAAAGTTCTTATGGAGTTTTATTTCATCCTATTTTTAAAACTCTCTAAATATGAAAAAGGATTGGGTTGTCACTGTCGTTAGGCTTGTTAAAATATAAAATAGCGACAAGCTTGTCGATCATGGAAAGAATCTAGTTTCACTCATCGCTAGAGTCATTAAATTATTAAATAGTGATACATTTTTCGCTTGAAGGGTTGAATTATAGATCAAGCATATGTTATCCTCATCAATCTTGTTCAAAAATAAAGAGGTATTGGTCAACAAATGACTAGGGAAAATTTGGGAAAGTGAACAAAACTTTTTATGGTAGAAGGTCGCTCTTGAACATGACACTTCACTCCATCACCGTGACTATTTGGGTTGGGTAATATTCTTGATGTTTCATTCATACCTATGGTTCATCATACCTTCACTTCAGTTTTGGGTCAATGTTGCGAACGCATCTTAGTGTCGTCGATATGTTCAAGAGAAGTCCTCTACTGAATACTCATTCTTTTGCAATACTCATAAACCTTCATTTTCATGGCAATCATCCCTGAAAATTGCTATATCAAGTCATCCTTTGTCTTCAAAATTAGTAACTCCCATTTCGAAATAAAGTGGCTTCCTGTCGACGTGAAATAATCATCGAGGAAGTTCACTTAGAAACATCATATTACGGTACCACGAGGCTTGTTACAACATTGACAAGATCCTCGCTTCCAGTCTTTTGACCGAAATGTTTTGTTTTCCATTCAACATCAAACCATCTATTCACACCTTATGAAATGTACTATAGTACCTTGAGGGCCATTGAAATTAATGGTGGTTCTCTCACATTTGTTAACAGCTCACATCATTGGCTCGTAATCAAACAATGTCTTACCATGTTCGACTACAAATCATATATTCGCATGGCTAGAATTGTACCCAAATGATCGAGTGAATGAGATAGGAAGACCCCAGATCTAGTTTCAATCATCTAGGTTGCGATTTCAGGATTGTTGTATACATCATCTGTACGGTGACCTTACATACAGATCGTCATCCGAACATGGGTCTATATCTACTGGCATGTTTGTATTGGGTAGCATTCCAATGTAGATGACTTTCTCACTATGTACATGTTATTAGATAGTCTATGTGTTGAGCATGGGAATTCCTTCCCTCAAAAATTCATGATCAAGAGGATATATCATGATGTAATGTATTTTAATATTGATGCAGGTCGCCACTTCGCTTCAGCTCTAGCCCATCACAGTGTAAAGAATCTCATTCAAAAAATATTGTTATTATTATTCTGAATTCATGATTTAGGGGGAAATTTGTTATAGGTCAATTTGGGAATCATTTCCAATGACCTGGTTAAACTAAACATCATCCCCAGAACCAATGAATAGGGTCTATCATGCCTTATCATTTCAGTTGCTACATGCCCTAAGACAAAGAACAAGGACAAATAATCCATGACTTCCATTGCAAGGTTTCGAAGATTTGAAGTACTTGTTATATCACATATGAGCTCACCAACGTAGTCTCTGAAGGGGATAAGTGCGTTTCATATGCAGGTTCCTCCATTCAGGGGTGCTTTGCAAAGCACTTCCCAACAGTGCAACGTGTGTTGGTCAATTGCGAACGAAATTCTCATTGTTCTAGAATATCCACTTGGCCAGTGCCTTCTACAAGAGTTCATATGTGTCAAACTTTGAATCCATGTGTCCATTTGATACCTCTGATCTTGGGAACATGTCTTGTCTATTATTAGAAAATCATTTATTGTGAAACTACCTTCATCTCATCTATAAATTGAGCACAGATCCTAGTGCCTGAGAAGGAAGAAATAGAGTAGAGAAATGTTGGTGGAATTTCAATTGAGGATTTGATTTGAGTGATATTCTGCTGGAGAGATGTTCATTGTGATGAGGGTAGGATGATGGTGGAGATGGCGACATCAAATCAATTGCTGGTTGTAACCTCCCCTTCTATTTATTAATAAAGATTGATGCTTACTTTCCCACATATGTATCTGTATAAGCTTCTATATTTCATATTATGAATTCTTATTTGATGTATATGGTTCATGTTTCATTGATTTAACTAAATAACTTGAATAGTCATCTATATATTACAATCTCTTTTCTGTTTAGTGTTCATTCTTGCAGGAAATATTTTAGTGATCTAGCTTGATTTGAAGCTACATCAAGAGTGACAAAAGGAGAATAGGAAGCGCTTGGACCCCAAGTAGGTTTCTTTATCTATTCTGTGTGTCTCTTTACTATTAGAAAAAGTATCTGCAAAGTATTTAACCTATTGTTATAAATGCATAACACCACATTTAGGGAAGAATGTTTTATCCGTAATTCATAATTTCACATAAAAATAAGCCCAATGGTAGCAAGCATGCATTCTTTTCAACCTGCAATCATGAAAAATGAGTTACAATCTCCATAGAGTTAGCCATATAGTACTATAATTATCCAATATCATAAAACCCCCTTGAGATAGCCCTCTCAAACTGAAGAGGCTAAGATTCAGTTAGAAGTGGTTTGAAACAGTTACACTGAGTTTTTTGATAAGCAACCAGTCAAGTACAATTTGGAGATAAATTTTTGGTACCTCTGTCGGGAGTATAAAGATATGCTTTTCCCGAAATTTTGAAGCTGAAATTTTGAAGGTAGCAGAAGCTTAGAATCTATTCGAGGCTACAATTACCTTGGTGACTCCATTCAAAATTCTAATGTTCGAAGGTGGCTTTGAAAAGGAGATATATGAGGAGTAATCCTGACCCAAATCCACCTATAGTTGTGGATAATCCAAACGCAATTTCCATAAGCATTCAAGGAAGTTCTGTACAATTAGGTACTCCATTACACACAAAAGTCTTGTCCTATAAATTTTTAAGAAGTCCTGAAGATAAAAAGTTTGATGATAAAATTCAGGAAGTCTTGTTTAGGTCTAAAAATGAAAAAGAATTGACTGAGATTATTTTAGACCTACATAGAAGAGGTATTGATACCTCAGCCTTAGTGACCCAAAAAGATAAATAAGAATTTTGGGGAGCATTCACATCATATTTATTGTTCGAAAGGGAATATTTGGATAGGTTGAATGAACTAGACCCATTTGAAATCTTGCTAAGAATAAAATATAGTCTCCCTTTACTTGACTTGAGTTCAATTGTAACTGGACTACAAAAACCAAATAGCCCGCCTCCTAACTCTTCCTCTTCCTCTACTACTATTATCCCTAAACTACCACAGTTCCTATCATCATGGATGGAAATGTTCCACCTCCACCTATTGTTGCACCTACTAGGTATGCCCCTCCTATTCTCCCAACTGTCTTAAATTCCCTTCCAAGGAAATATTTTCTAGAATAAAAGCTTAGGGAAGTGATGAAGAGATTACAACTGAAGAGCATGTAGACTAGTTTAATTATTTCATAGACAGGGAAGAGGTTGACCATGAGGATGTCAAAATGAGACTATTTTCTCAGAGCTTTATTGGTGAGGTTATAAAGTGGTTCAAATCCCTTGCTCCAGGGAGTTTACATAATTGGAATGAATTTGAAGATAGATTCTTGAGAAAGTGGGGAAATAGAACAAACCATGTGCAAGCCCTCACTGAGTACAATAGCCTGAAAAGAGCTGTAGATGAAACTGTCTGAAGTTTCTCTAAGATATTTAATAAAGTCTATGATTCCATTCCTGCACATTTAAAGCCTTCACGAGGAGTAGCTCAACTAATATATGCTGAGGCTTTTTACCATGACTTTTCTATCCTTCTAAGAGAAAGAGAATCCCTTTTACTAGCAGAAATAAAAAATGATATTGTGAAGTTGGAATTCAATATGATAGCAGCTAAAAATTCAAATATGGGAAAAAAAAGGTTGAAAGAAGAAGATAAGCCTTCTGCCTCAGATAAAAATTTGACTCCATGATGAAAACAATGGAAAAACTGATGGATAGGCTTTCCCTTAGAATTATTCTTCACCTCCTGCACAACATGAACCACAATTTAGAAATCCTCTCTTCAGAAGACCTCAAAACTAGCAGAGACCAAGGGAAAACATAAATCATCCTGACCCTGAAGCCAGGCCTCCTTTTCAGCAAAATTTACTTGATGAAGAAGATCAACCTGAGATACTAGAATACTCTATTCATTGCCTAGATTAAAAAATGTCTAGAATTTTTTTGAATAAAGAAGAGCATGATGAGTCATATCATGATGTAAAAAAGGGTGAGGAACCATCTGATTACCTTAAGGGTTATCAACATGCAATCTTTGAGATGCAGAAGCAATACAACCTCAAAAACAAAAATTTCCCTATTGCTGCAAATAAAACACAACCCAACAAATATGCCCCTAAAGCAGCTGAGGTTAGAAAAGATCCACCACCTCCTCTTGCTATCAAAGAGACTGAAAAAATCACTTATGTTCTCAGTTTGGAGAATGAGATTTCCGAAATCAAGACCCCAGTCCTTTTTGGAGAAATTCTTAAGGTGAATGAATATAGTGTTAGTTCCCCATAATTTTTCAGATTGGAAAGACAAAATGTCCAAGGGTAACATCAAACCAGTCTTTGGATTCCTAAGACCTAGCTTTCCTGGACTCAGAGAGGGCTCTCTCTATACTTGTGCAAAATATGTGAAACTTGATACGTTTTAGGATTTTTTGATTTTAGGCTAGTTATAAAGCTTAGGGTTTGTTTTTTGTTTGTTTGGTTGGGTAAGTTGTCAAGCAGAAATAGATAGAGTAGGAGAGGTATAGAACATTGGGCTAGAAAGTGCAACAATAGGTCAAGGGTGCTTTGGAGGGAAAGTATAACAAAGTCAAATGGATCTTCAAGTCTTACATGAGTGAAGTTAACATTAAATTTTGAAAAATGTAGGTGCAAAGGGCAGTTAAGAATACTTTGATAAATAATACAAAAATAAGGGCCTTTGAGATTACTAAGCATAAATAAAAATAGAATAAAAGGCATACCATACTTCTTTGACCAAACCCTAGAAAGTAAACATCAAGGCAACAATCCAACTAACCCTAGAGAGCAATAAAATTGCAAAGTCTCTAGTGATTTCACCTTGAGACAAAGAAAAACATCTAAGATAAACAGATAGTAATGATAAAATAAAGGGAACTCCTAAATTACTTAATCATACTATATAGACCTTCAAATCAACCATTTAAGATGAAAAAAAGGGAAGGGAAAACCATAGACCTCTTCAGCTAAACCCAAACTAAAAATACTTCAAAGTAAAGACCTCAAAAACAATGTTTAAAATGGTTCCAAAGGGCAAGGCTAACCATAAAACTCTTTTGGCACTGACTCCATTAAATCATTCTTGACATAAAAAAGCTGAGTGGGATTAGAGAGAAACTACGAATTCTCTAAACTAACCTAGTAGAGGAAAACATGAGAGAAAGAGAAGAAGACAGACTTAATGTGCTTTTGATAACATACCTTAAGCTCAAATTTTTGTTCTAGTGCAAGAGAAATATGATAAAATATGATAAAAAAAATATAAAAAGTACAAAATGAGAAAAACATCACCATTAGCCATGTTCATGAATCCTGCAAAGTGCTTGTCTCGTTGATATTCATTTCAGAATCTTCAAAATGCTCCAAAATCAAAAACTCCTCACAACTCAAATTATATGAGGTTTGTCTCCACAATTAAACAACATGTACAATAACGCCTTAATGTTGTATTTAACAAGCAAGGAGGACCAAAACCCTAACTAGGGTTCCCAAAATGTCATAAATACATCATAAATGTTATATTTGTCCATTAAGACCATGTAAGGCCCAAGGCACAAAATATCTAATGCAATAAATAAAAAATAACTTATAACAACTAAATTTGGAGTGATTTTCCCGAAAAAAACCTCAAAATATCTATTTGCTAAATTTGTGTCTTTTGTTGACTTTGTAGCCAAGGGCACAACAGGGAGGTCCAAGGGCACAATGCTTGCACTGGAAAAATAGGTCACCTAGCAACTGAAGTTTGAAGGCCTTCTCGGTGTCAGAATGAGCTCCGTGATAGCTCGTTGGAAATCTTGTAAAGTATAATTTCGAAAAATGCATTTATTTTTTCATTTGGTATCCATTGACCTGTCCAAAAGGAAAATATCCCAAGGCTTCTTAGGGCGCCATGCCAGCCCTGAAAATTGGGTAGAATGGTGAATTTGTGCATGTTTTTGACCCTTTTAGAGGACCAAATCTGCTCCAAATTACCTGAAATTTGGCATGTGTGATGTAATTAGAAATATGAACCCAAAAATTTAAACCGATCCTCAAGAAAGGGCCTCAAAAAAGAGCATAGTGCCAGGGGCGCATCACCCTTGGCACCTTAAATCAGTCAAAAACCAAAATTTATAGAAATTGGCCAAAATTTGAAATTGTCTTCCTCATGGTGTTTGTGATGCCTATATGATGCATGAACCAGGTTTTCAACGTTTTCTTTGTTCTAGGTTAAAACAATAAGGCTCAATGTCCACTATTTCAGTGTCTTCAGTCTCACTGTCATGTGTTCTACTGTCATTAGTGTCATCAAGGCTTTTTGAGCCACTATCAACATCCTTTCTAACATTTCACTCTAAGTTATCTTTATCAATTATGTGCCTCACTAACCTCTTCTTCTTTGGTTTCTTCTTCATTTAAATTTTCCTTACAGTCTTCAATGCTCTTTTCTTCACTTATTTATTCCTTATTTGTATCACCCCCCTTAGTACCTTCTTCTTCACTGCCACTGTCTCTAACATTGTGAAACCTACCTTGAGAGACCTTAAGACTGCAAATAAAAATAAGATAATGGGATAATGGAATGGAAGTGTTTTCAATGTAGGGGATGAATGAATGAGGGTGTAAGTATGTTAGGCTGAATGAAAGGCTAAACATCTTGATGATAACCCTTTGCTATTTGTTTAAAAATTTTTTTGAAAACACCTTGCACTATTAGCAACTTGAGATGAAGGAGGGCATGTAATGTTAATGATTTTTCAATGTAAGGGGCTAAGTTTTATGAGTGGGATGAGTGTATGGATATCTTAGGTGAGTATGCAACCTATAGCAGTGAAAAATATATGTTTATAACTAACTCCCTTTGCAAGTAGATGAAGAAATGTTTAAACAGAGATTTCAAGTTTCAAGCCTTAGGGCTTCTCCTTAGGGGTTCATTTCATTAATAAAATGATGAAAAAACACTTGGAGAGTGAGTTGATGACCTTTACTTACCCTTTCTAGTGCTTTGAGAAACTTGGAGGCAACTTTGAAGAATTTTGGAGGTTTATTTTGCTTGGAAAGCCCTCTTGGCCAAGCGTGCAGTGCCTGGGCCAAGCGTGTAGCACTTAGACCAAGGGCGCAATGCCAAAGGAAATTGTATTGGGCCTGTCGAGAAAAATCAGGCAAGCGTGAAGCACCTTTCCAAGCGTGTAGTGCCTGACTCTAGGCATGAAACACTTTGGAAAAGTACACTGACAGAATGGCTAGGGGCGTAGCTTCCGACTCCAGGAGTGCAATGCCTCAACACTTAGTCGAATTTTGTTTCAAAAACTCACAGTTTCTTCTCCCTTTGAAATTTCTAGTTCTCTATAAGGCATCAATGATTCATTCAAGTGTAAAATGAGTTTGTATAGGCTTATGATTTGATCTTAATCTTTGACAAACCATTTCCTGAGGTTTTAAGCCTTTTTCTCCTTCACTAATATCTCTTTATGCCATTTCCTACAGGTTGATGAAGTGATGAATTTTGACTTTTCCTTTGGTCAAGGGGGCATGATATGTTCCTTTTTCCACTTTTAGGATATTTTCATACATATAGAAACATCTTTTATTTCTTGTGTAGTCTCCATCATGAAGTTAAAAAATAACCTTTCACCCTTTCTCACTAACCCTCTTTTACTGATTGCATGTAGGTGATTGAAACATGATTAGTTTGACCCGACCCTTTACTTATTTGGCTAGCAGTTTGATGGAGCCATGAAATTTTTCTTTCCTTTTGATCCTGGGGGATTTGACATGTTTTTTTTATTACAACAGTAGATCAAAAATCCTCCTTTGTTCCTATCATGGATTCTAACTCCTCATTTCACCTCCTCTAGTCACCTCTGATTTCATGTGCCTGAAAATACTTACTTTGACCTTTTTTGCTATTGATGCATGGAAAGTTCACCTTTCATAAGTTGGAAATATAATCATAGTGATACCTTCAAAAATCTGTTTGTTTCAACCATGAAACTCAACTTTAGTTTTTTCCACTTTGACTAGAAGTTTTACACTATTTGTATGTAGGGCTACAAGACGTCTTCATTGAGGACCAGACCTCCTACCTTACCAGCTTTCTACTGAAAGAATTTTTAACACTCCTGCAAAAGTGTCAGGCTTCTCTATTACCTCATTTGTAGACCATGAATTTGAATGGTAGTATTCTTTGGAAATGATGACCTTAAAACATGTGAAACCCTAATTTACCTAGTGGAGGGTTCTTTGGCATGAGCTTGACTGAAAATTGGTTTTGGAGGCTTCAATTGTAAAAATAGAGTATTGAAAAAGTGGTGTAATGAAGATTCAAAATCCAATGTACTTGATTTATCTAAAGAGCCTACACAGATAGTTTTGAGAATGCTTAAGGGACCTGGGGAGCATGGTAATGAATTGTCCTACAGGAAAACCTAGATGGAAAATGGAGTTATGGGAAAGGGGAAAATAGAGTAATGGGGTTATAGGTGCGAAACATGTATGGAGATGAGTGGCACAAGCCCATAAGAAGTCCTTTATGAGTGGCAGGGTGACCATGGAATGGAAAAATGATAGAATAGTGAAATATTTCCATAAGGATAATGAAGGCAGTGAGATTTGTAAAACTCACAATGTTCAAAGAATGTTGTTTTTAGAAATCTAGAACCAATATTTAGTCATCTATAGATACTAAAAAATTACTAATGACTAACAGTGGCTCCATTTGGGGAGGGAACCTCCTTTTTAGGATGTTTCCAGGACCTCGGAGTTCAAATCTCTGAGTTTTGAAAACCAATACCTTACTTGTACTTGGAATATCCTTCTACCTTCATTTGTTGATGTCCTCTTGAAGCTATGATCTCATAAAATATGAAAAAACATGATTCTTAGTATGAATCTTTCGTCATAAAAGACCACTATAGCTACACATAACAAATATCCCTAACATCGATTATGGCTTCCAAATATCTTTAAATCTGCAATTAGATGATCCAAATAATGCTGCACAAATCTAGATCTAAGCATAAAAGACATTAAGTAGTGAAAATAAAATGTTGCTCCATGCATCTAACAGACAAGACAAGAATAATATATTTGAAAGAATTTTTATATTAAAAAGGGGGCACCTGAGAGGAAAAAAAGAAAGGTGGTTTCCAGTTCTCCTCAATGGGATGGGTTCTTGAAAGTCCTCAGTGTTTCAGATCTAAAATTCCTCTCTCTTATTGTTGTAGAAAACCCAAACAAACATAGAACTCAATGGGAGATAACAAGGAAAAAGTGGAGAATGTGACCTAGTATAGATCCAGAGTGATCTAATGCAATGGAGGTGACTAATGAATGGGGAAACCCTTCTATTTATAACAAAATATTAGGGCGGTCTAGAACTCGGCGCATGAATAAAATATTATTAATCGAATTCTAGAACCACCCTTTAGGAATATTTTATTATAATTGTTGGAGGGAAAAGGATTTTTGACTTGGGTCAATTCCTTTATTTTTAAATAATAAATAAATAAATGATTTATTTATCATTTTAGGGAAATGATGGGAATACAATTAAATAAATAATGGTTTATTTGATTATTTATGGATGATTAAGTCAAATTTAACTAAGAATATTATTTAAATAATGATTTAAATAACTTATTCTTAGGAAATAATTAAATAAATAAGGATTTATTTAATTAATTTCCTTGTTTTGGGTTAAATATGACCGGGAAATATAAACAAATAAAATATTTCACATGGTGAAAGCAATTTTATTTAGGGTAAAATTGGTCTTACATGGTGTACTTGGGTTCATCTAATAATAATAGGTTAGATGACCAAAAAATGGTGTAACAGATTCCCCCCCAACATATGAGTGTTAGGAGAAAATCGTATGACAGAAGTACGTTGTAAGAACTCAATCACTAGACATCAAGAGGGAAGTGAGAGAGAGAAATATAATGTAGTCTAATGTGCTAAAGGACTAGACCCTGAGGAGACGATACTTACAGGTGCAACAAGTCTCTAATTTATGAAGTGGTACCTGTGCTAAAGGCGGTGGGGGAGGCATACCTATGCCCGCCGAGACAAAGTACAAAGAATAAGAAGCCTAGTAAACAAGGAACCAAACCATGAAGAATATGTTGGCTTAAATAGGAGCTAGAAAAATAGAATGATAGATCCCACATACATGCTATGCCTGGAATAATCGTTAGGACTTATACAATAAGGTTTTAGTACATGAGATACAAATACGGCCAAATGCCCCCTACACATGGGGAAGGGCTCGCAAAATATGACTAATACATGCAAATCGAAGAGGCGTCGCAAGCGGCTGAGGCCAATATCATCAAATGGGAGGAGCTGCATCAAGGGCTGAAATGAAGAAGTCATACGGGCATGTGGGGGGCTACCTGCAGGGCCACCCCCTCATGAGGGTTGAGACATCTCACACACACTTGGGAATCACCAATAGCTGCTGCTGCATCACTGGACTATCAAGTGTATAGATCACGATCATTCTGAAAAGAGCTCAAACCAAGGTACACTGCCCCATAGACTTGGCTTCTGGAGTAAATGAGATGATGTCGACAGAAGGAGGTCTGCCATAGGTGAGGTAATAAGGGAATATCAACTAAGGAATAGGAGAAAATAGTAGAGTGACTAACAGACGGACACTGATGATGATAATGAAATGAGGGATAATGAGTAGCAGATGGATGACTTCCCTTGTTAGAGCATAAGGGTCATGAATGGCTTGGCAGCAACTGACACAATATCAGGGAGGATAGGTGACAATGGTATGAAAGGCCATAATGTGCAACACGAGAGAGGGAGCAAGCGAGGAAGGATGGAGGAATATACTGGGATATAAAGGGGCTCGAGATAGACTCCATGACGGATGATGACTCAACTCAAATGCTCTAAACAAGGGCGACTCGATGGTGCTGCCACACAGAAAAGGTCCAATGGAGGACCATAAATACATGAGCTCAAGAGGGTGTCTCATGACGAAAATCTACATGAACAAAGCCAAGTAAAGAGGTAAAGGGGTGCCCCAAGTACAAGCGTTGTAAGTGAAGAATTCCGATTGGAAGGAGAGATGAAGGGACCTTTCATGGACAAAATGTGTCATGGTGAAGTGTCAAAACATGAAAAACTAACAGATACCCATGTGAGTTCTTGTTGAGATCTTTCCAATGGTGCAAACGGTGTGTCAATCAGGGCTACGGTTTGGTCGCAGCGGGCGAAAGAGAAAACAGGGGTTTCTCTTCTAATAAGGCATTTTCCCTCCAAAATCATTCATTTTCTTGTGTAGCTATGGTGAATGTGAAGAGGAGAGAAAGCCCTAAATCTTGTGGTGATCGTAGCGAACAAACCGACCGTTGGAATCGCGATCCGTCAGTTGCAGGTAAGAGGCCTAATCCTACTCTTTGATTTTTATGGATTCAGAGTTCAGATTAGGGTCTTAAATCTCAGTAACTGCTCCTACTTCATCATTATGGTTGGGTCGCACTTTTTGGCGCAAAAGCTGGGATCTGGGACACAGGTTTGGGCCTGAAAAGTGCGACCTGGCCCAGGATTTGGTAAAAAAGTGTGACCTGGTAGATGGGGGTGGTTTCAGTGCTATTAAGGGCTGAGATTCCATTTTGGTGTGAAGAAATACAGTTTTGTTTATCTGTAGACTGAAAAAAATGATGATTTTGTGCATATATGGTAGATATACGGATCAAGTGGAGAGAGAGAGACCTAGGTACATTACGGACGAAAATCCAAGCGGATCAGGGTGTCCATCATGCATTGGCTAGGTTTGGGGTTCTAAAATTTGTGGGGAACCCTTTGATGAGGGCTGGTGAGCCCTTGTTGGCCCGAATTATCAGTTATTGGGATCCAGAATATGAGGTGTTTATAGTGAAGGGGCACAGGATTGAGCCGACAGTTCAGGATCTATATTTCCTGACTGGTCTCCCGCCATTAGGGATGGTGGGAAATACACAACCAGTGTTACAGTGAGGGCATAACATCATGGAGTTTTTTGAGTGACATTGTCGACCAGGTGTCCGAGTCAAAGGGATGCGGATATCGATTAGGGATTTAGAGAGGTTGGAGAGCTGGGCAGTGGCAGCAGCAGTGTTGCGGATCTTGGGGAGCCAGGCGTTGCATCACATCACTGGAGGGAAGATGATGATTATAGAGAGTGTGTTGGGTGGGACCTACTATGGGTGGGCCCATATGATGTTGGTGTCGGTGAAACGACAGCTGTCACTATGTAAGCGACAATTGAATCATGATTGTGCCTATGGGATGGTATTGTGCTCTTTCTTCTTTGATAAGATCCCGACCTTACGACCTCGTATACAGTTACTTGATGGGGGTCCGAGAGAGCCCTGGATGCGTCGGTGGGCACGAATACTATGTAGAGGAGGGGGAGGGGTGGTCGGACGGGTGTTCTGACCAAAGTTCTTCACCCATTGGGATCAAGTGCCATTGTACATAGACGACTATCCCTATAGTGGGATAAGTTATTGGGGAGATCTGGACTTGCCGCTTCCGCCTGGTCGAGTGTGGGGGCCCGATGGTAAGTGACAAGCAACTAATCTGTTATGTGCATTTTAAATTTTGTGAATAGTATTCATGGTACTAATCGTTATACTTCTTGGAATGCAAATATAGCTCTGGTAAAACCAGCCGAATATATGGGACGAACTGCAGAAGCTGGAGCTACAGGTGCAAGTGGATCGAGGACGACACAGAACAAGGATATGGGCGCTCTATTGGAGGACATCTGTCATAGATGTGAGGGGCTCCTGACCGGTGTATCAGAGCATGGTTGGTAAGATTTAGACGACCAGGACATAGAGTTATGTATTGGGCTACCATCAGAATGGCGAGGTATCATGTGACGCATGGTGATGGCTAGTCAGATGGTGCGTGATCTACGAGCTGTGGGAGTAGAGCCGTTGGCTCGGGATCCTCGAGAGAGTGATTAGATGTAGGGCAGGTGGTGCCCCCCAGTGTCTATGTAGGGGCAAGTAGTGCCCTCCATTTTTGTAGTTTTGTTTTTTGTAACATGCTATGGGAATGTCTTATGTTTCAGAGTAGATGGACTCTAAAAACACATGTTATATGATATATATGATGTATATGGATTTTGTTGATGGTGTTAAATGTTATTGTCTTATGTGTGATAAATTCTAGTCTAGAGCATGATTTGCGATTTGATCTACATAGTGATTTTGACTTCTAGGTATATGGTTGAAAGTAATGAATCGAAATTCACGTATCAAAAGTTTCACTCATAAATATTGTCGAAACTGGGTAGGGTTATGCACACGATAGACACCATTAATTTGTAAGACAAGAAGCAGGGAATATAAATGAACATGGAGATGGAGGATGTGATGAGAGAGGGCATCAGCTAGGAGACCATGTACTACATCATATTCGGCCTGATTATTGGTGGCGTTACCAATGTATACCCCATTTGCAAGAATGAGGGTATGCAAGGGGGTAAAGATGGCCCATGCATCCTGTTATCACTCAGATTTTCCTTAAAGTTGTTGGAAGAGGAAAGAGGTCGGAGGTAACCACAAACCAACTTTTAGGTATCGAATCTAGCCAATCTGTGCCTAGAGAGGGCTCTCTCTTTAAGATTTAGCTTTTCTTTTAAAAGATATTAGGCTAGTTATGAAATTTCAGGGATTTTGATTTTGTTTGTTTGGGTGATGAAATTCATTAGCAGAGGGGTATGACTGATTAGTTTTAGTCCATTGGGCTAATGGAGTCAAATAATATGGCTTAACTGGATGTAGTTTCTTAACAAGGGATGGTTTCACAAGGCAAGGTAATCAAATAGAGAACAATTAAAGATATAAAATGAATGGAATGGACTCGAAATGGGTGAAGGGAAATTAATAATCCTTCAATATTTTTGAAAGAGGGAACCTGAATGATTATTAACAAAGAGAAATTAAGGCCCACGTGGTGTAGAACAGTCGGTGATGGGGTGCACTGTTAAGGCACTCCGTTCTGTAAGGTCACCAGTTCGAAACCCGTGGGTGGCATGGGAGGAGAAAAAATGGAAAAAATTAGGATTAGTCTGAACAAGAAAAAAAAAAAAAAAAACAAAGAGAAATTAAGAATTATTTATCAAATAATCAGAATGGATAAACTAGAAAACAGGAGCAATTAAGAATTCACTGTTTAAACTAGTTCAGAAGAAAATATTAAGAATAACAACAATTGAAAAAAGATTGCACTTAAGCACTTTCTGAATTATTCCTTTTCATTTATCATTCAGATATGAAACATAGATGGTATAATAAACAAATATAAAACTCTAAAACATAAGAGATAGATGACTTATTGATCCATTGTCTGACTCAAGAATCTTGTGAAAAGTCTTTTGCGTCAATTATTTATCCAGCTAGCCATACGAAATTTATCCAACAACACTTTATTCCAAAATAATCAGTATTACAGAAAATTCTAGGATTCCACCCCTGAATACTCCAATTGAGGGAGTATTTATACAAAGAATTATAAAAAATATCTCCTAACAAAATGAGATATAATCTAGGATGACTCATGGATATATTACAAGAAAATAGAGACAGATGGTCTCGTAGATAAGAGAAAGGATAACCGATGTGGTGCTGTTTCCTTCTTTTGAGAATGTGCTGGAGGCAGGCCCTATGATTAGGCTTGTTGCTGTCCTCTTTAGTAATTCTATGTTGGTTGCTCTGTTTTACTGATACTCTTTACCTGTACTGATACACTTTGACTTCTGTTTGATCTTTGTTTATCCTTTTATCATGTCCTACTATAGTAAATAATCAAAATTCATGCAAAGATAATATTTACAGAAAGTCTAACATTTCTTTCCACCATTGTATTTCTGGTATTCTTGTTCTTTGAAGCTTCCTCAGAGTTTCATCAGTCTCTGTATATCTGAAGAAAGTAGGCTGAATTGGGAAAAGGATGGTTTGACTCGGGGACATGACTGCTCGTTGATTGGGATCATAATTGGCATGGAAGCAGTGAATTATTTCGGGAAAAATGTGGACTGAGGGTAAAATATACATCGGAAGATTGGATTCCCACAGTCCTAAAATGTCAGAGCCGTTTAAGTAACTATTTCTGCATTGGAAAAAAATTCTGAGAGGATTTTCACTGAGGAAGAGGTCTTTAATCTGGAAATCCCTATCTGCTAAGGGCAGATAGTCTAAATCTCCGTGGGGGCATTCAAGGGTGCGACATTCAAAGCCACGAGAATTTCCTTTTCTGGTTCTTGTGGATTCAGAAATGAATTCGGGTTTTGGTGGAAAAAAAGGCACCGTATAAAGTTTTTTTTTTTTTGCTAAATTAGTCTAATTCTATTTATGAAAATATAGTGGTACAAAACTGCCCCAGTTCAGCTGAGCTAGCCTGAAACTGGGCTTGAAAAATAAGCAGAAGTCTGATACTGAGCTGCCCATGTAGGGAAACCAGCTCTATATTAGCCATCTCACCGCCCTTGTATAGGGAAACCGGTGTATCAGTAATAATTGTTATGCAACAGTGATAGAAAGCTAGAACTACTAGTAACAACAAACAAGAAGCTGTAATATGTTGTATATAACCAGCATCGCTAAAAAAATAGAGAGGTTTTAAGACCATACTGCGCCTGATCATTGCTGCTTCAGTTGGAGTGGGCAGGAGATGGCTGTTCCTCCACTATTGGGCAGCTGAACTTTTCATCAGGATCCTCCGCTTCAGTGCTTCTGTTGGGGTCTTCTGCATCTTGTTCTGCTTCAGCTTTTACCTGCATCGAAGAGGGGCCAAAAGGGGGGTTGGCTAATCCAACGGGTTCAGGAGGGCTCGCAAGGGGCGTAGAAGCAGAAGTGGGGCG
The DNA here is from genome assembly GCA_034641835.2 of Pinus albicaulis. Lineage (NCBI taxonomy): Eukaryota > Viridiplantae > Streptophyta > Pinopsida > Pinales > Pinaceae > Pinus > Pinus albicaulis. The sequence continues at coordinate 445,271,770 of CM076575.1, read as the reverse complement.
AAGGTCAACAGTAGAGGGAGGAGGATTGAGCGAAACAGGAGCGGAAGCAGGCCACGCTGGAGTGCTGTGGATGGCATCCTCACGAAGGGTAATAGTGATGTAAGCTGTAATAGAAGGGCGATTAAAAACACTGTCAAACCTCAATTCCGCCCTCTGCGTGGTCTGGCGTATGGAATGACTGCTAGCTGGCTGAGAGGCGGGGGTGGAGAGACGAGAGGGGCCTTCAGGTGGCAAAGAGGTCGGGGGCCTACCATGCTCAGAAACAAAGGTGAAATCAGAGAAAGTTCTGCTGGAAGAGGGGTGTTCCCCAGCCGAGCCTCCTCGAGCGCTGCCTTTGCAGGCAGTCATACGTTGCCTAAGTCGAGGCATGGCGAAATCCCGAGGAGCTGTGCCGAGTGTCTCGTGAGTCTGGAGAGGAGCGGCAACAGAATGAAAATCAGGATCAGGCTGAGACACAGCAGGATGTTGAGACTGAGCAACTGAATTTCCTGAAGCACCAGGGCAAAAAACGCTATTTGAGAAATGCGCTCCCTGAACAAATTCAATGCAGCTGTAAAGAGAACACCTTCTGCCTGTGGCTGTGCGAGCGCTTGGCTCGTCACAGTGGGCAGGGCATTCACCGTTTAAAGGGACCATACCAAGACGCAAAGAGACTGCAAGCTCTGCAAACCATTGTAGCTCTGCGACCATGATGCGTGAACCAGACGGAAGAATGAACATGTTATGCCGGCGCGAGAGGTAGTTAAAGCCATCCGCCTGCAAATTAAATGTTGTGTTAATTACGTCGTGGGTGGCCATGTGGCCTCCACGCGCCAGGTACCTTGGGATATGGCCGGGAGCATCGGGCTCCATAACTCTAATTAACAACCGCATCCGGTGCCGTATAAAGTTAATTAATATGAAAATGAAATAAAAGCGCTAAGTATAAAAACATTAGGTTCATGTAATTAACTTATGCTTGAATGAAAAGGGTTTTTATGAAATATGGTGAAATTTCCCTAAGTAAAATAGGATTTTACTTGGGAAAAGATTGTCTTGTGGAAGTGAATGAATGATTTATGAATGATTTTAAGTACTTAGGCTTTTCCAATTATTGGGCCGAGGGTCCGGTCCCTCCAAAAGTCAAGGAAATGCCTTGAGCCCCTCTAATTTTCAAATGTCTTAGTACTTAGGGGAAATTAGTGAAATTTTTAGGGAAAAATGAGAAAGGAAGTTAATAATTTGACTTTGCTTTGCTTGAAATTCTTCCAGTGTAGTGTCTACCTTTGCACTTGTGATGAAAGTAAATATTTAACACATCTAGAGTCATCATCCATCACATGTAATTCTGCAACAACATCTACATACCCTACCTACTTTACCCCACCATTTTTTCTTCTTTATTAGGGTGCACTTAGACTGGAAAACGCTTATCACATTTTTTCTTTTACATGTAGAAATATATCTAATTCTAACCTTATTTCATCCAAGGGCTCAGGTTAAGCTGTTGAGCTCCTTTTATTTACTCTACCTACCTACTTATCAGCCAAGATTAAAAAGTTTGGTCAGATTTTATTCTCTATCTAAAACATAAAATTGAAAGATGAACTAGCCAAGCTTAAACTATTTGGCTGTTCATAAATTGTGGCATAAGATACAAGTTGCACACAATTTGTTTATTTATATAAGAGTAAAAAGTAGTGGCACTTAGAATTTCTCACTTTCTTGGCCTTTATTTTGGTGGGGTTCATTTTTTTTCATTTTTTGGCCATTTTTATTTTTTTACCCTTTGTTTTTTCTTTTAGGGTATACCCTCTTTACATTTTTTAAATTTTTTGATTTTTTTGACAATATGGAAAACCTTTGCAGCAAGGAAAGGTATGAACATATTACATAGCCCATCAAGTCAATCATGATATATGACACCTATTGGTATAGGAGTCTAACACTGGCTCCATTTAGGGATGGCTTTTCCTGGTGAAACGTCAAGAACAACAGGTTAGCTGCCCTCAAAATGATTCTGACTGAATTATGGAATATTCTTTTGCTTGTTGCGTCATTTTGTATGTATGACAGTAATAGTTTTGAAGCTTAGGGCCTTCTCTTCGGGCTTCAACTCCAACAAGTTACTATCCACTCAAATCTGTGACATTACAAAGGATATAATATGTACATGTTAAAATCAGGATATCCTAATAAATAGGATCAAAGTAATGTTTCAAAATTTGACCATTAACTGGCCCATCTTCATTTTCTGTACCATCCAAGTTTTTCAGAAAATATGTATTGTTTCCTTGTAAAGCATGGATAATATAAGGTCCTTTCCATAGGAAATAAAACATCCCATGTTTTCCCTTATCCTCTCTTCTGGAATCCCATCTTAAAACTTTGTTTCCAATTTGGAAATCTTCTGCCTTGGTCCTTTTGTCAAATATTTTCTTTAGCTTCTCTTGCAATACTTGGGATCTCTGATATACTTCCTCTCTAGTCTGCTGCAAATTGATAGTCTGTTTTATTCTCCTTTGAATATCATTAGGTTCAACTTGAGCTTCTTGAAGTAATTTAATTACAGGAACTCCTAAAGATGAAGGAAATACAGCCTCAATGCCATAGACTAATTCATAAGGACTGGTTCCAATATATTGTTGGTGGTGATTCTGTCTATCCATAGTGCATTTGTAAGTTTCTTGTGCCAATTTTTCTTGTTTTCCTCCAATAATTTTCTAATAATATTGATGAGACTATTGTTGGAAGACTTGGCTAGTCCATTACCTTGAGGGTAATAGGCTGTGGAATGGCTTAAGGTGATATTATATTTGTTACAGAAACTTATCATCTTATTATATTTGAAGGTAGCAGCATTATCAGTTATAATCTTCTCAGGACAACCAAATCTTGATAATATATTGGTTTCTAGGAATCCTATAATCATAGTGTCATTGGCTTGTCTGGAAGGAATTGCTTCTATCCATTTGGTGAAATAATATGTAGCAGTGAGGATCCATTTGTGTTGGCCAGAAGAATGAGATTGGATTTCTCCAATGAAATCCAGGCCCCATTGTTGGAATGGTTTTTCAGTGTAAATTGGTTTCAGGGGTAAGCGTAATAGTTTTATTTTGCGTTCAAAGATTTGACATTTATGGCAAGCAGTGACAAATTTCTTTACATTAGAAAACAAGGTTGGCAAATAAAATCCAGCCCTTAGGATCTTGTCTGTGGTTGATTTCCAATAAATTTGTCCACCACAGTCTCCCGCATGAAATTCATAGAGATCCTTGTCAGCTTCGTCTTTTAATAAACAATTCAATAGAATGCCTTCATGATTTTTCCAAAAAATAACATTATCTAAAATACAAAACTTTTAAGATGTCATCTTTAAAAACCTTTTCTTTGTTCTGGATAACCCTAGAGGAGCTTGCAGGTTTAACAGTACATAAATTATATCAGCATACCAAGGTGAATCTAAGAAGGCCTGGCTGATTTGTGGAGTCGCCATTTCCTGTTCGTCATCCAGTTCATTAATATCCAGGGCTTGAAATTTTTTTTCTGTCATGAGTTGAGCCAATCCCTATCCCTTTATAAGCTTTGTAGGTTTTATTTCAATATCATACTCTAGTATTTTAGCAATCCATTTACCTCTTTTGCCCTCAATTCCATCTTGAGTTAAGATGTCTTTGACAACAACATTTGGTACATAGGCTATCACATGGGAATACAATATGTAGATTCTAAAATCTTTAATGGCTTTTACAAGTGAAAAAGATTTTTTTTCCATGATGTTGTATTTTAAATATGCACCCCTTAGTGCTTTACTAAAAAAGGCTATAGGTTTTTCACATCCTTGATCATCCTTTTGTAATAAAACAGCTGCTACAGTGTGTTCTGATGCAAATGAAAATATTGTGAAGTCTCTATCAAATTGTGGACTGATAAGAACTAGTGTTCTAGTCAAAGCCATTTTAATTTCTTCAAATGCTTGTTTGGATTCTACTGTCCATTTAATACTTGAATCCTTTCTTAACATGTTATTAAGTAATCTAATTAGTTCAGCTAAACTAGATATGAATCTTCTCAAAAATTTGATTTTTCCTAGGAAAGCTTGAAGTTCTTTGACATTTCTGGGATGAGGTATCTGCAGTATAGCTTCTATTCGAGCAGGGTCAATTCTAATACCATCTTTGGAGATGATATGGCCCAAACGTTTACCTTCTTCAAGACCAAATAAGGACTTTTTGGGATTCAAAGAGATACCATATTTTCTGCATTTTATGAATACTTGTCTGAGATGGTCCAAATGTTGCTGATTTGATTTAGAGAAAATAGTTAAATCATCTAGATATATGACAAGAAAATCATGAATTTCTTTTGCAAATGCGATGTCCATTGCTCTTTGGAAGGTTGCTCCTGAATTTTTAAGTACAAATGGAATTTTAACGTACTTGAATGTGCCCCATGGTGTTGTAAAAGATGTTTTTCCTTGGTCATCAGGATGAACCAGAATCTGGTTGTATTCTGAGAACCCATCTAGAAGAGAAATCCTAGAAGCACTTACTACCCTTTGTAAAATGTGATCCATTTTGGGCAAACGGTAACTATCCTTCAAAGAAACCTTATTTACATTTCTTAAATCAACACATAATTTGTTCTCTCTAGTTTTCTTCCTAGTAGGGACTAAATTAGACACCCACTCTGAAAATCTAATAGGAGAAATTATCCCTGCTTCATACATTCGTTTGATTTCTTTTTCAATTAAAGGTAGCAGTACAGGGTTGATTCTTCTGAGTTTCTGTTTAAATGGTTTTTGATCTTCTTTCAGAGGTATTGTATGTTGAATTATAGAGGTATCATATGATTTCAAGTCTTCATAACTCCAGGCAAAGACATCCTGGAATTCTCTTATTAGTTCAACATATTTTAGTTTTTGATCAGGAGACAAATATTTAAATAAATTTATCATTTTAGGATTTTATTTAGTTCCCAAATTATATTCCTCAATATCAGCTTTCAATGGTTCCATTTTGGGTTTCTTTGGAATATCATTAGAATCAAAAAATATCTTCTAGAGGAGTTAATCCCTTAGGCAAATGATTATCTTTTAAATTAATGATCTCAGATTCTTCTTCTATAATTTCATCAACCTCCATTTGTTTGAGGTCCTACATTTATTTTTTGGTGAAATTTGTTGGATGAAGCATTTGAATTGCACTTTCTTTTGAAATTTCTGTTTCTTGTTCATTTTTTTGATTAGATTCAATGACTGTATCTTCATCTATGTTACTGTTAGAAAATTCATTCTCTAGAATCAGGAAATTGTTAATCTGCTCATCACTTGCCAACGCTTGCCAGTTCTTAAAATTGTCAGGTATAGCTGGTTTGTGTCTAATCTCAGTTGTGAACTGATGATTAGGTTCAAATGGTAATTTACAAGTGCTCGCAAACATTGCAATAATATGAGCATGTATGTTTTGTTTTCTTGGGATTTTAGCAAGCTAAGTTTGTAGAAAAGTATTGAGAATCTCTACAACTGTTCCTCTATATTCTCTCAGTCTGGGATCATTTGTTAGAAAGTGTCCTTTGATATTTTGAATGATTAAATCAGAATCCCCTATGAAAAATACTCTAATTGATCCTAATCTTTTGACCAGTTTAAGACCTAGAAAAAGAGCTTCATATTCTGCCATATTATTGGTGCACTTAAAATTTAATCTGTAGGCATGGCCTTCAGCATGATCATTTTCAAGATTATGCACCCAAAATCTAGCTCTTACTCCTAATTTATTAACGGAACCATCAAATTATAAATGCCAACGAATTTCATGTTCATAATTGGTATCAGCAGTTTCAGGAACTTTCTTAACAGTGAGATCTGATTTCTTACTTTCTTGTTGTTTTTCTTGGGTATCTAATGTTTCATTATTTTCAGAAATTTCCTGGATTTGAACACTAGAATTTTCCATTTGTAATTTATTTTGGTTCTACTGCTGGAACTTCTAATTCAGTAGGAGGATCAATTTCAGTGGTGTAAAGAATAAATGAGTCCATATCAGAGTGTACTGAGTAGATGGGGAAATTTTCAGGTTTCTCCTGACTACTGACTACATATTTCATTAAAGTTTCTCTGTATAGTCTCTTAGGTTGACCAAACACTGAAATAGTAGCATATGACATGTCCAATTGAAGAGATCCTTGAAGTTTTGCACCCCAAGATCTAGATAATAGCATGCCATATTTTGGAAGAATATCTACTACTACTATGTCCATCAAAATTGTTTTTGCAGGGTATTGAACCAGAGAAACACACAAGTCTTTGATTAATCCTAAACATCTCACCTGACTTGAATCAAAAGAAAAGAGATCTTTGTAAGGTCTGGTGATATCTAGGTTCAATTTTTCCATTACAGACTTGGGCATTAGATTGTGAGATGCCCCAAAATCAAGCATGGCATTATGAAGTATTTTATCATGTATATTTAAACTCACATAGAATGGAGGAGTTCCTCCACTTCCTAGTTTTCCATTTACTTTAGGGCCAAAGAGTAATCTGGGATGATTATCAAAAAAGTTTACTGAGTCATCACTTTCAGTGATCTTAAGTGATCTACTGATTTGGCCTCGGTAGAAATCATGTTTAGCTAATTCAGACAATGGAATAGCTATTTTTATTTTTCCTACTTCAGCCTTTAGATTAAAAGGTTTTTCAGTCTGATTTCTTGTATTTCAGAAATTTGGATTCTCTTTTTCTTCTGTGTTTTTAGTATTTTTCTCCTTCTCAGGAGTGGGGTTGTGGGCTGAATCAACTTCTGGAGGTTCCTCTACATTTCCTTTAGGAGGAAGAGTATTGGAAAGTTTTCTATTATTTAGTTGAGTATCGGATACGTCTTCAATTATTGGGTTGGCAGGATTAGTATCTGATCTAGAAAGAATATGTACAGGGGTAGTATTGGTTTTACCTTTGAGGGGTTGTTTTGTAGCTTTCTGTTTACTTGTTTCCGGGACATCAATTCTTATGATCCGCAAATTATATTGCTTGTGAACTTCGTAAATGGCTGTGTCATATCCCTCCTTGAAGTCAAATGATTCTCCTGAATGAGTTTGGAAAGGTTCAAGAATGTGAGCTTCTTGATCATCTTGGGTCAAAAAAAATTCTGGTTCATTCTTGCATTCAGTCAAGTTATTTATTTGAGCATCTTCTGTTGGTTCATCAGAAGTTGAGGCTTCAATATAATTTTCCTGGAATGGGAGCCTAATATTTTGGTCAGGACCATTTTTTCCAGTATTTTGGTTTTGGTTCTTTCTGAAATTTTGATTTCTCCCAGTATTTCTTGGTTGACCATCCCAAGGAGATTTATTTTCAATTTTTTCTACTCTATCTCCTAGCCTTTCCATCCCTTTAATAATAGCATCCAGTTTCTTTTCTAAAGCCGAGGGTTCTTAATTTAAAGGCATTCTCCTTTCAGCTCTAGCTCTAACTCGTTTCTCTATTAGGTTGGCTTCAACACTAACAGTTATACTTGAATATCTTCTAAAGTTTGAGGAGCTCTTTCCCTAAGCTGATACGCCATATCAGAATCAAATCCATCAGGGAATTTAATTAATACCGAATCTGGAGGAGGTCTAAGGTTTTGAGGAATAGCATAGTAAACATCATTGAACCTAGTGGAGTAATCTTGCACAGTCTCTTTTTTTCCTCTCTTTAAATTTCCAAATTCTGATAAGATTTGAAGAGGATCTTTCTTCTTTTCCCATTTGTTTAAAAATGTTCTATAAAGAGCTTGTAAGTCAGTAATACTTTTTTTAGGAAGGGCTTTGAACCAGGTTCTGACTTCTCCAGTAAGACTTTGGACAAATATTCTCATTCTTACATCATCAACATCTATTTCATAAATTTCAAAATAATCGGTCTTCTTTTTAGTATGCTGTTGTGCAGTGTAAGTACCAGAACCATCAAAGGGAGTGATTTTAGTTTGGTAGTCTTGGGGCATAGCCCCTAGATTGGCTGGTAATACCAAAGGAGCATATATGTTTGCCATTGTAGGAGGTAGTGATGAAATAACAGGTGAGGTTGGTCTGTGAGTGGTGGGTGGAGGAGTAGAAGGGGTAATTTGAGGTTGAGATGTTTGAGGAAATGTTGATGAACTTGGAGAGGCTGAAGTGATCACAGAAATATTTAATGTTCCTTCAGAGGTAAGCTCAGATTGTATGGAATTTCGAAATTTTTTATCACAATGTGAAGTAACAAATTCAAATTGTAAATCTTCAATAAATACTGGGTCTGGAACCAAATTGGACAACTCAGATTCAAAAAAATTTACAAATAAAGAGGTTTCAAATTTCTCATCAAAAGGTTCATCCTCAAGGTAAATTCACTTCACAAGACAATATATTGATCTATAGAGAGGCCAAGAACTAGTAGAACTTTCTTGGCTTTCCTGTCTCCTAAGAATCCTGGAGATCAGATTCAGATTTTCAAACACAGGCAGGGGATTTGGATTAGGATTAGACATGGTGTAATGAGTCCTTTCTAAATCCAGGTTTCTAGATGATTGTATTTTTTGGTTTTTTGTCTAAATGGAATGAACAATACAACTTCTACAATCTCTTTAAGAGGTTTAATATTTTGGATTTAAATTTTCTTAAAGATTTATTTGACTAGAGGAACTGATCAAATGTTTGAAACTGAATGTTCAGTTCATAAACTAGACCGGAGAGAGATTGAAGCAACATTTATTTACTTATGCAATTTCAGAGCAAAAGCAGTTCAAAGGTTACCTGGCTAACTTCAGGATCCCTCTGTAGTTTATAAAGTAAACAATAGTAACAATAAAATTATCCAGATCCCCAGTGGAGTCACCACTATGTTATCACTCAGATTTTTCTTGAATTTTTTGGAAGAGGAAAGAGGTCCGAGGTAACCACAAACCAACTTTTAGGTACAGAATCTAGCCAATTTGTACCCAGAGAGGGCTCTCTCTGTAAGATTTAGCTTTTTTTTTAAAAGATATTAGGCTAGTTATGAAAGTTAAGGGATTTTTATTTTGTTTGTTTGGGTGATGAAATTCATTAGCAGAGGGGTATGACTGAGTAGTTTTAGTCCATTGGGCTAATGGAGTCAAAGAATATGGCTTAACTGGATGTATTTTCTTAACAATGGATGGTTTCACAGGGCAAGGTAATCAAATAAGGAACAATTAAAGATCTAAAATGAATGGAATGGACTCGAAATGGGTGAAGGGAAACTAAGAATCCTTAAATATTTTCGAAAGAGGGAACCTGAATGATTATTAACAAAGAGAAATTAAGAATTCTTTATCAAATAATCAGAATGGATAAACTAGAAAACAAGAGCAATTAAGAATTCACTGTTTAAACTAGTTCAGAAGAAAATATTAAGAATAACAACGATTGAAAAGAGATTGCACTTAAGCACTTTCTGAATTATTCCTTTTCATTTATCATTCAGATATGAAACACAGATGGTATAATAAACAAGTATAAAACTCTAAAAAATAAGAGATATATGACTTATTGATCCGTTGTCTGACTCAAGAATATTGTGAAAATTATTTTGCGTCAATTCTTTATCTAACTAGCCATACGAAATTTATCCAACAGCACTTTATTCCAAAATAATCAGTATTACAGCAAAGTCTAAGAATCCACCCCTCAATACTCCAATTGAGGGAGTATGTATACAAGGAATTATAAAAAATATCTCCTAACAAAATGAGATATAATCTAGGATGACTCATGGATATATTACAAGAAAATAGAGACAGATGGTCTCGTAGATAAGAGAAAGGATAATCGATGTTGTGTTGTTTCCTTCTTTTGAGACTATGCTGGAGGCAGGCGCTATGATTGAGCTTGCTGCTGTCCTCTTTAGTAATTATGTGTTGGCTGCTCTGTTTTACTAATACTCTTTACCTATACTGATACACTTTGACTTTTGTTTGATCTTTGTTTATCCTTTTATCATGTCCTACTGTAGTAAATAATCAAAATTCATGCAAAGATAATGTTTACAAAAAGTATAACATTTATTTCCACCATTATATTTCTGGTATTCTTGTTCTTTGAAGCTTCCTCAGATTTTCATTAGTCTCTGTATATTTGAAGAAAGTAGGCTGAATTGGGAAAAGGACGGTTTGACTCGGGGACATGACTTTTCGTTGATTGGGATCATAATTGGCATGGCAGTAGTGAATTATTTCGGGAAAAATCTGGATTGAGGGTAAAAGATACATCGGAATATTGGATTCCCACAGTCCAAAAATGTCAGAGCCGTTTAAGTAACTATCTCTGCATTGGTAAAAAATTCTAAGAGGACTTTCACTGAGGACGAGGTCTTTAGTCTGGAAATCCCTATCTGCTAAGGGCAGATAGTCTAAATCTCTATGAGGGGCATTCAAGGGTGCGACATTCAAAGCCATGGGAATTTCCATTTCTGGTTCTTGTGGATTCAGAAATGAATTTTGGTTTTGGTGGAAAAAAAGGCACCATCACAGGTTTAGGAATACAATTGCAATTCTGGGAATTGAGGAATGAAATAAAGAACAAATTGTTCACTGTTTTTTCTTTTTCCTATGGAATTAGAACAAAAACCAAGATTTGCAGAGTTCAATGGGAATTTGGGTAAATGCCTGTTTTTCAGGAAATAAACAGCGACGAAAATAGGTGTGGGCAAAGGAAGATGGTTTCTAGATTGTTCGTCTGCAACTTTCCTCAGTCAAGGTGGCAGTTGACAGTCTTCACAGTTGGTTTTTGAAGTTTTTTCATGGGACACTGGTCGCTGCAAAAAATAGTGAAAATGATGCACGTTGGTGTTTTTTAATTGAAAATTCAAAGGCTGGCGGGATTATATTTTTAAGTGGATGACGCAAGCAAGTACAGTGGTTTTGTCATAGGCATAAAGGCGGTAAGCGGTATACATCTCACCGCTTTTGGGGACAGGCAGTTTTTAGTGGAGGGTGAGCGACTCCATACAATACACGACACGTGGCATGGCACTGTTCAGAAAATTGCTTGGCCATCACACGTTATTGTTCGGACGGGGAGGCACAGCGATATGGTTGACAACCGTAGATTGTAGACTGGGTGATCGAACGGTCGTCGGGAAAGGGAGATGATGGAAAGATAAAGAGTGGGCCCAATATAATCAAACATAATTTAAATTACATCGGGGGTGATTTGATTGGTGGAATAGGTTGTTAATTAACCATGAGGGTTAATTAATCCCTTTTTTATATGGCAGGGTGTCGAGCTTTTAATCGGTTGGCAATTCAACTAATTAATCAAAATTAATCAGATTCATATGGTTATTTTTCAACCAAAGGGGCGGGATAATAATAATTGGGAATTTTAATAATTAAAATAATATGGAAAAGGGTTGAGTCATATAGGGAATTAAATAATAAAGTTAAAAATTAATATGAAAATGAAATAAAAGGGCTAAGTATAAAAACATTAGGTTCATGTAATTAACTTATGCTTGAATGAAAAGGGTTTTTATGAAATATTGTGAAATTTCCCTAAGTAAAATAGGATTTTACTTCGGAAAAGATTGTCTTGTGGAAGTGAATGAATGATTTATGAATGCTTTTAAGTACCTAGGATTTTCCAATTATTGGGCCGAGGGTCCGGTCCCTCCAAAAGTCAAGGAAATTCCTTGAGCCCCTCTAATTTTCAAATGTCTTAGTACTTAGGGGAAATTAGTGAATTTTTTAGGGAAAAATGAGAAAGGAAGTTAATAATTTGACTTTTCTTTGCTTGAAATTCTTCTAGTGTAGTGTCTGCCTTTGCACTTGTGATGAAATTAAAGATTTAACACATCTAGAGTCATCATCCATCACATGTAATTCTGCAACAACATCTACCTACCCTACCTACTTTACCCCACCATTTTTTCTTCTTTATTAGGGTGCACTTAGACTGGCAAACCCTTATCACATTTTTTCTTTTACATGTAGAAATCTATCTAATTCTAACCTTATTACATCCAAGGGCTCAGGTTAAGCTGTTGAGCTCCTTTTATTTACTCTACCTACCTACTTATCTGCGAAGATTAAACAATTTGGTCAGATTTTATTCTCTATCTAAAACATAAAATTGAAAGATGAACTAGCCAAGCTTAAAATTTTTGACTGTTCATAAATTGTGGCATAAGATACAAGTTGCACACAATTTTTTTATTTATATAAGAGTAAAAAGTAGTGGCACTTAGACTTGCGCACTTTCTTGGCCTTTATTTTGGTGGGGTTCATTTTTTTTCATTTTTTGGCCATTTTTATTTTTTTACCCTTTGATTTTTCTTTTAGGGTATACCCTCTTTACATTTTTAAATTTTTTTTATTTTTTTGACAATATGGAAAATATTTGCAACAAGGAAAGGTATGAACATATTACATAGCCCATCAAGTCAATCATGATATATGACACCTATTGGTATAGGAGTCTAACACAACCGAGGTGAGATTCCGAGAATAGCGACTTTCCCCATCGGCATAGCCAATATAATGTGTGGACGAGAGGGCCAATGGAATAGTATCACAAGAAAAGAAGTGGGAGGAAGAGTGGGAACTCATGCTGCGAAGTACATCATAGATACGGATGGTATCATTGTGATTATGGGAAGAGAGGGAAAGGTCGAGGGAACAACACGATCCGGCAAAGCCACCTAAATCATCAGTATGAGAAGAAAGGCGCACATATGGGTCATCAGGGGAAATGACAGAAGAACAGGTAAAAAGGTGGTCAAAGCATGAAGAGCCCAAGAATGTTGCTGAAGGAGAATCAAGCAAAACAGATGGAGTAGATTCAGAGGGAATGTACTCCGAGGGTCGTGTAGATAATGATAGGTATAGGAGGGGGGCAGTAGGTTCCAACATCTCAATATCAGGGGGAGGAATGTCAATGGTAGCAGGGGTATCCTCGAGTAGACCTGATGCATATTAAGCAAGGATGGTAGAGGCAGATTGATTTTGTTCAACTTCGTACTCGCGAATGACCTATAAAGAAGCTCGGTAATGCGTGAGGTGAGGACAATGATGAGAATAATGGCCATGGACACCACACAGAGCACAGGGTTTGTTGGTGCGAAGAGTCTTTGGGTTCTTAGCTATGGATGAGGAATAAACAGAGGTTTCAGGGACCATAGATTCAGGGAACGTGACTTTAACCATGGGTTTGATACGGGGTAACTCAAGACAAGTATGGGTGGCATGACTGATACCATCACACAAGGCACAAGGCTTGGTGGGTGGGGGAGGGGTAGGGTCGGGTGCGATGACCTTGTCCTTGGATGCCCCCTTGCGAGTTTTTCTTTTCTTGCTTCTAGCTATCGCAACATGAGGAGGGTCCTACGGAGGGGCTAGGGGCACTGTAGGGATGGAAGGAGCGAAGGGAATCAGTTGCACTGGTGTCACAATGATGTATGGTTTGGGGTGGCCTGGTGGGGTCTCGGCTGGAGGAGTAAGATACCATACTGGTATTCCCAAGGTTAAATTAGGGAGGGAAAGGGTGGCCATGATGGGAACCGAATAGACGCTTGGGGGGGGGACCAAGTAAAGGTATCTTTCTGGTAGGGTAATGGCCAGGAGGGACGGCTCCCATATGGTGGATACCTGAGGGAACCGACTCAGGAGGGTGAGGAGGTTCCTGAGTATGAGGGGGATGGGAAGGTCTAGGTGGGAGAGGTTCAGTCGACTGAGGCGAAGGGCTAGGAGCAGGGTACGATAGACGAGTTTGAGGTTGCTGACTAGCCGGAGCAGGCTGCGGAAGGGAAGCTTGAGACAATTGCATCATGCAAACATTCGCCAAGTTGGGATCAGAGACAGGAAGAGGGGGGGACCGGGGAAAGATCCAAGCAAGGAGGATTCTTTGTAGACTTCGGGGGAAACACTGGTCAAAGAATCAACAGTTTATTTATTGGTGATAGTAGAAATGGTGGACTCAGGGGAGGTCTGAGATTTTGGTTCATGATACGTCAACTGGTCAATGGTGACAATTTTTCCATTATGAGGGAAAAACATCTTGCGATAGAATGCAGAGGGGATGGCAGACATGGCATAGGTGTAACTACGCCCCAAAGAATGTTGTAGTCAAGAGGGGTGTCGATAACTTCAATGTCGACACAAACAGTCTTGCCTACAAGGGTGATAGGAAATTTACGGAATAGGCCAATGGGCTAGGAGGTGTGGCCATCCCATGCACGAAGGGTGATTGTGGAAGGGGCCAGCTCAGGAGATCTGAGCTTTTTCCAAACCGAAGCGAACATCACACAGGTATATGCCCCCTCATCAATAATACACCGAGCGACATTGGCATTTCAGATTTTGACTGGGATTTGGAAAGCAATAGAGGTAGGGAGGGGAGGATGGTCTGACTAATGGGCATCAAAAAAAATTAATTGGTCATCATCAGGATCTACAACACCCACGGCATATAGTAGAGCCTTCTTTTGAGAAGGACACGATTGGAGGAGTTCCAGTGTTGAAATGGCAGTGAGAGATTGAGCCAGATCATCTACTATGCTGTATTAATGGGCAACCCGACTAGAGGTAGCATTTCGGCGTAATGGGCCCTTGGGAATTTTGGTATGAACCTCAACTTTGGGCAGAGGGATTTTCAAGGGACCATTGGGTGTCGACAGAGGCTTTGTAGGACCTGAGGATGGGGACTCGGAGACAGATGGAACGGGGGGGGTGGAGTACTGACAAGACCGAGTTTGAAGGTTAAGATCAACGGTGAGAGGCTGGTCAGAGGCCATCATAAGAATCTGGTAATCAGAGGAACCAGAAGGGGAAGGTTGAGTGGTTACCGGGGCATGAGGTGATTGAGTAGCCACAAATTCTTATTGAGGGAAAGGATCGGTAAACACTGCGGGTTGAGAAGTCGCCGTATGGGGAGGGGCAGTAGGAGAGTAGTGTTGTCCCCACATGGTGGCCTGAGACTCCCACATCTTCCTCTTCTATGGTAATAGGGTAAAATCGTGAGTGTAATGACCATAAACACTGCAACACAAACAGGGCTTATTGGTGCGAAGTGGCCTGTCCGGCTTGGGTTGAGGGACCTGTGGCTGGTTGGCAGTGTTAGAATCAATACTAGAAGGATTGGATCCATGATTACCAGAAGCAGATGGATTTCCTTTCCTCTTTCTTTGAGAAGGAAGAGGATTAGTTGCACTCCACTGCGCAAATACTTGCCCTGGAGGGGGTAGTAAGTGTGGTTGCGTGGGAAGAGAAGGCAAGGGAGTGGGAGGTCCAAATGCTGGAGGAGCTGGGACACCAGGCTGTGGGAAAGGATAAGGGGTAGGATGGGCAACATTGAGGTAAGCAGGAGAGTGGGCAAAAGGAGGAGGCATGCCGTATCCTGGATACATGCTACCTGGAGGAGGAAAAGTGCCGGAGGGACTTGCCCCTCCTAGAGGGAAACCATAGCTCGAAAGAGGTTGAGCAGAGGTATGGGACAGAGCTCCAATGATACCGTCGACAGAATGAGATGCCCCCGAGGCATTAGGGCCACCAGGCTTGGGGAGGTTAGGAAGGACGGTATAAACATAACCAGATTGAGCATAGATAAGGTCATACTTCAAGGCTATTTGGAGGATGGCTTCTTCGGTTTGGGGAAAATGGGATGCGACATCTTTGCCAATGGGGGGTAAGAGAGAGCGAAGGAACCAGTCCATATAAACCTGATATTTAAAGGAGGGAGCGCGACATAAGCTCCATCTTCGTTTCCATTCCTGGACGTGAGCGGAAAGGCGGGTCGAAGAGGATTGATGAAAAGAAGTCAAGAGTTCAGTACCAGTGTCATATCGGAGAGGGAGCTGGAAATAAGATAAAAAGGCTTGGGCAATGGTCGCAAAGGTGGTATGGGAAGAGGTGGCTTGATCAACATACCATTTAGAAGCTTCCACCGGTGCTATAGTTTAACAATGAAGACAGATTCATTTTCAGTGGAGCAAATTGGAGGAACACCACTTGTGGAAAGAACGGATATGGTTGGAGGGATCTTCACTAGCAAGGCCTTCAAACTTGGGAATGTCAGAGGGGAGCTTGGTTGGCATAGAAGGCCAACTGACATCGTGGCTAATAGAATTATTGATCAGCTAATTGAAGTCGAGGAGACTGAGACCGGCCATATAAGGGAGAAATGGGGCAGTCGAGGTAGGTCCCATAGTGGTTCGACTGGAAATGGACCCAGTAGTAGAACTGGGGTTGCTGCTAGCACTAGGTCCTAAACTAGACACGATGAAGGTAACATGGGGAGAACCAGGAGTAGGGGGGAAACCCGAACAATCAGAGGAAGAGTCGGAGTGTGGACTCAGGGGAGGACTTACTCGATGACGACGGGAAGGAGGAAGTCGACCAACCGGAAACTAAGGGTGAAGGCCAAGAAGTCTCCGTGAAAAACGTCTTGGAGGCGTAATGATGATGCGAAGAAGAAAAATCGACAAGGGTAGGGAGGTGCAAAATCAAGTGAGGTCAATGTCGAAACAAGGGTAGGGAGGTGCAGTGTCAATTGATTTTAAAGTCTTTGCCAGGTGGTGTTAACTAGGCTCTTATTCACTTAGGGTCAGTGTGTGGTGTGCATTAATTTTAATTGTTTAAACCTGGATGTTTTGAGAGTAAAAGAAAAAGTGTGTTGCGTAACTGAAAATAAATCTGCAGTAAATAAGAGTGAAAGAACAAAAACTTAACAACTAACAATGGATCAATCTAACCCAAGAAGGCGGGTCTCTCAAAACTAGTCTATAAGAGGCGAAAAACTAAGCAAAGCATGCGAAAAAGAGGCCAATAGATCTAAGGTCGGGAGGGACAGGGATCTAAAAGAGAAATCTGCTGAAAAGAGGTGCAGAGAACAACAAAGAGGTAGAGGCAAGGTTGCTGCTAAAAAGAAGGAGATCAACTAAAAATAGAAGGGACAAGGAGGCAGACCTAAAAATGAACCCAAACAAAAATATATGAGGTGATTTGAAAGGGATAAGAGCTGATCGAAAAGGATCTGAAAATGAGGAATCAGATCTGGAAGAAATAAGGCTAAAACTCTGGAAATTCAGACTTCTGAACCAGCAAAACTCGCCGACAAAAAGTGGAGGGTAATAGAACCTTAAAGGGAAATATTCCCACTTAGTTGAGTGAAACAGATCAGAACAGGTCTATATGGGTGAAGACAGAGGATGGAAAACCCTAACAGAAACTTCAGACAAACCTAGAAAAAGTGCTGGAAAATTGCAGAAAAAAGTGCAGATCGCAAGTTCTGACCTGTTTTCAGTCCAGGTCGCAGATTTGGGGCAGAAAAGTGCGACCTCAAGGCCAGGTCGCATTTTTTGGGCCAATAAGTGTGACCTGCATATCTGGGTCTCTCGACGGCATATTTAAGAAAAAATCATCGTCTCAACTGCGACTGATGTCTGTCACCTGCGTAATAAGGCCAGAAACACACGGAAGTTAAAAATTTGAATGTTTGAGGGTTTTAGAGGTGAAAAGCACCATAAAAATAGGAAAAACAGAAAACTGAAAATAAACCATAGGGTCTGAAACAGCTGGATGTGCAGGAATATATAAAACAACAACGGTCACAAAATAAAACCCGTGTGGAGTCGCCAATTGTTAGTATGAATCTTTTGTCGTAAAAGATCACTTTTAGCTACGCATAACAAATAGCCCTAACATCGATTATGGCTGCCAAATATCTTTAAATATGCAATTAAGTGATCCAAATAATGTTGCACAAATCCAGATCAAAGCATAAAAGACGTTAAGCAGATAAAATAAAATGTGGCTCCATGCATCTAATAGACGAGACAAGAACAATGTATTTGAAAGAATTTTTTATATTATATTAAACGGGGGCACCTGAGAGGAAAACAGGAAATGTGTTTTCCGGTTCTCCTCAGTGGGATGGGTTCTTGAAAGTCCTCAGTGTTTCAGATCTAAAATTCCTCTCTCTTATTGTTGTAGAAAACCCAAACAAACATAGAACTCAATGGGAGCTCACAAGGCAAAAATGGAAAATGTGACCTAGTATAGATCCACCTTTGGCAAGAGGATTCTTTGGCAGAAAATCTTCTTAAGGGTAGAGAGATCTAAAATTCCTCTCTCTAGAACCACCCTTTAGGAATATTTTATTATATTTGTTGGAGGAAATGATGGACTAGTCAATTCCTTTATTTTTAAATAATAAATGAATAAATGATTCAATATTTTATTTTAGGGAAATGATAATATAATTAAATAAATAATGGTTTATTTGTAATTATTTTATGGATGATTCAATAAATTTAACTAAGAATATATTTAAACAATGATTTAAATAACTTATTCTTAGGAAATACTAAATAAATAAGAATGATATGTTGCCCCTATTAAGAAGACAATTAGAAATATAAAATAAGTTATTTCATATATGTTTTACCTTTACTTAGGGAAATTGGCCTTAATATTTCTGCATTTAGTTCAATAATAATAATAGGTTAGATGACCAAAAAATGGTGTAACAATGATCGCTTCAACATTAGTTCTACCTACCCATCTTACTTGTCCTAACATTTTTTCTTCTTTTGGGTGCACTTGGACTGGAAAACCCTTGACATTCTTTTCTTTTGAAAGAATAAAAACTATCTACTTATACCCTTATCACTTCCAAGAGTTCAAATTAGGCTAATGAACTCTCTTATTTTGTACCTAGTCTACTAATCTATCAAGATTAAGCTGTTTGACAGACTTTATTCTCTAACTTACTGACATGAAATTGAAAACATGACAAAACCAAGGTTAAGAAATCCGATTTGTCATGGACTGTGGCATTTTGGACAAGATGCACAAAAAAATTATTTTTATACAATCAAAAACTAGAAAACATGAGGGTTGTGATTCAAAATTGGTTATGCATCCCTCTCATTCCTCTTTGGTTTAGATTTAAGCTTTAGGAACTAGCATCTTTTCCTAATCTAATCAACTGACAAGCCAAGTTTACATGATTTGGAAAATCCTCTTTCACTAACCTATCAGTAAAAATTTAAAACATGTCTAATCATGATTAGGCTAAATGACTGAGAAAGACTCTCTTTTCCTCAACATTAGTGGCACTAAGGCTTTCACACTTTCAACAATAATCTTTTTTGGTATGGGGTTGTACCTTTTCTTTAAAACTGCCCTCTTTTTCTTTTTTTCCTTGTTTTTGTGTTTTCATTTTTCTGACAAAACAATCTGAAACTAAATCTAGAAATATGCTCATAGTGTTGAGCTTATTTGCATAGTTATCTATCCTAATCTAACTTACATATAATACATATTCGTTTGGTGAACTCACTTTTCCAATATAAGCAATCAAGTAGATGATTCCATGAGAAATATTTGGTCAGCTCTTTAAGTGTGCTAAAGAAATCACAAGGTCACTCCCACTTTACTTTTTTTTTAACAGTAGTGCCTAAAATTTTTCTTATACTTTGTAACAAAATTTTCCTGGTATAACACACTCCTCCTTTAGATGTCTCTAAGAAAGCAACAAGATGATCTTGGAATAATACCTGACTTAGAGGATTTGAGAAATGGACTTCATTCAGGACTACTCCTTCCTTCACTTGGCTATGCTTAAGAATCTTTTGAGCATGAAAAACCACCTCTTCCTCATGATCATCTTTCAATATGGCAGCCTCATCATATATTTCAATATTTTCCTATAGAAAACTTGATGTATTCTGATTAAGTGAGCTGAAATATGTGTGAAGGTAATCATGTTGATGGGCAAGAGGATTCTTTGGCAGAAAATCTTCTTAAGAAGGTAATGCAGCAACTCTCCCATTTTTATCAATTTCCAAGCCTTCATATGTAATCTAAAATTCAATCGGATTTGGTGGCTGCAAATTTGGAGCTAAGGAGAATTTTTTGTCACAAATGATTTATTCAACCATTTCAGGAAAAGGCTTTTCATTAACAACTTTCTCAAGAAGTTCATCATCTTCCCCAACCTCAACATCAAAACTAAAAGACTATTGTTTTCCAATCACATGAAATTTATTTCTGATGGACTGAAATGAAGTAGAACAAAGAGTCAGAGATCCTTCACTTACTTCCAAATTTTCTAGACTTTCCTCATTAGTGTCACAGCTGATATGTATTGGTTGATTACTATTATGATGAAACTAAACTTCCTCCCACAAAACAATTGCTGACTTCTCTACAATATTAGCTTATGTTTGGAGGACATGACCATCATCATACTGATAAAACTTTGGAAAATCATCAAAATAAGATATGTCACCAATCAAACATATTGGATTATAAGATTGTTTTTCTTTGAATTGATCTATAAATCCCTTTTCTGATCTGTGGTAGCTAGAGCTAGCAGGAAAATGAATAGAAATGTTCTGCTCATATGAATTTTTAGAGGCTAGCTGCATTCTTAGAATATGATTAATTTCATCTTCAGTCAAAAGAGGAGACATTTTTATCTTTCTTTGGATAACACTACAAAATTTCTCTTTCTCTTGTGAAGGTTGATTATGAGGCTAAGTATCTTCTTGAGCTTCACACAAAAGAGATGTTGAATCATCATCTATGCCTTCAGAGAGATCCTATGGATTTTCTTCCTTTATTTCCTGATTGATTTCATCCTCAACCAACTCCTCTTGGTTGTCATAATAGTTATCTTGAGTATGAAATTCATGAATTTCTTCTAATAGATCCTCAGGATCCCAATTTCTAAAATCTTCATTGATTTTTACAATGTGTTGTATGATATCTTTAGATTGATCACAACAATTTTCAGCTAATGATAAATATGACCATTTTTCTTTATAATGCTCATAAAATATCTTGTGGAAATCCTTCATGGAAAACAAACTACCACGGTCTAGGTCTTCATACCATTCTCTAGCTATCCCTTCTAATGTACCCATGAACATTTTCATCAGGCAGTCCTCATGCCATTCAGCCTTTAACCTCCATACATTTATATGAAATTTGATGAGATGTAATAAGGGGTCATCAAATTTTTCATCTTGAAACATAGGCAGGTTTGAAACCTAGTCTATTTGAGGCATTTTCTGTGGGAACCCAGGGATATGATCTTTGTTCATTGGAGCATATCTCCATTTTATCCTCGGATCCATATTTTTCAATAAAAAAGGTTCACTGCATCTTTTCAACCAGTCTAGAGTCTTCTACCAATGGAGTCTTTAGGTCTATTGAGAGTTGTGGAGTCCCCATGTGGATTATTTCAACTTTTTTGTCCATCATCAGCAAGATTGGGATTGATCAATGCATTCCCAGGGTAGTCTATGAGAACTAGTGGGGTCAATAGGGCTATTGAAGACCAGTGAAGTCACCGGGTGGAGGATGTTTACTGTTTTAAGGATGTACTTTTTTTCCACCATCAACAACTAAATACCAATCTAAGGATGTTTGTAGGTTTTCTGAGGTACTAAGGAATACTTAGATTATCACCGACTCAGAAGGTCCCACTATGATCGCCATTATGTTAGAGTGAGGTGGTGATGAGTCAGTGGATACTATTTGATAAGGGTTTTCTGAATTCTTTAAGGATGTCTAAGCTTGTTACTTACTTAGAGTCCCACCGTGATCGCCATTATGTTAGTTCCCCGTAATTTGTTAGATTGGCAAGACCAAATGTACAAGGGTAACATCAAACTAGTCTTTGGAGTCCTAGGACCTATCCTTCCTGGACTCAGAGTGGGCTCTCAATATACTTGTGCAAAATATGTGAAACTTGATAGGTTTTAGAGTTTTTTTATTTTAGGCTGGTTATAAAGCTTAGGGCTTGTTTGTTTGTTTGGTTGGTTGGGTAGGTTTTCAAGTAGAAACAGATAGAGTTGGAGATATTTATACCATTGGGCTATGGAGTCTACAGGAGGTCTAGAAAGTACAATAATAGGTCAAGGGTGCTTCAGAGGTCAAGTATAACAAATCCAAATGGATCTTCAAGGCTTATATGAGTGAAGTGAACATTAAATTGTGAAAAAAGTAGGTGCAAAGGGTAGTTAGGAATCCTTTGACAAATACTACAACAAGAAGGGGCTTTGAGATTACTAAGCATAAAGAAAAACCAAATACAAGCCATATCATACTTCTTTGACCAAACCCTAGCAAGTAAGCATCAAGGCAACAATCCAACTAACCCTAGAGAGAAATAAACTTGTAAAGTCTCTAGTGATTTCACCTTCAGACAAAGAAAAACATCTAAGATAAACATATAGTAATGATCAAAGAAAGGAAACTCCTAAATTTCTTAATCATACTACAAAGACCTTCAAAGAAACCATTTAAGATGAAACAAAAGGTAGGGAAAGCCATAGACATCTTTAGCTAAACCCGAAATAGCAATACTTCAAAGTAAAGACCTCAAAAACAATATCTAAAATGGTTCCAAAGGGTAGGGCTAACCATAAACATATTTGGCACTAACTCCATTAAACCATTCTTGAGATAAAAAAGCTAAGTGGGTTTAGAGAGAAACTAATAATTCTCTAAACTGACCTATTAGAGGAAAACATGTGGGAAAGAGAAACAGACAGACTTAATGTGCTTTTGACAGCATACCTTAAGCTAAAATTTTTGTTCTAGTGCAAGAGAAATATGAAACAATATGTTAAACAAAATTCAACAAGTACAAAATGAAAAAAACATCACCATTAGCCATGTTCATGAATCCTGCAAAGTGCTTGTCCCATTGATATTCATTTCAAAATCTTCACAATGCTCCAAAATCAAAAACTTCTCACAAATCAAAGTATATGAGGTTTGACTCCACAATCAACAAAAATGTAAAATGAAGCCTCAATGTTATATTTAACAAGAAAGGAGGACCAAAACCTAAATAGGGTTCCAAAAATGTCATAAATACATCATAAATGCTAAATTTGTCCATTAAGACCATGCAATGCCCAAGGCACAAAATATCTAATGCAATAAATGAAAAATAACTTCTAACACCTAAATTTGGAGTGATTTTCCCCAAAAAAACCTCAAAATATCTATTTTCCATAAATTTGTGTGTTTTGTTGACTTTGCAGGCAAGGGTGCAGCAGGGAGGTCCAAGGGCGCAACGCTTGCACTAGAAAAATAGGTCACCTTGCAGCTGAAGTTTGAAGGCCTTCCCGGTGTCGGAATGAGCTCCGTGATAGCTCGTTGGAAAGCTTATCAAGTCTAACTTCCAAAACGGCATTAATTTTTTCATCTAGTGTCAATTTGTGTGTTCAAAAACAAAATCTCCCAGGCTGCTTAGGGCACAATGCCAGCCTTGAAAATTGTGTAGAATGGTGAATTTTCGCATTTTTTTACCCTTTTAGAGGACCAAATTTGCTCCAAGTGACCTCAAATTTTGTGTGTGTGATGTAATTAGCAACATGAACCCAAAAATTTAAACCAATCCTCAATAACATGCCTCAAAAAATAGCACAGCACCAAGGGCGCTATGCCCTTGGCTCCTTAAATCAGTGAAAAACCAAAATTTCCAAAAACTTGCCAAAATTTGAAATTGTCTTCCTCATAGTGTTTGGGATGCTTGTATGGATGCATCAACCAGGTTTTAAAGGTTTTAGTTTTTATATTGACCCTTCGATAGGTTAAAATAATAAGGCTCAATTTCCACTATTTCAGTGTCTTTAGTCTGAATGTCATGCGCTCTTCTGTCATTAGTGTCGTCAAGGCTTTTTGAGCCACTGTCAAAATCCTTACTGCCATTTCCCTCTCTGCTATATTTATCACTCATGTGCCTCACTAACCTCTTTTTCTTTGTTTTCTTATTCATTTTCCATTTTCCTTATAGCCTTCAATTCTATTTTCTTCACTGCTTGATTCCTTATTTTTATCAGCCCCCTTAGTGCCTTCTTCTTCACTGCCACTATCTCTAACATTGTGAAAATTGCCTCGAGAGACCTTAGGATTGCAAATGGAAATAAGATAAAGGGACAATGGAATGTCAAAATTTTCAATGTAGGGGATGAATGAATGAGGGTGTAAGTATGCTACGCTGAATGAGAGGTTAAACATCTTGATGATAACCCTTTGCTATTTGCTTAAACTTTTCTTTGAAAACAACTTGCACTATTGGAAATTTGAGATGAAGGAGGGCATGTGTTGTCAATGATTTTTCAATGTAAGGGGATAAGTGTTATGATTTGGATGAGTGTAGGGATAGCTTAGGTGATTAGGCAACCTCTAGCAGTGAAAACTCTTTGTTTATAACTAATTCCCTTTTGCAAGCAGATGAAGAAATGTTTAAACAAAGATTTCAATTTTCAAGCCTTAGGGCTGCTCCTTAGGGGTTAATTTCATTAATAAAATGGTGAAAAAACACTCAGATAGTGAGTTGATTACATGTACTTACCCTTCCTAGTGCTTGGAAAAACTTGGAGGAAGCTTTGAAAAAGTTTGGAGGTTTAGTTTTCTTGGAACACCCTCCTAGGCAAGCATGCAACACCTAGGCCAAGCATGCAGTGCTTAGGCCAAGGGCACAGCGCCGATGGAAACTATACTGGGCCTTTCGGGAAAAATTAGGCAAGTGCACAATTCCTTGCCAAGTGTGCAGTGCTTTGAAAAAATACACGACAGAATGGCTAGGGGTGTAACGCCCTACTCTAGGCGCGCAGTGCCTCAACACTTAATCAAATTTTGTTTCAAAAACTCACAATTTCTTCTCCCTTTGAAATTTCTAGTTCTCTGCAAGGAATCAATGATTCATTCAAGTGTAAAATGAGTTTTTATAGGCTTATGATTCGATCTTAATCTTTAAAAATCCATTTTATGAGGTTTTAAGCCTTTTTCTCCTTCACTCATATCTTTTTATGCCATTCCTTGCAGGTTGATGAAATGATGAATTTTGATCTTTCCTTTGGTCAAGGGCGATTGATATGTTCCTTTTGCCACTTTTAGGATATTTTCATACATACAACATCATATTCTATTTCTTGTGTAGTATCCATCATGAAGTTCAAAAACAACATTTCACCCTTTCTCACTCACCCTCTTTTACTGATTGCATGCAGGTGATTGAAACAGGATGAGTTTGACCCTTCCCTTTACTTCTTTGGAAAGAAGTTTGCTGGAGCTATGAAAGTTGTCTTTCCTTTTAATCCTGTGGGATTTGACATGTTTGTTTTATTACAGTAGCAACTCAAAAATCTTCCTGTGTTCCTATCATGGAGTCTAACTCCTCATTTCACCTCCTCTAGTCACCTCTGATTTCATGTTCCTGAAAATATTGAATTTGACCTTTTTTTGCTATTCATGCATGAAAATTTCACCTTTCATAAATTGGAAATCTGATCATAGTGATATATTCAAAAATCCCTTTGTTTCCACCATGAAACTCAGCTTTGTTTTTTCCACTTTGACTGGCAGTTTTACATTATTTGTATGCAGGGATGAAATATGTCTTCATTAAGGAGCAGACCTCCTACCTTACCAACGTTCTAGTAATACAATTTTTAAAAGTCCTGAAAAAGTGTCAAGCTTGTCTATTACCTCATGTGCATACCTTGAATTTTAATGGTAGTCTTCTTTGGAAATGATGACCTTTAAACATATGATACCCTAATTGACATAGTGGAGGGTTTTTTGACCTGACCTTGACTGAAAATTGGTTTTGGAGGCTTCAATTGTAAAAATAGAGTATTGAAAAAGTGGTGTAATGAAGATCCAAAATCCAATGTATTTGATTTATCTAAAGAACCTACAGAGATATTTTTGAGACCATCAATGCTTGAGGGACCTGGGAAGCAAGGTAATGAATTAGCCTACAGGAAAACCTAGATGGAAAATGGAGTTATGGGAAAGGGAAAAATAGAGTAATGAGGTTATAGGTGGGAAAAAAGGATGGATATGAGTGGCACAAGCCCATAAGGAGTCCTTTATGCATGGCAGGGTGACAATGAAATAGAAAAATGGTAGAATAGTGAAAAAACATCCATAAGGATAATGAAGGTAGTGAGATTTCTAAAACTCACAATGTTCACAGAATGTTGTTTTTAGAAATATAGAACCAATATTTAGTCATCTATAGATAGTAAAAATGACTTATGACTAATATATAGAAGTAAATTTGTAAAAATGTTGAATTTCCAACCTGGAGCTGCAAACATCCTTAATGTACAAGAGGACCATCCTACTATCTACTTAGGAACAATATTAGAATATGAGCAGAATTAAGAGGTACCTCCTTTCTATGTCAGTTTTAGTATCCATGACATGACATTACACAATGCCATGTTGGATTTAGGGGCCTATCATAACCTCATGCCTAAAGTGATTATGGAAAGGATGTGATTAGAAATCACTAGGCCATATAAGGATTTGTTTTCCTTTGATTCAAAAAGAGTTCAATGCATTGGAATGATAAAAGATGTTGTTGTTGGTCTCACACAAGTCCCTGCCAAGACAGTGGTAATGGACATTGTGGTACCAAAAATTTCACCCAAGTTTGGCATGCTGTAATATTCCTACTTAGCCTAAGCTAAGAGGAATATACATTTTTGTTTAATTTTTTGTTGCATGAATAAATGAATATAGGAGGACATGTAAAACTCTTGAAAACAATGAATAAATCAATGGCCATGTGAACAAGGATAAATCTGGGCCATGTAAACAAAACACTTGTAGGTATGAATGGGTTTGAGCTATGAGACTGGGTAAACCTTGAAAAAATATACAACACAGTCTAGATGCAATGTACCTCATGGATGCACAACGTAGTTTTAGATGGAGGCTCCACATGTGAAAGGAGCTAACTCATTGAAGTGGTTTAGGGTTTGAAAAGGCTTTTATCTTATAAAAGGAAGAGGAGAGCAGCATGAGAGGGTTGTTGATGATTATCATTTTATGAATATATGGTTTGTTCAGACATATATAATTCTCTAGCTATTTAGTTGAGAATATGCTATTTAGCATTGGGTGTTCCTGAGCGGGAATCCCACCTCCTTCCTAGAGAAGCTCTTAGAGGAGCATTGTTTGTCATGTCCACTATCTGGTATTTCACGAAGCTTCATCTTGCACTTACAATGCTGATCCTATTAAGGATTAGGTTTTTCTTGTGAGTTGCAGCAAGTGGAGGATAGATATTTCTGGATCTATGCATCTCTAGCACCCCTTTTCACTGGGAAAGTCTTCTATCCATTTGACAAGAGTGTTCTAGACCCTTGGAGCTTCAAATCCATATCTTGGAATCAGGCCAAAGCATTCTTAGAGTCTACAATGCAGTCCCTCTTTGAGTACTGCATTATTAGCAAGATCAGAGTTACAGGGAGTTTTGGCATCATCTTAGAGGAGAGATATATGGTGATTGGATTATTCCTTTCACTGTGGTGATCCGTGGATTAGCCATCCAATCCATGTTAGTTCAGATCTGATCTACTGTACATCACATGCTTTAGATTTTTCTAAATACTACTAGAGATCTATAACTTAGATCTCAGATCTACTCACTGTTATTCATGCTTTGCTGAAATCCCCAAGGGGAGTGTATAAAGGAGCCTTTCTTGTATACACATCTGAAATAGATCTATCATTTTGTATACAGATCTTCTCTAGATCTAAGATGTAATCAATTGTTGCTTCAACCAATGAAAATAATGTTGTCAATATTATTCATAAATTTCTTGTGGTTATAGCACCCCATTTCTAAGAGTTTCTTCTTGCATATCCTTCTCCTTTATGTTATACATTATATAAGCTACTTTGTAAATATATTTTGTTGATGTATATCTGAAATATGAGCCTCCATATTCGTCTCCTTCTCTAAAATAGATAAACTACGTTATTTCTGAAGCATTTTTTTGCATACAGCTGTAGCCCCTCTCTTTGGGTGTTTTCTAGATATACTAGGTGGTGGGAGGTCTGTTTACCTCACCTAGTTTGATTTGTTTTTGCTCTCCTTTTGGATATAGACACTAGATCCACTGATCTAAGGGATCCAAGAGTTGCAAACTCATTTCAATGCATAGATTTCTAAAGAGTGTGTTATTCCAATAGGCTTTGATGTGAATTCCCATTTGGGGATATTACACATGCTTCTATCTAGGTCTTAGGCAAAAAATATCGAAGGCACCAGGAAAATGGACCTAACATATGCCACCATTCCTATTTTTGGTGAAAAAAAAAGGTTGTACAGAGAGACAAGGATGGATTATATGGTAAGTAGTAAGGATAAACCTCAAAATTTCCCAATTTATGCAGTTGAAAATAAATTAGGATCAACTATTCTTTTCAATGAAATAACCGATGAAGTAGAAGATGAAAGGAAAGAAGAAATTCAAGAGGTTGAAAATTAACAAGCTCAAAATCAGGAAATCATTGAAGAAAAGGTAGAGGGTTGGTGTTTGTTACACTTTGATGGATCAGTTGGAAGAGAGGGGACTGGAGTAGGCATTTGGATCACAACTCGAGAGGATGAAATTAAGTTCTATTCTTCAAAACTAAACTTTGATTGCACAAATAATATGGCTGAGAATGAATCTCTATTTTTTGGTTTACAAATTTTGAAAATATTGGGTGCCCAAAAAATTTCAGTTTGTGGAGATTCTAAATTGGTTATTAAACAATCTGAAGGTGCATATCAAACCAAGGATGTGAGAATGAGAGCATACAGAAATTTGATCATGGAGATGTTGGAAAAATTTCAAGAATATTCATTTATTGTGAAGACTAGGGTCCAAAACTCAGTAGCTGACTCCCTAGCTATTTCTACAAGTTTGTTTGTTATCCCTGCACATTCCACTAAAATATATGAGGTTGAAATTCATCATAGGCCTGCTATCCCAGACAACATTATACATTGGCAAGTTTTTGAAGATGACCAACAAGTCAAAAACTTGATAGAATTGAAAGAGGAATTTGAAAGAACACAAGTAGATCAGAAAAACATGCTTGCTGAAACTAAGGGTAATTCTGAAATGTTGCAGTTGAAGAATAATTCTATACCCAAGGGTCTCATCCCATTTGAAAAGCCTTTTTACCAAAATGATGTGTTTAGATCTGCAAGGATACAAGCTGATGATGAAGAGGTAGATATTTGTAACCTTGGTACAGTAGAAATGCCAAAAATGATAAATCTTTCAAAATTTCTTTCTGTAGAGATAAAACAGAAATATATTGAGATGATGAAAAGGTTCATAGATGTTTTTGCATGGATTTATGCTGATTTGAAGAAATATGATCCTACTATTATTCAGCATACCATTCCTATTAAAGAAAATGAGAAGCCTTTCAAACAGAAGCTAAGAAGGATTAATCCACTTCTCATGCCTTTGATTGAGATGGAAATTAAGAAGCTCTTTGATGCCAAAATTATTCTTCCCATAAGGTTCTCAAAATGGCTTGATAACTTGGTTCCAGTCAGAAAAAAGAGTGGAGAGGTTAGAATCTGCATTTACTTCAGAAACCTGAACAAAGCTTCTCTAAAGGACAATTACCCTCTCCCTAATATGGATAAAATTCTATAGAACATTTTTGGTTCACAAAGGATGTATATGCTGGATGGTTTTTCAGGATAAAATTAGATACTAGTGCACCTAGAAGCTCAGGAGAAAACTGCTTTTACTACACCATGGGGGACATTCATGTATGCCAAAATGCCCTTTGGTTTTATGAATGCAGGAGTTACCTTTCAAAGAGAAATGGACATTTCCTTTGCAGAGGAGAAGGATAATCTGGTGGTTGTCTATCTGGATGACATAATGGTATTCTCAATGAGAGAGGAAGACCATTTGAAGCATCTGGAGAAATTTCTGTTGAAGTTTACAAGGTTTGATATTTATCTTAATCCCACTAAGAGTATTTTTTATTTAACTTATAGAAAGTTGTTTGGGGACATTATATCTAAATATGGGATAAATATTGATCCAAATAGAGTCAATGCCATTCAAAAAGTTGATTTTCCTAGAATCAGGAAGGAAATTTAGTTTTTCCTTTGAAGAGTGAATTTTGTGAGAAGGTTTATTCCCAATTTTTTTGAGATTGTGAAAGGCATAACCAAGATGATGAAGAAAGGACTTGATATTAAATGGAAAATTGAAGCAAATAAATCATTTGAGGAAATCAAGAAGGAACTCACTCAGGCCCCAGTGTTGATTAGCGTGGATTTTTCAAAGGAATTTTTGGTTGGTTTTTACATTTGCATCAGAAAACACAATTGTTGGAGTTTTGCTGCAGAAAGTGTTATCCTCCTGTATTCTACAATTTCACTAGGTCACTATGGATTTTCTACAATATACTCAAGATATCATTTCTTGACTCTTAGCTATCTTAAAAAATCTCACTTCCTTCATTATCTTCATGAAACCTTTTTCACTATGTCTCACTTTGCCTTCTCAAAATTTCCCTCCTGCTCTGAGAAACTCATGTTTTGGCTTAAAAATCCTCTCATTCTTACCCTTTCTCCCCTACCCAAAGACCCACTTTTCATTCCTAAAACCCCATCAACCACCGTCACCTTCATCATTCTTCCTTATTCACACTAAAACAATGTAAAAAGTCCTTTTTATATTGTTTTAAAAATCCAAAATTGATAATATTCAGGACCCATTGTTTTATATTAAAACTTTGTTTTAATTAAAATAAATCCACCCATTATATACTTTAACCTTCACTTTAAAGGCCTTTAATCTTGCTTTATGGACCCAGGCCCCACTTCATAAAACCCTGGTTAGGTTTAAAACCCAAAACCCACATATAAAATTAACCCCGCCACTTTGTTCTATGCCCTAGTCCCTACCCTACGTTGAAACCCTGCCACATATCCTTCCAGGCCCCACCACTCAGACTCACCTTCCACTCCATTCACCCCAACCACCATTGACCTCTATCCCTCATGATCCGATGGTCAATGGTCGATATTGCACCATTCTCTGCGCGGGGGTTAACCACTCCAAACGTCACGAAATGGGCAGTTTTATCGCTCGTACCCTCTGCCATGTGTCACCTGCTCAATGGAATCGCATTCGTTCACCCAAACCCACTTACCACCTTTGCTCCACGTGACCACCTCCCTCACATGCAAAAACTTCCTTTCCACCTCTCGCCACAACCCGATATCGTCGCTAGATTCAAATGCTTCAAAGCCCTGTGGTTTTGCGATGAAGCCCTCATTCACCATTAACACTGATCCAACCCTCCAAAAGGTTTGATAAGACCAAAAAAATTCATAAAATCCACAAACGCGAATTTTAATTAATAAATTTTTCTCAAATATGCAGGTAGCTAGGGTGACAATGCAAGAATTGTAGTCCAAAGGTCCAACATTGTTTAAATAAGTGCTCTGGGTGACAATCCAAAGGATTTTGTTTCATTAGAAGGACTGGAAGTGTAAGATAAAGCATAGTCATCAATGGATCATGACCATTGATTTTTGTTTAAGCACTTCAACCAATAAAAGATGCTCCACTGCACAAAAAATGGCTAACAAAGATACAGGCTAAGGAAGAAAACAGTCAAAGGACCGCAACAGTGAAGATTAGTGGACTAAAAGTTAATCAAAGGATTAAAAGGGTTAATCACAAAGCAGAGATAAAGGAAGAGTTAAGGAGAAGACAGTAAGGTACATAATGAAGACAAATCCAAGTTTAAAAAGGGGTAAAACATAGTTTAAAGTATAAATTCAAAAGAATATTAGCACAGAGGAAGATATGAATGACTAAAGAAAACATAATTTACTTCTTCAGGGACACACATCACCACCTAAAACCTGTTTTATTTCAATAAAGACATAAAAAATTATTAAAACAGTTAGAGATATTTCTCAGCTACTCATCAGTTATTGTAAAATTTATTAAGAAGCTTTAAAGTCAAACATTTCCGAAAGTTAGCTTAGCAGTTAAGTTAGAGTTATTATTATAATGAGTCAGTCTCAGATATTTTTCCTTATGCCTTTCATTGTCTCAAAGGTAAAAAATTAATTAACTCTATAATAAATACATATCTGAAACCCTAGCTTAGGATCACCTCCTCATTTTGCAGATAAATACTAAATGTATGATTCATTTTTAGTGTTGGTTGGTTGGTTGGTTGGTTGGTTAGTGGATTGATATTTGATGAGCTGCTAGGCTGGATTTGAGAGAACTTCAAGCTGTAAATATTATTACACTAGAGTAATGTAACTATTTTGAACACCAGTAAGAAAATCACGTTCACAGTATTCTTGAGCTATGTTAATGGTGAAATTACCCATATTTTTCAATTTTTTCCTTTTGTTTTCCATTTTTCCCATTATTTCCCTGATAAAAGAACATAAATTTTAGGTTGGGATATGTCGTCTTGGCACCCTGATTCTGTTTGCTTTCTTTATCTTAATGCTTTCTTCTGCAAGGTCTGATTAGAGAATTCTTAATTTCTCTTTGGTTCCACCCGCTTCTTGTCATGGAAATGATTTATTAGAGTTCATCCAAAGAAGCCTATGGTATGCCATGTCCTTTGGTGTAGCTTGAAATATTATTCTTAAGGCCTTTATTCGAAGTATACTTAGTAGATTCTAGCCAAAGAAATCTATGGTATTCCCTGTCCTTTGGTTTCTCTTAAACTGTTACTTTGAATGTCTTTTTAGAGTGTTTCATTAAGGAAAATAGGTATATCTTTCTCTTTAGTGTCACTCATTGTTATCTTGAATGTTTTCTTTTTCTGAAAGTAATTCTAGGATTACTGGATCGTTGTCTTAAAGGCTTGCTTATTAGAGTTTAGCCAAATAATTCTATGGTATGCCCTGTCATTTGGTTTTTATTAAACAGTTGCCTAAGAGGCTTTTCTTGTTTAAGTATAGTTAAAGGACTCTTAATTTCCCTTTAGTTTTACTATTTTCATAACTTACTGTCATTTCATATTCTATCTAATCTAAGAGATCCACTTGATATATTTAGCTTTCCCTATGAAAACCCTTGCAGATTTGATGAAAAATTAAATCCTTTTATGAATCCATAGCCCAATGGAGTAATACTTATCATTTCTATCTATTTAACTGAAACACTTCATCAATTAATCCCACCATTGATCTATCAACCAATCAAACAAAACAAATGGTCCTAAAAACTTCATAACTAGCCTAAAATCAGAAAACAAAAGCATAAAGACATATAATTTATAAACGTTTACATATAGAGAGCCCTCTCTGAGTTCACGAAGGCTAGGTCCATGGGCTCCAAAGTGGTTTGATGTGGTTCCCCATAGATTTTTTCTTTCCAATCTTTCAAATTACAAGGAGCCAACATAGTGGCAACCGTACTAGGGAATACTGAGTAATTAGCAACCTAATATTACCTCAAGAACTCAGAAAACCTCATTTTAAACCTAGATGAATCAAGTGTTAGCCAATAATGGTATCTATTTTATGATGGTGGACAATAGCCAACCTCAAAAAAATTAAAAATCCTCCACCTAGTGACTCCATTGGTTTTCAATAGCCCTACTGACTCCACTTGTCTTTTACAAGACTCCACTAGGAAGATTATTTTATCATTAAACCTTTACAGAACCTAGTCAAGAATACTTTATGGATTAATTATTTCTTTTACGGATTGGTTTTCTTTTCAAAAATTATTTTAAACTCTCAACCTTTCTGATTTTTGGGTCTAAGTCCTGGCTTCTAGAAGAATTTGTACTAGATCCCATCCTGACCCAAATCCTCCTACAATAGTTGGTAATCCTGAAGGCATCCTCGGAAAATATCCTATATCTAAAAACACAATTTTTGGTATACCTATCCACAAAGAAAGTTCCCTACCTAAAAACATTAAATACTTGTAGAATTTCCTCTCTGACACACCCCTAGAACAAAGCTTGTCTAGGACTAGATCTCAGAGTTAGATAACCCAGATAATTTTAGACCCATCCGCCTTATAGCAAAATCCTGTTTTACTAACCTCATCCCTCACTGTTCACCTTCCTCCATTTAACCCTATACCTCCTTTTGTAAACCTTCCTCCCGTTAAACTTCCTTTGTTTCCCCAACCACAAATCATGGCAACATGGTATGCTACACTAGTTCTACCATTTCCTTTAGTTGTCCTACCACAATATTACCAGTCCAAGATCCCCTTATATGATGCAAGTATTTCTACTACTGTTCAATGACATGTGGATAGGATGAATGACTACTTTGACAGACAAGAAATAGATGATGAAACTGTTAAACTCGGAATTTTTACTCAAAGCTTAGGAGGAGAGCCAAGAAAATGGTTTAAAGGTATAATACCTAATAGTATAAATGACCTCCCTGCTTTTCATCAACTATTCTTAAAAAAATGGGAAGTCAAGAAGAACCCTTTCCAAATCTTATCAGAGTATGAAAACATTAAGGGAAATGTTGGAGAAGGTGTCCAAGAATACTGCACTAGGTTCAATAGTGTATACAATGCCCTCCCTACACACATGAAACCTCCACAAGGTCTAGATTTAATGAAATTTCCAGATGGGTTTGACCCAGAGATGACTTATCAATTAGGATAAACAGAACCCCTTACATTAGAAGACATGCAAAGGGGAGCAGTAAGTGTAGAAGCCAATCTGATTGCCAAAAGAGCTAGAATGAAAAATTAAAAAAGAGTCACACATAGAGAAGAAGTTGCAGCCTCCACATTTGATACAAAGATTGATAACTTAGTTAAAACCATGGAAAGGATGATGGAGAGGATGAGTGTGAATGACAGATCTTACCCTAGAGAAAACCAAACAGCTCCTCAAAACATAAATAAAAATCAGAACCAGAACCAAAACTTTAGAAGAAACCTCCCTAAAATAAGACATAGAGGCCCTAATCAGAAAATAAAACCTCCTTTCCAAGAAAACTATGCTGATGAGGATGAGGGGGTAATTGAAGAAACAGAGGAAATTCACATAAATCTAATGGGAGTAAATCATGAGGATATTGTTTTCCTCACCGAGGAAGAACAAGGTATGGTTTCCCAAACTCAGTTTGAAGAGGAAAGCCTAGAATCCAAAGACTATAAGCAAGGCTTTGAAAATGCCATCATGGAAGTTCATAGACAATATGACCTCACAAGAAAGAAAAACCAAGATACTCCCAAGAGGAAGAACTCTGAAATTTCTGCTAGGAAGATCCCTGAAAACATTCCTAAAAAGACAGCAGAAAATCCAAACATAGTGGCTGAAAGTTATAATAAAAATAAAAACACAAACAACCAACCTAGTGGCAAACAAAGTGGTGACCAAAGCAACAATAGCAATGCAGCTAGTGCCCCTAACAAAAATGTTTTAATTGAGTTCCCAAATAAAAGCCAACAAGATGAAATTTCTGTAAAATTAGTGTTTGATAAGAGTGATTTGAACCCTTCAAAAACTCAGGCACCTTTTAATATAGAGAATGAAATTGCTAATATTAAAATATCCATTCCTCTTACTGAATTAGTCACTCAAGATGTGTATAGATCCCAACTTTTGAAAGCTTTAAACATAGGAGAAAATGTTGATTCTGTGAATTTAAATGATGACAAGCCTGAAGTTTTGTTTGGACCAGAAGTAGAAGGAAATTTCAAGAGGTAGGTGTTCCTCCATTTTATGTCAGTTTAAACATCCACGATAAAATTCTCCACAATGCCATGCTAGACTCAGGAGCTTCGCACAACCTCATGCCAAAGGTAGTAATGGAAATACTAGGCCTTGAAATAACCAGACCATACAAATATTTATACTCCTTTGATTCCCATAGAGTTAAATGTATAGGCCTAATCAAAGGTGTCTATGTCAATCTAGCACAAATACCATCCAAATGCCCAGTAATGGATATTGTAGTGGCTGACATTCCTCCTAAGTATGGTATGCTCCTTTCAAGATCATGGGGAGCTAAACTCCAAGGCACCCTCCAATTGGACATGACCTATGCTACCATACCTGTCTTTAGCCAACCAAAAAGATTATATAGGGAAACTCACATGAAATACATGGCTAGAATTCAAGAAAAGAAGGAAAAATTCCCTCATTATTCCATTAACACAAACCTTGATTAATTTATCCTTTACAATGATGAAAACATTAATGAAAATGTGACAGAAATTGAGCTAATAGCAGAACGATTAGAGGGAAAATAGGATGAATACTCAAAACAGTTAGCCCAAACAAAACACAACAACAAACATAGTAAAGAACACAAAGAACAAAACATTGACAAGCATAGCGGTAGCCCCAAGGACCAACATAATGATAAATCTAAAATTGAACCTCTTTGGTGTATGAGCTTTGATGGTTCTTGCGGTAAATCTAGTTCAGGGGCATGTGTATGGGTGCATAACATAGAAAGAAATCATGCAGAAGGTCACTCACATAAGCTAATATTTCAATGCACAAATAACATAGCCGAATATGAGGCTCTCCTCCTAGGGCTACAACTACTCAAGAAACTAGGAGCCAAGAGGATTTCTGTTCATGGTGATTGAGAGCTAGTTATTAGTCACATTAAGGGAGAATACACAGATAAGCTTCTTGTATTAAAAGCATATAGAGATGATGCCCTTGACCTCTTAAAAAAATTCAAATAATATGACCTTTACCTTTGTTCCAATAAATCAAAATATCCTTGCCAATGGTCTAGCCTTTGCTGCCAGTACTTGTCAAAAACCTTATCACAACAAAAAATACATAGTGCAAGTCAAATATAGACTAGTAGTCCCTGTTAATATAAAATATTGGCAATTTTTTGAAAGAGATAAACAGATAGAAGATTTCCTGCAGTCTAGGAATGGGTTTGAAATGCCAAATTCAGACTCATATCAAGAAGAGGACTGCCCTGCTGAGGAACACACTTACAAGGAAGAACCTTATGATAATGCTGATATAAATCTGTTAGAAAAATAATACACACAAAAGACAAAGCTGTGCACAAATTCATAAAAAGAAGACTTTGAAGTGTTGTAGTCCAAAGATGATACTTTCCCAAAGGTATTGGTTCCTCTAGAGGAAATTTTTGACTTTAATGATGTTGCTAGGAAGCCAAATATGGAACCCACTGAAGTTGAAATAGAAGAATGCAATATAGGTAGTGAACAAAAACCCAAAATGATAAAACTGTCGAAAACACTGCCAACTCATATAAAACAGAAATATCTTGAGCATTTTAAAGAATTTACTGATGTGTTTGCTTAGAGCTATGAAGATTTAAAGTCATATGATATTGAGATAATCCAGCATAAGATCCCTCTGAAAGTAAACCAAAATCCCTTTAAACAGAAATTGCGCAGAATAAACCCTATGAAACTACCTTTGGTTGAGAAAGAAACTAAGAAAATGTATGATGCTGGAATAATACTCAAAATGGGTTTCTAAACTTATATCATTGAGGAAGAAAATAGGAGAAATTAGGCTATGCATAGACTTAAGAAACTTAAACAAAACCTTCCTAAAAGACAACTACCCTTTACCAAAAATGGATCACATCTTACAAAGGGTAGTAGGTTCTAAAAGAATATCTTTTTTGGATGGATTTTTAGGATACAATCAAGTGCTTGTACACCTAGATGATCAACACAAAACAACTTTCACTACACCCTGGGGCACCTTCATGTATGTTAAAATTCCTTTTGGGTTAATGAATCTTGGAGCCACCTTTCAAAGAGAAATGGATATTGCTTTCTTAGAAGAAATAGGCTACTTCATAGTGATATACCTTGATGACATAATAGTCTACTAAAAAGCTAATGAAGAACACCTAGCTCTCTTAAGAAAAGTCTTTGAAAAGTGTAGAAAATATGGTTTGTCTTTGAATCCTAAGAAAATTTTGTTTGGCCTTCAAGAGGGGAAAATTTTAGGCCACATCATATCTGAAGAAGGGATCAAGATTCACCGAAAGAGGATTGAAGGAATATTTCAAATCAGTCATCCAAGGAACATCAAAGAGCTGCAATATTTCATTAGGAAGATAAATTTCTTAAGAAGGTTCATACCCAACCTTGCAGAACTCCTAAGAAACATCAATAATATGCTGAAAAGAGAAATAGGAGTCAAATGGACCATAGAAGCAAAGCAATCTTTTGATTTGGTAAAACAAGAACTTACAAAAACACCAGTTCTGATCAGTCTTGATTTTACCAAGGATTTCTTCATATTTTCTTTTGCATCAACACATACAGTTGTTGTTGTCCTACTGAAGAAGAATAGAAAATGACAATAGCATCCCATAGAATTCTTCAGCAAGGCATTGAGATATGCACCTCTGAAATATAGTGTAATGGAAAAACAAGATTATGCCTTGTTCAAGGCATTGAAAGACTTTAGAGTATACATATTGCATTCACACATCATTGCATTTGTGCCTCAGAGAGTGGTAAATGACATACTCACACAAGATCTTAATGGAAGAAGAGGTAAGTGGATTCTTTTTATATTAGAATATGATCTGGAAATCATACCCACTAAATTAATCAAAGGGAAAGGACTGGCTAAACTCATGGTTGAAACAAACTTTCAAGCATTGTACATGAATATGATTAATGCATTAGATGAACAAGATGAGCTGGAAACTCCGCCTATTGAAGAGTCATTTATGAAATCATCTTGGTATGCTGATATATTATATGTTATTTTCAATCTGAATGTTCCTCCTAGTTTGTCCAAAATAAAGACTTGATTCCTAAAGTTAAAGGTTGTAAACTTATGCATTGTAAATAAAGTTTTATATTGGAAAAATGTCAGTGGTTTATTGGTTAAATGTTTGACTAAGGATGATGCAGATAAGATCAAGCATGAGTTTCATGAAGGAGAAGGTGGAGGTCACCTCTATTGGAAAACCATTGTCAATAAAATCCTTAGAGTTGGTTACTATTGGCCGATTCTCTTTAAAGACATCCATAAAATGGTAATTTCCTGCAATAAATTCCAAATATTTGAAGGAAAAAGGAAAACTAATACCATTACCTTTGCATCCAATCTCCGTTGAAATTCCTTTTCAACAACGAGGCCTAGAATTTATTGGAGAAATCCATCTTGCCTCCTCTACCTAGCACAAATGGATCCTCACTGCAACTGGCTATTTTACAAAGTGGATAGATGTCATTCCCTCCAGGACTGCCATAGACTCAGTAATTATCAAATTCCTTTAAAACCACATTCTATATAGATTTGGTTGTCCTAGAAAGATCATTACTGATAATGTTGTTGCCTTTAGATCCAATAAAATGGTGTACTTTTGTCACAAATATCAGATTACCTTGGGAGATTCAACAAATTATTACCCTCAAGGTAATGGGTTGGTTGAATCCTCAAACAAAAGTTTGGTGAACGTCATCAAAACGTTGTTGGAAGAGAACAAGAATTCGTGGCACAACAAACTACTACATGCACTATGGGCAGATAGATTAACAAATAAAAAATCAATTGGAATGTCTCCCTATCAGCTAGTGTATGGAGAAAATGTAGTCTTTCGAACAAGTTTGGGAGTGCCAGTGATGAAACTCATCCAAGAGGTACAGTCTAAAGAAAATGATATGCAAAGAAGAATAAATCAGATTGTCTAGCTGCAACAAACCAGAGAAGAAGCATACAATAGGACACAACAAGTGGAGGAAAACATCAAGAAGCTTTTTGATAAGAGGACCAAGGCAAATGATTTCAACATTGGAGACAAAGTGTTGAAGTGGGATTCAAGAAGGGAAGACAAAGGGAAACATGGAAAATTTGACAATATATGGAAAGGTCCATACATCATCAATTCTGCAAGAGGTAACAATGCATTATTTCTAGAAGAAATGGATGGAACAAAATTGTTTAGAGGTCATGTCAATGGAAAAATGCTCAGGAATTATTTTATTTGAATATCTCAGGTTAAAGCTTCATTCATTTTATATAATATTTCCAAGATAAAAAAATCAGAAAAATAAACATAAAAGAAGAAAAGAGGGCAGATAAAGAAAAGGTAAAGCCCCATATCAAAAAAGAATATTTCTGAAAGCGTACAAGTCCAAATGCCACTACTTGTAAGAAGAAGTATTTTACAGTCATAATTGCTTTAGGGTAAACTGCTTGGGTGGTTGGTTTTCGTATATCCCTCTCAGGGCTTTCCGGTGCCCGAGGCAGACAGTAAGATTAGCTACGCTGTTCACAAAGATGGCATGAGCATGTTGATATTAGCTTGAAATAACTTGAAGGAATACAATAGAGAATTACCTCTTTGACGATCTTGGAATCTCTTGGAGAACGCTGAGCAGCAAAGTAAGAGTCCTTCTTCGTCGGCTCCAAATCTGAGACCTGCAATTAGTCAAAGCACCCGCGTAACTTCTAATATAACAAGTATTCTATCAATTAAATCAACAATAAACATCTAGATTATACACATCTGAGCCATTCATATCATACTAAGAAAATATTGAAACAACAATATAACATTAAGCATCGAATGGACAAAACGAACATAATTCTATTGATTTTGAAAGAAGGAGGATTACAACCATCGGTTGTACCAAGCCCTCCTCAGTCTCCCAATATCTCTTCTCTATCAAGTGAAGAAGTCCAAGCCAACAAACTCTCTAGGAGCCTCTTTGACTCTTGGCCTTCACAATGTCACACTATTCTCTATTCCACAAGTATGTAAGAACTTTGAGCAATCCTTCGACCTTCAATTAAGAGCCTTCAGCTCCTTCTTATAGGAGAGGGAGAAGGCCATTGTTGCCCTTCTCTTTCCACTAGTTTGGAATGGAAAAGGCTTAGATGTTTCTTTGATCTCCATGCTTTTTCCTCTCTTGGAGTTCAGTCTTCTATGGCAATGACCAATAATGAACTGGTGCTTCTACAGTTTCCTTTGTGCACTGACTCCTTTGTGAGGGAAAGTCGGAGATTCAAATCTTTCTCCGCGCTCTTTTCCCAATTCAAACTTAAAACACGGGTAACGCGTCCCTCCAATGTAAACAGAGCATTGCCCTAGCCACTAACGCGGCCAATGTATTGCTTGACTGCGTTATAACGCTCTTGTTCTGTTCTATATATGCGTTATCCTGGCAGAAATATGTTTAATTTAGGTCTTTGTACTTCTTCCATATTTGTCTTCCCCTCTGAGCTGATGAGGAGGTATTTTGACCTGTAATAGATGCCCCCTAAAGTGTGAGGTCAGAGACGAAGACGATGGCCGAAATACTTTATAATTTGTAGAGAGAGAGAGATTGAAAGACTGAGGAAAACCTGAAACAACAACATATGTCAGAAAATATAGTATTTGCCAAGAGTCGGGCATGTCCCATGCTCAGTAGCTTTAAACAACATGATTTCTCTAGAATAGAGATATGAAGAATCTATCCACCAATAGGCACAATGTGGAAGTGTCTGTCATGACAGGATCAGGTTGAAGAAGCTGTCTCCATAAACAATATCGCAGCTTGGGGAAGGGAACACAACTTTAATGGTGTAGTCGTTGCCCCAAGGTCTTGACTGCCGATTCACTTAAACTGCATATTTCTCAACATGTGAATGAGGGAGTTGTCGTCGAACATGTGAGAAATCTTCTGATTACCAGTCAATAATGAAAAATGTTAACAGACGCGAAGGTGGCCACCGATAATGATGATGGTTCCTAAGATGCCCAGTACAATCTAGCGAGTGTGAATAAAAGGAGTTGAAGTCGAACACTCGTAGAATCATTCAACCAAGAGCCAATGATGAAGACTCTTGATCAAGCACAAGACTACCTGCCACTGATGTCTGCAAGTATCTGGGTACTGATGTGTTTCTGGATCAACTTCCTAGATAAGGTGTTGAAGTCGATAGGAAGTGATCTGTTGAGAGGTAGGCACTGAGGCGTCCTACATCAGTCAACATGAAATGGAAACCAACTGATTTTGTTTATGATTTGAGATAAGGAAGAGTAAATGGGAACGTCAGATGACAAATAATTTCTGGCATAATGAATGGTTTGGTTGATAAAAGGAGCAGTAGATAGCGAGATCTGCTTGAACAATAGAAGGCACTCTAGCAGGGTACTAGGCAGATGAAGCGTGTTGAACACCAAAGAGTGTGTTAGGATTTTACCGGTGCAGGGACACTGGGAAATGAAGGCTAATACTCATATATGGTAGGGTTCGGCTAACTGCAAAAGAGTTTTCTGGGAAGTGCCATGTTCAAGAATTTTGCTGCCAAATCGACCTTTTTGAAAATGTAACAGAGGTAGTATCCATTTTGTCCAAATTTTTCCCCTTCTGATTAGGTTTAACGAGTCCAGACGAGAAAACTCGGTGAATTTTTCATGTTTAGGGAGTCTGAAAAATGTCGTAAAAGACGGCTCCATTGGGGTACCTTTGTCATGTCTTGATAACCGGGCACGGCAAAGGGGTAATAGTAAGCCCGAAACAGTTCATCTTCCGTTAGTTAGTCCATCAAATCCGGAAAAGTGAGAAATCTATGTTCAATGGACGTCTACCTCATTTTGTTATGAGTACGAGGAGACGAAGTAAACTCAATATTCTTTGTGGAATTTTAACGAGTCCAAAAAAGAAAACTCGGTACCGCCGTGAAATTTTAACGAGTCACGCAGAGAAAACTCGATACCTCCGTGAAATTTGAACGAGTCACGTTGAGAAAACTCGATACCTCCGTGAAATTTTAATGAGTCACGCGGAGAAAACTCGATACCTCCGTGAAATTTTAACGAGTCACGCGGAGAAAACTCGATTTACTTTTTCTGTTTAAAGAGCTTTGAAAAAGAGGAAATGAATGGCTCCTTGTTCTTTGTCTCAGTAGTTTAACAAGCCTGACAAAGGTGACTCGGGATTTTTTCGGTTTTATGAGGGAGAAAAAGATTCCTAAAAAGAATGCTCAGTACTTCTCCATGGTTTTAACGAGTCTGAAGAAGAAAAATCTAGGTTTTTGGGATTAACGAGCAAGAAAAGACCACAGAAAGAACGCTCGATGCCAACTTCGTATAAGTTTAACGAGCCCGAAGAAGAGAACTCGAGATTTTTCTGATTAACGAGCAAGAAAAATACCATAAAAAGAATGCTCAAGGCTTCGTCGTGTAAGTTTAACGAGCCTGACGAAGAGGACTCGAGGTTTTTCGGATTAATGAGCGAGAAAAATACCGTAAAAAGAATGCTCGAAATTTCTTGATCTCTTTCTCGTCAATAGAAGGATCTATGTCGGGAATTTTCTTGTGAGACCAAGCAAACACATCGCGGAATTCTCTGAAAATGGATGTGAAGCGTGTAATTTCCTCAGGATTGCAATCTTCTCCAGTCTGAATATTTTCCACGATACCCGTTTTGACCGAGATATCAATGAGCATTTTCTTAGAAAGATTACCCATATTCCCTTCTGAATCGATAGTGTGGACAGTCGTATAAGAGGAGAGAACTATCTCAGGTTGGTCAAAAGACGGGGTTTCAGTTTTTATCTCCTCCGAATCAATCGTCGAAGCGCAATGGTGGAACTCTCCCCAAGGTCGTTCTTCTAATGACATGATCTCTCGAATAGCTTCGTCTATAGGCCAGACTTCATTGAGGAGATCCTTAGAGAGAAATGTGATGGGAGGGA
Organism: Pinus albicaulis; assembly: GCA_034641835.2. NCBI lineage: Eukaryota > Viridiplantae > Streptophyta > Pinopsida > Pinales > Pinaceae > Pinus > Pinus albicaulis. The sequence goes on along the minus strand of CM076575.1, from coordinate 445,228,334 downwards.
GGTTTGTACCTGTGGTCGAAACCATATCAGTGGAGGGTTCAGATGTGATTTGGATGGCTTGGTAAGCCAACTCGACCGGCGAAAGCGGCATCTGATCTCCATAGGAATCAATTTCTGAAGGTGCCGGGATGATCCATGGGTCGATAGAGCCATCCAAAGTGGTGGATATCATTGCAACCGTGTTTGGGATCTGTGGCGGTGGAAGAGGAAAACAACCCAGTAGGGAAGATGCCTTCAGAAGAGCGGTACCGATACTGACGTAAGAGTCAGAAAAGCCTTCTATTAGGGGTATCGTGCTACTTGGTAACGTGGAATAATCAGGGGTGCAGAAGGATAAATGATCCACTGTGACTATTTTCCCATCCAATGGAAATAGGATGAGTCGGAAGACCGAAGAGACAATGGCAGTCATGGCATAAGACCAACTGCGACCGAGCAATAGATTATAGTCGAGATGACGATCTACGACTTCACTGTCCACGTTTACCATTTTCCCACTCAGAGTGATGGGAAAGCTAGCAAGGTAACCTTTTGGGAGGAACTTGTGGCCATCGAAAGCTTTGAGGGAATTCGACGGCGGGGTTAGAGTAGGAGAACCTAACTGGAGCCAGCAAGCTTGTGACATAACGCAAGTCAAAGCACCTTCGTCTATGACAGTGCGATGGATGGGTCTCCCTTTCGACACAACCTGCACCTGGAATGCGAGTTGATGCGAGAGGCGAGGTTTAGCCTTTTCCATATCAAAGACTGCTAGCATGGAATCCTGGGGATCTATTCCACCAATGGCCAAAAGCAAGGCTTTCCTTTGTGCTGGACAGGTTTGTAATACTTCAAGTGCAAACATAGCTGATGGTGTCTGCGCCAAATCTTCTACAATATTGTAGTTTTGGGCTGCACGTGCAGAGGTATTATGAGTCGTGCGTCGAAGTGTCTCTTTAGGGGGACGAATTACAGGTTCAACAGTAGGCCTTTCGATAGGCAAATCGTTGGGCGACGGCGGATTGGAACTAGTTCCAGGTTCCTGAGCATCTATGGTAGGAGTTCCATAAAGCTTGGCGCGAGTTTGAAGGTCAATACTCTCGATGCCATAAATGGCAGATGGTCCTTCACCGGAAGGATACGAACCACCATTGCCCCGTTGATGGGGTTGTGGCGGGTTGTCAACCATATGTTGATGTTGCTGCTGTTGATTGGGGAAGGGATTGTGAAGAACGACAGGTGTTCTCCCAGAATCCTTGTTAGCAATAAAATCAGTGCATTCCTGCAACCGAGGACATTTGTATGTCAAGTGGTTCTCTGCACATATTTTACAAGGAAATCTCATGGGTTTATCCTTTCCTTTTTCATTAGCAGCATTTTTCTGATTAGAGTTATTCTGATTATTCGACTGCTCTTCCGAAGAAGATGTTTTCTTCTTATTCTTCCTATTTTTCCCGTTGGGTTTTTGTGAGGTTTGCACCGAACTTACCTCAGTGGAAGGGAGAGGAGTTGTTTGATGGGGGGCGGTGGCAGCCGAGGATGGCTGGGAGGTTTTCCCTCGAGACTGATTGGTGGCTACACCAGAGATCGCGCCAACGAGACCATCGGCATGAGCTCCAGTTTTCTTAGTAGCCGGAGGGTTCGGATTACCAAGGGCATGGGGGAGCAGATCGTAAAGCGTGCCAGATTGTGAATAGATTAAATCCAGGTGTTGGGCATGACGGATACATTGATCTTCTGTCACTGCCCCAGAAAGGCCAATGTCTTTAGAGATATGGGGTAAAAGAGACTTGCAAAACCAATTGGCTAAGAGATGGTCCGGTATTGGCGCTTTGACAAGCCTCCTCCTACGTCTCCATTCATGAATATGGTCGGAGATGTGGGTGGCGGTGTCTTGGCGTAGTGATGTTAACAATTCTGTGCCGATTTCCACTCTAATTGGTAGTTGAAATTTCTCTAAGAACTCCGTCGCTAAAGCGCCAAACGTATTGATGGCGGCGCATGGTAATTCAATGTACCACTTGGTGGCATTGCCTGTAAGGGTGCGGGAGAACAGTCGAAGGCGAACACTATCATCTACCATGGAATTGGATATGGACCACAAATGGAAGGTAGTGATGTGTGCGGCCGGGTAGTCTCCATGCTTCCTGTCGAACTTCGGGATATCTGAAGGAATCTTATGCGGTATAGGAGGCCAAAGCGAGTTGTGGTTGATGGGGTCGTTTGTCAGCTTATGGATGTCGGGTATGTCCAAAGCTGCCAAGAAAGGCAATTGTGGATTTGCCCCCGAGTCTAACCAAGGCAGTATGGGCTGATTACTGGGACCATAGGGTCTCCCCATCCATGTGTTACCAGAAGGGTAAGTGGGACTTTGATAAAAACCTCCCATAGGTGGAGGAGTAGGAACATACGGTTGCTGTCCATAGGGCATAGTGTATTGAGGGTGCTATAGGGTAAACTGCTTGGGTGGTTGGTTTTCGTATATCCCTCTCAGGGCTTTCCGGTGCCCGAGGCAGACAGTAATATTAGCTATGCTGTTCACAAAGATGGCATGAGCATGTTCATATTAGCTTGAACTAACTTGAAGGAATACAATAGAGAATTACCTCTTTGACAACTTTAGAATCCTTTGGAGAGCGCTACGCAGCAAAGCAAGAGTCCTTCTTCACCGGCTCCAAATCTGAGTCCTGCAATCAGTCAAAGCACCCGTGTAATTTCTAATATAACAAGTATTCTATCAATTAAATCAACAATAAAAATCCAGATTATACGCATCTGAGCCATTCATATCATACTAAACAAATATTGAAACAACAATATAACATTAAGCATCGAATGGACAAAACGAACATAGTTCTATTGATTTTGAAAGAAGGAGGATTACAACCATCGGTTGTACCAAGCCCTCCTCAGTCTCCCAATCTCTCTTCTCTATCAAGTGAAGAAGTCCAAGCCAACAAGCTCTCTAGGATCCTCTTTGACTCTTGGCCTTCACAATTTCACACTATTCTCTATTCCACAAGTATGCAAGAACTTTTGAGCAATCCTTCGACCTTCAATTAAGAGCCTTCAGCTCCTTCTTATAGGAGAGGGAGAAGGCCATTGTTGCCCTTCTCTTTCCACTAGTTTGGAATGGAAAAGGCTTAGGTGTTTCCTTGATCTCCATGCTTTTGCCTCTCTTGGAGTTCAGTCTTCTATGGCAATGACCAATAATGAACTGGTGCTTCTGCAGTTTCCTTTGTGCACTGACTCCTTTCTGAGGGAAAGTCGGAGATTCAAATCTTTCTCCGCACTCTTTTCCCAATTCAAACTTAAAAAACGGGTAACGCGTCTCTCCATTGTAAATAGAGCGTTGCCCTAGCCATTAACGCGGCCAATGTATTGCTTGCCTGCGTTATAACGCTCTTTTTATGTTCTATATATGCATTACCCTGGCAGAAATAGGTTTAATTTAGGTCTTTGTACTTCTTCCATATTTGTCTTCTCCTCTGAGCTAATGAGGAGGTATTTTGACCTGTAACAGATGCCCCCTAAAGTGTGAGGTCAGAGATGAAGATGATGGCCGAAATACTTTATAATTTTTAGAGAGAGAGAGATTGAAAGACTGAGGAAAACCTGAAACAACAACATATGTCAGAAAATATAGTATTTGCCTAGAGTCGGGCATGTCCCATGCTCAGTAGCTTTAAACAACATGATTTCTCTAGAATAGAGATATGAAGAATCTGTCCACCAATGGGCACAATGTGGAAGTGTCTGACATAACAGGATCAGGCTGAAGAAGCTGTCTCAATAAACAATATCGCAGCTTGGGGAAGGGAACACAACTTTAATGGTGTAGCCTTTTGCCCCAAGGTCTTGACCGCCGATTCACTTAAACTGCATATTTCTCAACATGTGAATGAGGGAGTTGTCGTCGAACATGTGAGAAATCATCTGATTACCAGTCAATAATGAAAACTGTTAACAGACGCGAAGGTGGCCACCGATAATGATGATGGTCCCTAAGATGCCCAGTATAATCTAGCGAGTGTGAATAAAAGGAGTTGAAGTCGAACACTCGTAGAATCATTCGACCAAGAGCCAATGATGAAGACCCTTGATCAAACACAAGACTACCTGCCACTGATGTCTGCAAGTATCTGGGTACTGATGTGTTTCTGGATCAATTTCCTAGATAAGGTGTTGAAGTCGATAGGAAGTGATCTGTTGAGAGGTAGGCACTGAGGCGTCCTACATCAGTCAACACGAAACGGAAACCAACTGATTTTGTTTATGATTTGAGATAAGGAAGAGTAAATGGGAACGTCAGACGACAAATAATTTCTGGCATAATGAACGGTTTGGTTGATAACAGGAGCAGTAGATAGCGAGATCTGCTTGAACAATAGAAGGAACTCTAGCAGGGTACTAGGCAGCTGAAGCGTGTTGAACACCAAAGAGTGTGTTAGGATTTTACCGGTGCAGGGACACTGGGAAATGAAGGCTAATACTCATATATGGTAGGGTTCGGCTAACTGCGAAAGAGTTTTCTGGGAAGTGCCATGTTCAAGAATTTTTCTGCCAAATCGACCTTTTTGAAAATGTAATAGAGGTAGTATCCATTTTGTCCAAATTTTTCCCCGTCTGATTAAGTTTAACGAGTCCAGACGAGTAAACTCGGTGAATTTTTCATGTTTAGAGAGTCTGAAAAATTTCAGGAAAGACAACTCTGTGCCCCATCTGATTAGGTTTAACGAATCCAGATGAGCAAACTCGGTGAATTTTTCATGTTTAGAGAGTCTGAAAAATGTCAGGAAAGACAACTCTGTGCCCCATCTGATTAGATTTAACGAGTCCAGATGAGCAAACTCGGTGAATTTTTCATGTTTAGAGAGTCTGAAAAATGTCATAAAAGACAACTCCATGTTCTGTCTGATTAGGTTTAACGAGTCCAGATGAGAAAACTCGGTGAATTTTTCATGTTTAGGGAGTCTGAAAAATGTCGTAAAAGATGGCTCCATTGGGGTACCTTTGTCATGTCTTGATAACCGGGCACGGAAAAGGGGTAATATTAAGCCTGAAACAGTTCATTTTCCGTTAGTTAGTCCATTGAATCTGAAAAAGTGAGAAATCTATGTTCAATGGATGTCTGCCTCATTTTGTTATGAGTACGAGGAGACGAAGTAAACTCAATATTCTTTGTGAAATTTTAACGAGTCCAACAAAGAAAAATCGGTACCTCCGTGAAATTTTAACGAGTCACGCGGAGAAAACTCGATTTACTTTTTCTTTTTAAAGAGCTTTGAAAAAGAGGAAAATAATGGCTCCTTGTTCTTTGTCTCAATAGTTTAACGAGCCTGACAAAGGTGACTCGGGATTTTTTTGGTTTTATGAGCAAGAAAAATATTCCTAAAAAGAATGCTCAGTACTTCTCCATAGTTTTAACGAGCCTGAAGAAGAAAACTCTAGGTTTTTCGGATTAACGAGCAAGAAAATACCACAAAAAGAACGCTCGATGCCAACTTCGTGTAAGTTTAACGAGCCCGAAGAAGAGAAATCGAGGTTTTTCGGATTAACGAGCAAGAAAAATACCATAAAAAGAATGCGCGATGCAACATGAGTATGTCTGCACATAAATCCTGATCCCTTATTAGAATCATCAGTACCAAATCTCGAGAGTTGCGACATGTGTGCAGCGAGGAATCACGACTTTGTCGACTGACTTAAAAGAGTCATGCCCCAGAATTTGCTATAAGAAGGTCAGAAGACATTCATTTTCACTGTTTCGAGTGCTGTGAAGAAGCTCTGGAGTGAAAAAGGGGTGAAAACTTCAGCTGGTGATTACGGTCAATCCGGGCAACAATTTTCTATTCCGCGAGATCCAGGTAAGAGCTAGAACCTCCTGTTATCATTTAATTGCCAATTTTTTAGTTTTTGCTGGTTCAAAATTAGGAAATTTTGAGGCCCTAGAAAAATATTTGCGCCTAACGCGGGTCAAGAGTACAACAGTCGCGTTAAACGCACAACCCGTGAGGGACGTAAGCGTTAGAACGCTCTGTTTTGTATTGGTGCCAGCGTTAGGCGCAACATGCTTTCTAGAAATTCAATTTTTTCATTTTTGAAGTGGTCCAGGCAAATTTTAATCGGTTGGAAATGTTTCATTTGCAGGTGTTCAACTGTTAATCATGAGTATCTGGCGAGAGAGAGAGCATGAGCGGGAAGAACGAGAGATGGTGACAGATGCGGCAAGTTTAATGGCTCTTCAGAGGTGTGGATTGCTTAAGTATGCCCGTTTAGAACTGATGAGGGGTCAAGAGGACCTCCTGAGGTGGCTGATCTAGCAGTGGGACGAACGACATCATGTCTTTCGGATTGGTGGCAACGAGCTCGCCATCGAAAAAGATGATGTTTACTTTTTGACCGGTTTGTCATGTCGTGGGGCGAGGCCCAACTTGACGGGGTCCAGAGCTGACCCTCGTTCCACTACTAATTTGATCCATGCGCACTGCATACGTGGCACCCAGGCTGTGAGTAACCGGATACCTATTGCACAGGTGACTTTGAGACCCTTGCGGTCTATTATATGGATGATTGTTCGCTTGGCAGGCGCCAAGAGTCAGCATGTGGCTACCAAGGCCCAAATGCTCCTAGCCTTGGAATGTATGCAGCCTCAGGTTTTCGACTGGTGTGACGGTGTAGTCCATCGGGTCCGAGCAGAGCTTACTGCATGCAAGACCCGTACTCAAAGAGAATTTGGGTACGGAACACTGATTGTTTCTTTCATATTGGATCGGATACCACTGATGAGGCCCAGGATCCCAACAGCACCATTGGGTCCACGCGAGCCGAGGCAGGCTCGGTGGGCCACTTTGCTTCCACGGACTAGAGAGGGTCCCATCTGTCACTGTTTCGATGAGAGATTTTTTGATTGGCTGGACTCTCAGATCATCATGATTGAGGATTATCCCTATGTAGGGATGAACTTCACAGGCGATCCCGAGTTAGTCTTGCCCCCTGGCACCCAGTGGGGGCCCGATGGTAAGAAAAATGATCAGTGCTTTTCAAAGAAGTTGTTGTTTTTAGCTTTTGAATGTTTATGTAATTTTTTTTATTTTTATTTTTTTGTTGAAAAGGGGTGAAAATTAAGTTTTGACATGAAACTTTTTCTTGCTTGACACAGATGTGGCACCTGTCCATCCAACTGGGGCCCCTTGCCATGCACGGCGAGGACTATAGCTACCCGGGGCTGGCACACCTGTAGAGGAGGCGGAAGCCGGCGACGATGATGATACCCAGATTTTACATGAACTCTCCAGGAACCTGGAGGGTCTGAGTATGGGTATACCACCGCTTCCTATGCGGGAGGTTCCAGTTCGTCTACAGCGGCATACTGTGGGTGTGCCGGAGAGATACCCGGTTCCTCTGAGGAGGATAGCTAGAGCAGTTGTAAGCTATTATGAGCATCAGGCTTAGCTGTTGGAGTAGATGTATTAGTGTCAGAGCATGGCTTAGTGAGCCAAATTTTGTAAAACACCCGAAGTTTTGGGAGATTTTTCTTTCTTTTTGATGTTTACTGTGTACTGGACACGACATATATCTATATCTATATATATATATATATATATATATATATATATATATATTTTGGTGATTTTGTGTTTTTAAATTTTTATGCATTTTTTGATGTGATAAAAATATATGTACTCATGAGTAAATCTTTTACAATAAATGTGACAAATGCCAATCTAACACATAATTTGCCAAAGAATCGGCTAATGCATTAAATTCCCTAGGAACGTGCTCAAATGTGATTGTTTGAAATTGACGTTCTAAAAGTCGCACTCGTAAAAAATAACGTAACAACACAGGGTGGCGGACGCGGTAATGATTGTTTAGCTGCATAATGATGAGTTGGGAATCTAACCTGACCACTAAATCGGATATGTCACGAGATGCCGCTTCCGTGAGGAGTTGGATCACTGACATGTACTCAGCCACATTGTTGGTGGCGTTACCCAGGAAGATCCCCCCGGAACCAAGAAGGTCCGACTCAGGAGTACAGAGAACCCAAGCCGCTAAAGCAATGTGTCTAGTGTGACGACTAGCACCGTCTGCATACCCGACGTATGATAACGAATGTGATGAAATCTGTGCGAAAGAAAAAGATTACATGAGAAAAACACTTTAAACCAAACAAATAATCCAGAAGCATCAAAATAAAAATAGGCAAAACTTATATACATAAAATTACAAAGCATATGTCTAGTGAGAAACTAGGCAAAATACTTCTTCAGATAGAGCCCGTTGTGGGGCTCCTCGAGTGGAATTCCATTACAGTCCTGTAGTTCGTAAGCTCTTTTTGAGAGGGCTTTAGTAACGATGTAAGGACCGAGCCACAATGGTTGGAGTGTTCCTGCCCCCAAGAGGTCGTGTTTTTGATCATAAAGTAGAACAAGATCGCCCTCTTGGAAAGAACGAGGCTTGAAAGATTTGTCGTATTGATCTTTAACTCGGCGCTGGTGAGCTTCGAGTGCTAGTGTAGCATCTCGATGAGTTTCGTCCAAATGATCGAGCGAGAGCAAGCGCTCTTCTATGGCGGTGGTGCCAGGCAGGAGTTCAACCGCTAGTTTAAGCGATGGGATTTCACACTCAATCAGAAGTACTGCCTCCAGGCCGAAAGCAAGTTGGAAAGGTATGGTATTTGAGAAACAATACGGAATATTTTCCATGACACCTGTCTTGACCGAGATATCAATGAGCAGTGTCTTGGAAATATTACCCATGTTCCCTTCTGAATCGATAGTGTGGACAGTCGTATAAGAGGAGGGAACTATCTCAGGTTGGTCAAAAGATGGGATTTCAGTTTTTATCGCCTCCGAATCAATCATCGAAGCGCGATGGTGGAACTCTCCCCAAGGTCGTTCTTCTAATAACATGATCTCTCGAATAGCTTCGTCTGTAGGCCAGACTTCATTGAGGAGATCCTTAGAGAGAACCGTGATGGGAGAGAGGGTCGTACCTGTGGTCGAAACCATATCAGTGGAGGGTTCAGATGCGAATTGGATGGCTTGGTAAGCCAACTCAACCGGCGAAAGCGGCATTTGATCTCCATAGGAATCAATATCTGAAGGCGCCGGAATGATCCATGGGTCAATAGAGCCATCCGAAAAGGTGGATATCATTGCAACCGTGTTTGGGATCTGAGGTGGCGGTAGAGGAAAACAACCTAGTAGGGAAGATGCCTTCAGAAGACCGGTACCGATACTGACGTCAGAGTCAGGGACACCTCCTATTAGGGGTACAGAGCTACTTGGTAAAGTGGAATAATCAGGGGTGTAGAAGGATAGCTGATCGACCGTGACTATTTTCCCATCCAATGGAAATAGGATGAGTCGGAAGACCGAAGACACGATGGCGGTCATAGCATAGGACCAACTGTGACCGAGCAATAGATTATAGTCGAGATGATGCTCTACGACTTCAACGTCCACGTTTACCATTTTCCCATTCAGAGTGATGGGAAAGCTAGCAAGGTATCCTTTTGGTAGGAAAGTGTGGCCATCGAAAGCTTTAAGGGAATTCGATGGCGGGGTTAGAGTAGGAGAACCTAAATTCAGCCAACAAGCTTGTGACATAACGTAGGTCGAAGCACATTCGTCTATGACAGTGCGATGGATGGGTCTCCCTTTCGACACAACCTGCACCTGGAATGCGAGTTGATGCGATCGGCGAGGTTTAGCCTTTTCCATATCAAAGACTGCTAGCATGGAATCCTGGGGATCTATTCCACCAATGGCCGAAAGCAAGGCTTTCCTTTGTGCTGGACAGGCTTGTAATACTTCAAGTGCAGACATAGCTGACGGTGCCTACGCCAAATCTTCTACAATATTGTAGTTTTGGGCTGCACGTACAGAGGTATTATGAGTCGTGCGTTGAAGTGTCCCTTTAGGGGGACGAATTACAGGTTCAACAGTAGGCCGTTCGATATGAAAATCATTGGGCGGCAGCGGATTGGAACTAGTTCCAGGTTCCTGAGCATCTATGGTAGGAGTTCCATAAAGCTTGGCGCGAGTTTGAAGGTCAATACTCTCGATGCCATAAATGGCAGATGGTCCTTCGCCGGAAGGATTCGAACCACCATTGCCCCGTTGATGGGGTTGTGGCGGGTTGTCAACCATATGTTGATGTTGCTGCTGTTTATTGGGGAAGGGATTGTGAAGAACGACAGGTGTTCTCCCAGAATCCTTGTTAGCAATAAAATCGGTGCATTCCTGCAACTGAGGACATTTGTATGTCAAGTGGTCCTCTGCACAGATTTTACAAGGAAATCTCATGGGTTTATCCTTTCCTTTTTCATTAGCAGCATTTTTCTGATTAGAGTTATTCTGATTATTCGACTTCTCTTCCGAAGAAGATGTTTTCTTCTTATTCTTCCTATTTTTCCCGTTGGGTTTTTGTGAGGTTTGCACCGAATTTACCTCAGCGGAAGGGAGAGGAGTCGTTTGATGGGGGGCGGTGGCAGCCAAGGATGGCTGGGAGGTTTTCCCCCGAGACTGATTGGTGGCTACACCAGAGATCGTGCCAACGAGACCATCGGCATGAGCTCCGGTTTTCTTAGTAGCCGGAGGGTTCGGATTACCAGGGGCATGGGGGAGCAGATCGTAAAGCGTGCTGGATTGTGAATATATTAAATCCAGGTGCTGGGCACAACAAATACATTGATATTCTGTCACCGCACCAGAAAGGCCAATGTCTTTAGAGATATGGGGTAAAAGAGACTTGCAAAACCAATTTGCCAAGAGATGGTCCGGTATTGGCGCTTTGACAAGCCTCCTCCGACGTCTCCATTCATGAATATGGTCAGAGATGTGGGTGGCAGTGTCTTGGTGCAGTGATGTTAACAGCTCTGTGCCGGTTTCCACTCTAATTGGTAGTTGAAAGTTCTTTAAGAACTCGGTCGCTAAAGCGCCAAACGTATTGATGGCGGCGCGTGGTAATTCAATGTACCACTTGGCGGCATTGCCTGTAAGGGTGCGGGAAAACAGTCGAAGTCGGACACTATCATCTACCATGGAATTGGATATGGACCATAAATGGAAGGTAGTGATGTGTGCGGCCGGGTCGTCCCCATGCTTCCCGTCGAAATTCGAGATATCGGAAGGAATCTGATGCGGTATTGGAGGCCAAAGAGAGTTGTGGTTGATGGGGTCGTTCGTCAGCTTATGGATGTCGGGTATGTCCAAAGCTGCCAAGAATGGCAATTGTGGATTTTCCCCCGAGTCTAACCAAGGTAGTATGGGCTGACTATTTGGACCATAGGGTCCCCCCATCCATGTGTTACCAGAAGGGTAAGTGGGACTTTGATAAAAACCTCCCATAGGTGGAGGAGTAGGAACATACGGTTGTTGTCCATAGGGCATAGCGTATTGAGGGGCAAATGGTTGGTTGCCCCCAGCGTAAAAGTGCCCTCCCACTCCAGACAGAGGTTGGGGTTGGTTAGTCCAAATGGATGCAATAGAGTTTCCCGGAGGCATACTAGTATTTGCATAATTTGGCAACGGTATAGATCCTACACCTATGTTTGAACCACTTAAGGGGATAGTATTTACAATGGGTTGTCCCATTTGTCCTAAGGATTGCATAGGAAGAGAAATATTCCCTGCTACCTGTGTACTGATAACACTGCCCCCTGGTATAGTGGCCAGGGGGTTTGAACTCAACAGAGGGTTCCAACGGAAAGGGTTGCTAAAGGGCACCGAAGTAGTCATGCTCGTGGGAGGAGCTACCGTGGTCCCCAACGTGGTCATGGTAGGAGTAGATGCCGAAGGGTTCGGTAAACTACTGACAGTTGTGTTGACCATAGGGTTGGGGGTAGGCATATGTTGACTACTGGGGTTACCCAGTAATGACATAGAACTGACCACCGGCGGGGAGGATGATGGCGAACCAGGAATGGTTGCCATTGGTATCGACCCTGTGGATACCGGTGGAGAAATACATGTTGGTGTTGCCGCAGACATATCTTGGCCTGGTGGAATCTGGATTATCACCGGTCCTAATGGATCAGTGAGCAGAGGATTGTAATTAGGTACAATGCCTTCAGTGAAAGGGTCCTCCGGGAGTTCCGGCTGATAAGGGTCTATGTGATGATCCAGATTAGTCAAAGGAGACTGCTCTTCCGTAGAAGGCTCGGGATCACCAAGGTTCAATCTTTCCTCTAAGGTGAGAGGAGGTAGACCTTGCTGTCATCTAGACTGAAGGCGTGGGTCAGGGGACGCCACGGTGACCGGTTTAATTTTAACAAATTTTATTTAAAATGTGATATATTATGAAGTCTCAAGTGACAGTAACCACACACTTACTAAAAAGAAAAAAGACTCTCTAAAATCAATCAACAAGCAGCCAATATAGGGTGCCCTGTCTGAGTACTACCGTTCACTGGTGATGAAATCCAGTCTCACAATAGCATACAGAGAGGGTTGGTCGAAAGTACAGTTACGGTTACTCTAGAGCTTCGCCCGAACCCCAGACGATAGGTGTAAGCACTCTCGTGAAGACGAGTACCATCCTAAAGACTGAAGACAGAGTAGGTCCGTCTGTTTCAGGTACCAGGACAGCCCGTCCCAGTCACCTTGTGTAAGTCCCTAAAAGTATAGCCACTAAGGATACCTCAAATCATAGACACTATCAGGGGGGTCCACGGTCAAGGACAGTGTGCTATATGGGCAGAATACCTAGATCCCCGATCTAGTTTCGACATCCCCGAAGGGAACCCCAATATATAACACATCCACAGGATGCAGTCGAAGGCGGGCTACCTTCTAGTGCACCCAAGTGTTGTCTCGCGCTGAGCTCCGGTAAAGGAACGGTCCCAATAATGTGAGTGCAGCAGGATTTCACTCGTTAATGACTCTAGTTTTCAAGTTTTGAGATCTTGGGTATTTTTCTCACTTTCCTAACCCAAGATCCTAGCCTGAACTACTGTTTGTGTGAGCTCAAAAAGAGTTATTAGATTGATTTTATTATCGCTTTGTTTTTAGTGTACTTTGTTATTAGTCTTGCGGAGGGGAAATGGACGTATGAAGTATAGTGAGACGCTTGACTCAATAAACCATGCAAAACATGCTCTAAATAGTAACTTCAATGAAGAGTGTTTCTTTATCAATCATCCATGCACCAACATGTAAATAACACATCTCAACTTTCAAGATTCTGACTTCTATCTACCTCTTTGACAGTCTGTGAACTAAACTTTTCAGAATAAACTTAACTAAATGCAGAAGAAAAAAAAAAAATTTCTCTTTAAAAAAGTAAATGCTTTGCACACTAACTAAATAAGAGAAACAAATAATCAATGCCAGCTTTAGCAGACAAGCACAGGGATTCAGTCTGTGAAAGGTACTAGTGGCCAAAAAACTCAACAGCTAAAACACAGTCACAGTAGTGAACAACAGGGTTTTGGCTGGGTAACGCTTTGTCTGTGAGAAAATATAGCGTTATAACGCACTGAATGAACTGCATAGGTCGTGTTAACCAGGGAAAAGCTCTTCAGTTGGCCAGACAGGAACAGGGTTGAACTCTGCAAGTGTTTGGTATGTCTACTGGGCATCAAAAAATGGTCAGAAGGATACTGAACAGAGGAGAGAAGAAATGAAAGGAAAAATAGTCCGGAAACTATGGGGACACTCCCCAGCGGAGTCGCCAATTCTGCTATAGGGTAAACTGCTTGGGTGGTTGGTTTTCGTATATCCCTCTCAGGGATTTTTGGTGCCCGAGGCAGACAATAAGATTAGCTATGCTGTTCACAAAGATGGCATGAGCATGTTCATATTAGCTTGAACTAACTTGAAGGAATACAATAGAGAATTACCTCTTTGACAGCTTTAGAATGCTTTGGAGAGCGCTACGCAGCAAAGCAAGAGTCCTTCTTCACCGGCTCCAAATCTGAGTCCTGCAATCAGTCAAAGCACCCGCGTAATTTCTAATATAACAAGTATTCTATCAATTAAATCAACAATAAACATCTAGATTATACACATCTGAGCCATTCATATCATACTAAACAAATATTGAAACAACAATATAACATTAAGCATCGAATGGAAAAAACGAACATAGTTCTATTGATTTTGAAAGAAGGAGGATTACAACCATCGGTTGTACCAAGCCCTCCTCAGTCTCCCAATCTCTCTTCTCTACCAAGTGAAGAAGTCCAAGCCAACAAGCTCTTTAGGAGACTCTTTGACTCTTGGCCTTCACAATGTCACACTATTCTCTATTCCACAAGTATGCAAGAACCTTGAGTAATCCTTCGACCTTCAATTAAGAGCCTTCAGCTCCTTCTTATAGGAGAGGGAGGAGGCCATTGTTGCCCTTCTCTTTCCACTAGTTTGGAATGGAAAAGGCTTAGATGTTTCCTTGATCTCCATGCTTTTGCCTCTCTTGGAGTTCAGTCTTCTATGGCAATGACCAATAATGAACTGGTGCTTCTGCAGTTTCCTTTGTGCACTGAATCCTTTGTGAGGGAAAGTCGGAGATTCAAATCTTTCTCCGCGCTCTTTTCCCAATTCAAACTTAAAACACGGGTAACGCGTCCCTCCAGTGTAAACAAAGCGTTGCCCTAGCCACTAACGTGGCCAATGTATTGCTTTTGCGTAATACTTGTACCTCTTTCGTATTTATATGTTCTACTGGCGAAGTAGGTTTAATTGGTCTTTATTACTTCTTCCATGTTGTCTTCTCCTGCGGTGATGAGGTATTTACATTTTTATGTGAGGAGGGCCAAATGGTTGGTTGCCCCCAGCGTAAAAGTGCCCTCCCACTCCGGATGGAGGTTGGGGTTGGTTAGTCCAAATGGATGCAATAGAGTTTCCCGGAGGCATACTAGTATTTGCATAATTTGGCAACGGTATAGATCCTACACCTATGTTTGAACCACTTAAGGGGATAGTATTTACAATGGGTTGTCCCATTTTTCCTAAGGATTGCATAGGAAGAGAAATATTCCCTACTACCTGTGTACTGATAACACTTCCCCCTGGTATAGTGGCCAGGGGGTTTGAACTCAACAGAGGGAATAGAGGGTTCCAACCGAAAGGTTTGTTAAAGGGCACCGAAGTAGTCGTGCTCGTGGGAGGAGCTACCGTGGTCCCCAACGTGGTCACGGTAGGAGTAGATGCCGAAGGGTTCGGTAAACTACTGACAGTTGTGTTGACCATAGCGTTGGGGGTATGCATATGTTGACTACTGGGGTTACCCATTAATGGCATAGAACTAACCACCGGCGGGGAGGATGATGGCGAACCAGGACTGGTTGCCATTGGTATCGACCCTGTGGATACCGGTGGAGAAATAGATGTTGGTTTTGCCGCAGACATATCTTGGCGCGGTGGAATCTGGATTATCACAGGTCGTAACGGGTCAGTGAGCGGAGGATTGTAATTAGGTACAACGCCTTCAGTGAAAGGGTCCTCCGGGAGTTCCGGCTGATAAGGGTCTATGTGATAGTCCAGATTAGTAAGAGGAGACTGCTCTTCCGTAGAAGGCCCGGGTTCACCAAGGTTCAATATTTCCTCTAAGGTAAGAGGAGGTAGACCTTGCTGTCGTCGAGACAGACGGTGTGGGTCAGGGGACGCCACGGTGACCGGTTTAATTTTAACAAATTTTATTTAAAATGTGATATATTATGAAGTCTCAAGTGACAGTAACCACACACTTACTAAAAAAGAAAAGACTCTCTAAAATCAATTAGCAAGCAGCCAGAATAGGGTACCCTGTCTGAGTACTACTGTTCACTGGTGATGAAATCCAGTCTCACAATAGCATACAGAGAGGGTTGGTCGAAAGTACAGTTACGGTTACTCTAGAGCTTCGCCTGAACCCCAGACGATAGGTGTAAGCACTCTCGTGAAGACGAGTACCCTCCTAAAGACTGAAGATAGAGTAGGTCCATCTGTTTCAGGTACCAGGACAGCCCGTCCTAGTCACCTTGTGTAAGTCCCTAAAAGTATGGCCACTAAGGATACCTCAAATCACAGACATCATCAGGGGGGTCGACGGTCAAGGACAGTGTGCTATATGGGCAGAATACCTAGATCCCCGATCTAGTTTCGACATCCCCGAAGGGAACCCCAATATATAACACACCCACAGGATGCAGTCGAAGGCGGGCTACCTTCTAGTGCACCCAAGTGTTGTCTCGTGCTGAGCTCCGGTAAAGGAACGGTCCCAATAATGTGAGTGCAGCAGGATTTCACTCGTTAATGACTCTAGTTTTCAAGTTTTGAGATCTTGGGTAGTTTTCTCACTTTCCTAACCCAAGATCCTAGCCTGAACTACTGTTTGTGTGAGTTGAAAAAGAGTTATTAGATTGATTTTATTATCGCTTTGTTTTTAGTGTACTTTGTTATTAGTCTTGCGGAGGGGAAATGGACGTATGAAGTATAGTGAGACACGAACTCAAGAAACCATGCAAAACATGCTCTAAATATTAACTTCAATGAACAGTGTTTCTACAAGGAGAGGTTTCTTTTTCAATCATCCATGCACCAACATGTAAATAACACAGCTCAACTTTCAAGATTCAGACTTATATCTACCTCTTTAACAGTCTGTGAACTAAACTTTCAGAATAAACTCAACTAAATGCAGAAAAAAAAAATTCTCTTTAAAAAAGTAAATGCTTTGCACACTAACTAAATAAGAGAAACAAATACTCAATGCCAGCTTCAGCAGACAAGCACAGGGATTCAGTCTGTGAAAGGTACTGGTGGCCAAAAAACTCTACAGCTAAAACACAGTCACAGTAGTGAACAACAGGGTTTTTGGCTGAGTAACGCTCTGTCTGTGAGAAAATACAGCGTTATAATGCACTGTATTTAAGCCTAGACCGCGTTATAACGCACTGGATGAACTGCATAGGTCACGTTAACCAGGGAAAAGCTCTTCAGTTGGCCAGACAGGAACAGGATTGAACTCTGCAAACGTTTGGTATGTCTACTGGGCATCAAAAAATGGTCGGAAGGATACTGAACAGAGGAGAGAAGAAATGAAGGAAGCAATAGTCTGGAAACTATGGGGAAATTCCCCAGTGGAGTCGCCAATTCTGCTTTAGGGTAAACTTCTTGGGTGGTTGGTTTTCGTATATCCCTCTTAGGGCTTTCCGGTGCCCGAGGCAGACAGTAAGATTAGCTACGCTGTTCACAAAGATGGCATGAGCATGTTCATATTAGCTTGAAATAACTTGAAGGAATACAATAGAGAATTACCTCTTTGACGGTCTTGGAATCTCTTGGAGAACGCTGAGCAGAAAAGTAAGAGTCCTTCTTTTCCGGCTCCAAATCTGAGACCTGCAATCAGTCAAAGCACCCGCATAACTTCTAATATAACAAGTATTCTATCAATTAAATCAACAATAAACATCTAGATTATACACATCTGAGCCATTCATATCATACTAAGCAAATATTGAAACAACAATATAACATTAAGCATTGAATGGACAAAACGAACATAGTTCTATTGATTTTGAAAGAAGGAGGATTACAACCATCGGTTGTACCAAGCCCTCCTCAGTCTCCCAATCTCTCTTCTCTATCAAGTGAAGAAGTCCAAGCCAACAAACTCTCAAGGAGCCTCTTTGACTCTTGGCCTTCACAATGTCACACTATTCTCTATTCCACAAGTGTGTAAGAACTTTGAGCAATCCTTCGACCTTCAATTAAGAGCCTTCAACTCCTTCTTATAGGAGAGGGAGAAGGCCATTGTTGCCCTTCTCTTTCCACTAGTTTGGAATGGAAAAGGCTTAGATGTTTCCTTGATCTCCATGATTTTTCCTCTCTTGGAGTTCAGTCTTCTATGGCAATGACCAATAATGAACTGGTGCTTCTGCAGTTTCCTTTGTGCACTGACTCCTTTGTGAGGGAAAGTCGGAGATTCAAATCTTTCTCCGCGCTCTTTTCCCAATTCAAACTTAAAACACGGGTAACACGTCCCTCCAGTGTAAACAGAGCATTGCCCTATCCACTAAAGTGGCCAATGTATTGCTTGATGCGTTATAACGCTCTTGTTCTGTTCTATATACGCGTTATCCTGGCAGAAATAGGTTTAATTTAGGTCTTTGTACTTCTTCTATATTTGTCTTCCCCTCTGAGCTGATGAGGAGGTATTTTGACCTGTAACAATAATGCCTAATCATGATTGAACAAGTTTTAAATTTATGTTAATAAGTTAGTAAATGAGGATTTTCCAAACTATTTAAACTTGGCTTATCAATAGATAGATAGGAAAAGGTATTGGTTCCCAAGTTCAAATCTAAACCAAGGAGAGAAAAGAAGGATGAATGAAAAATTCCAAATTATAGTCAGTTTTTAGTTTACTTTTTACAAAAATAAAATATGTGTGTAGCTTGTCCAAAATGCCATAGCTCATGACAAATAAAAACTGCTTAATATTGATTTGGTCATGCTTTCAATTTCCTGTTGATAGACTAGAGAATGAAAATCTATCAAACTGTTTAATCTTGATAGGTAAGTAGATTAGGTAAACATTAAAAGAGCTCATAAGTTAAATTCGAGCCTTTGGATGATATAAGGGTAGAAGTAGATAGTTTTTTCTTTCAAAAGAGAAATAATATCAAGGTTTGGCCAATCTAAATGCACCCAAATGAAGAAAAAATGCTAGAATATAATGATGGGTAGGTAGAATTGAGTTGCAACATAGCATGATTTTAAAGTTTCAAAGGTCCAAGTTACAAAGAAGAGAAATATATTAGAAATTGCGGAATGAAAAATCTGCCAAGAACTAATAAGGCACTGATCTACAAATTCCAGAGATCTAAACTCTAAGGTTCTTGACATCTCCTAAAGGAGATGCCCTCCCCAGCTGGAGTCACTGTTATCCTCCTGTATTCTACAGTTTCACTAGGTGACTATGGATTTTCTACAATCTGCTGTAGATAGCATTTCTTGACTCTTAGCTATCTTCAAAAATATCACTACCTTCATTACCTTCATGAAACCTTTTTCACTATGTCTCACTTTGCCTTCTCAAAATTGCCCTTCTGCTCTGAGAAACTCATGTTTCGGTTTAAAAAGCATCTCATTCTTACATTTTTTCCCCTACCTAAAGACCCACTTGTCATTCCTAAAACCCCATCAACTCCCCTCACCTTCATCATTCTTCCTTATTCACACTAAAACAATGTAAGAAGTCATTTTTACATTGTTTTAAAAATTGAAAATTTATAATATTTCGAACCCATTGTTTTATATTAAAATTCTGTTTTAATTAAAATAACCCCGCCCCTTATATACTTCAACATTCGCTTTAAAGGCCTTTAATCCTGCTTTATGGACCTAGGCCCCACTTTATAAAACCCTGGTTAGGTTTAAAACCCAAAACCTGCATATAAAATTATCCCTGCCACTTTGTTCTATGCCCTGGTCCCTACCCTGCATTGAAACCTTGCCATGTACCCCTCTAGGCCCCACCACTCAAACTCACCCGCCGCTCCATTCACCCCGACCACTGTTGATCTCTATCCCTCAATATCCGATAGTCAATGGTCGATATCGTACCATTCTTCGCACGAGGGTTAACCACTCCAAACCTTGTGAAATTGGTAGTTTTATAGCTTGTACCCTCCGCCACACATCACCCACTCAATGGAATCGCATCCATTCACCCAAAACCTCTTACAACCTTTGCTCCACGTGAAAACCACCTCCCTCACATGTGAAAGCTGCCTTTCTGCCTCCCGCCACAACCTGATACCGCCGCCTGATTCAAATGCTCCAAAGGCTTTCTGATGAAGCCCTCATCTGCCATTAACACCACTGCAACCCTCCAAAAGGTATGATAAGCCAAACCAAATGCAGGAAATCCATGAACATAGGTTTTAATTAATAATTTTTTTTCAAATGTGCAGGTAGCCAAGGTGAGAACGCGATAATTTCATTCCAAAGGTCCAAAATAGTTTAAATAAGTGCTCTGGGTGATGATCCAAAGGATCTTGTTTCATTAGAAGGACCGAAAGCATAAGATCAAGCATAATCATCCATGGATCATGACCATTGATGGTTATTTAAGTACTTCAACCAACAAAATATGCTCCACTGTGCAGAAAATTGCAAACAGAGATACGGGCTCAGGAAGAAAACAATCAAAGGACTGTGACAGTGAAGATTAGTGGATTAAAAGTTAATCAAAGGATTAAAAGGGTTAATCACAAATCAGAGATAAAAGAAAAGTTAAGGAGAAGATATTAAGGTACACAACGAAGACAAATCCATGTTTAAAAAGGGGTAAAACAGAGTTTAAAGAATAAATTCAAAAGAATATTAGCACAAAGGCAGATCCGAATGACTAAAAAAAACAACATTTACTTCTTCAGGGACATACATTGTCACCAACATCTTGTTTTATTTTAAAGACTAACTAAATGTATGAGAGTAACTAATTATGCTTGATCCTAAAGTTAGCTCAGTAATTAAGTTAGGAGTTATTATTACAGTGAGTTAGTCTCATATATTTTTCCTTAGGCCTTGCATGGACTCAAAGGTAAAAAATGCATTAAATCTGTAATAAATACATATCTAAAACCCTAGCTTAGGGTCACTTCCTCATTTTGTAGATAAATATTGCATGTATGATTCATTTTTAGTGTTGGTTGGTTGGTTGGTTGGCTAGTTAGTGGATTGATAGTTGATGAGCTTCTAGGCTATATTTGAGAGAACTTGAAGCTGCAAAGATTATTGCACTGGAGTAATATAACTATTTTGAACATTAGTAATAAAAGCATGTTCATAGGATTCTTGGGCTATGTTAATGGTGAAGTTATTCTTCTTTGTCAATGTTTTCCTTTTGTTTTCCATTTTGTCCATTATTTCTCTTATAAAAGAACGTAAATTTTAGGTTAGGATATGCTTTCTTGGAACCCTGATTCCGTCTGCTTTATTAATCTTAATGTTTTCTTCTGCAAGGTTTGATTAGAGAATTATTAATTTCTTTCTGGTTCCACCTATATTGTTGTCTTGGAAATGATTCAGTAGAGTCCAACCAAATAATTCTATGGTATGCCCTGTCCTTTGGTGTAGCTTGAAATATTATTCTTAAGGCCTTTCTTTGAAGTATACTTAGTAGATTCTAGCCAAAGAAGTCTATGGTATGCCATGTCCATTGGTTTGTCTTAAACTATTAATTTGAAGGTATTTTAAGAGTGTTTGATTAAGGAATATAGGTGTATCTTTCTCTTTACTTGCACTCATTGTTATCTTGAATGTTTTATTTTTCTAAGAGTAATTCTAGGATTACTGGATTTTTGTCTTGAAGGTTTTCTTATTAGAGTCTGGCCAAAGAATTTTATGGTATGCCCTGTCCTTTGGTTTTTCTTAAAAAATTACCTAAGAGGATTTTCTTGTTGAAGTAGAGTTAAAGGATTCTTAATTTCCCTTTAGTTTTACTGTTTTCACAACTTATTGTCATTCCATATTCCATCTAATCTAAGAGATCCACTTGATATTGTTGTATTTTCCTATGAAAACCCTTGTAGAGTTGAAGAAAAATTAAATCATTTTATTAATCCAAAGCCCAATGGATTAATGCTTCTCATAGTCTATCTATTCAACTGAAACACTTCATCAATTAATCCCACCATTGATCTATCAACCAATCAGACAAAACAAATAGTCCTAAAAACTTCACAACTAGCCTAAAATCAGAGAACAAAAGCATAAATACATATAATTTATAAACACTTACATAGAGAGAGCCCACTCTGACTTCAGGAAGGCTAGGTCCATGGGCTCCAAAGTGGTTTGATGTGGTTCCTTGCAGATTTGTTCTTTCCAATATTGTAAATCACGGGGAGCTAACAGAAAGGACAACAAGGTACAGATCAGCCCATTTCATTCTTTAGTAGAAACCTTGCTTATTCATAGCTGAATATAATATCTTAGAAAAACAGGCATATGCTTTGGTCAAACCCATCAAAGACTTCAGAATTTATATTCTGCATTCTCATGTCATAACATTTGTGCCTAATGTTGTAGTGAAATACATCTTAACTCAAGTTGATCCTAATGGTAAGAGAGGGAAGTAGATAGCTAACTTGCAAGAATATGATATAGAAACCATAACTACAAAATTGGTGAAAGATCAAGGGCTAGAAAAGTTGATGGCACAATCCAATTTTGACTGTCTTGATATGAATTTTATTGCAGAAATTTCAGAATTATCATATGAAGATGAAGAGTTGATTCCCATTGAAGAGATGTAAATTCTGTCTGAGTGGTATAGAGACATTGTTTTTTTCTTACATCATCATAGAGCTCCTGCTGAATTGAAAAAATCTAAAGCAAGGTTTGTGAAGCTGAAATCTCTGAGGTACTGCATCATAGATAAAAGTATGTATTGGAAAGATACTGGTGGTATTATTTTGAATTTTTTGCTGGAAGAGGAAGATGAAAAAGTGATTGAGGAGTTTCATAAAGGAGATTTTGGAGGTCATCACTATTGGAAAGGCACAACAAAAAAAATTCTCAGAGCAGGGTACTACTGGCCTACCATGTTCAAAGATGTCTACAAGAAGATAGCTTCCTGCCATGAATGTCATAATTTTTATTGCAAGAAAAATCTTGTTCCTTTACCCTTGATGCCAGTTTATGTTGAGGCGTCATTCCAACATTGGGGGCTAGATTGTATTGGTGACAACAACTGATTATTTCACCAAGTGGATTGAAGAAATCCCAACTAGGAAAGAAAATGATTCAGTCATCATTTCATTCTTAGAGAATAACATATTGTTAAGGTTTGACTATCCTATGAAGATCATCATTGACAATGCATAGGCTTTCAAATCCAAGAGGTTGATCAGTTTTTTTCATCAATATCACATTACACTTTCACATTCTACTACTTATTATCCACAAGGTAATGGTCTTGCTAAACCTTCTAACAAAATCTTTGTGAGAATTATTAAGAAGGTGTTGCAGGAAAATAAAAGATCATGGCATCTGAAGTTGAAGTATGCTTTGTGGGCTGATAGAGTGTGTACAAAAGGGTCAATTGGTACTTCACCTTATGATTTGGTGTATGGAGTTGAAGTAATTTTTCCTACATACTTGGGAGTGCCTGTCATGAAGCTGCTGCAAGGATTAGAGGAGGAGCCTAATGCTATTCAGAGGAGGATAAACTAGTTGATAGCTCTGCAGGGAAAAAGGAAGGAAGTATATAACAGCAATCAACGGTCTCAAAATAAAATAAAGAAGACATTTGACAAGAATTTCAAAGAGGAAAATTTTAAAATTCAAGATGTCGTATTGAAGTGGGAGGCAAAAATTGAAGAAAAGGGGAAACATGGTAAGTTTGAGAACATCTGGAAAGGTCCATTCATAGTAGCTACATTCCATGGCAACAACACTTACCTACTGCAGGAGATGGATGGACAACCTTGTGTTGGAGGGCCTGTCAATGGCAAGTTTTTGAAGAACTATTCCTCTTAATTTCTATTGATATTTCACTCCATTGTATATATTCCATTTTATTATTTTTTTCTACTAATAAAGACAAGCTAATCATCAAACTTGAGCTTGAGATGAAGGCCATTAGAGTTTGTATAATTCTTGGCAAATTTCAGAGTTTTTATATCTAAGAAGATGGATGTCACTAGAACTACAGGTTCTTTGGTGTACCACAGGGGCACACAATCCCAAGTGGAGCCATTGTTATCACTCAGAAAAAGGTGAAACAATTACTTAACATGGTCATACAGTTCATTTATCAAAGATCTCAAGTTGGTATAGGAAAATTTATTTTTTACATATTTAACCTATCCTAAGGCTCAAGACCACCTCCATTGAGGTCATGTCATGTCCCATCAATCATCATTTGATGTCAGTTTTCATTTCCCAAGCATTTAAATTTTAAAAAGGACAATTTAGCCAGTTTTACCTCTTTTCTTAGCGTTTTACACTGAGAAATATCAGTTTTCTCTACTAAACTGCCTAATACCTTCGTAGTGAAACTGTCAAAGAATGAACTAGCTACGCTACAAAAAATTGTTTTTTTGTTTGTCTTGTCAAATCTAATTCAAGGTGTCAATTCATGAATAGAGGATTTATGGTAGATGTCATTCGATCAAGTTAGGGTTAAATCAAAAGTACAAAGTCATGTCTGAGGTCATCATTACAATTTTTAGCATTCATGTGTCATGATTATGGCATGAATTGTCATTGAAACCATAAAACATTACCCAATTTAGTATTTTTGTCATTCTCTACTTTATGCTTGCATGTTATTGGATTTCTAGAGAGTTGCTTCATCAAGCCAAGCAGGTTGCTGGAATTTTCAAAGGTTGCAGGTATCATTAATGAAGTGAGGCTAATAAGATATAAATTCACCATGGCTGCAAGGAAGAAAAATAACAAAGGTGGGCATTGCCACAGGTATGAGCCTATGGACATGAATTTGTTAAATGAAGACACAGTTGCCTTGGAGGTATTTATAAGAACAGGTTGCTTGCAATTCTGTCAAAGATTGCAAGGTTGTCATCTACGGGTTTCCAAGGAGTTTTCTAACACTTTCACTAGGACAGATTCAAATATGGGAATGCTTAACCTCACAGTAATGCCAGACAACATTTCAGCAACAACAAGAATCCCTAGAGGATGGGAACAATGGTTTAAAGCCATCAATTTCACTATGTAGGATTGCAGAGAGTTCATCAAGCGAGAGCATAGTGAAATTGATCTCACAAATGCTATCCAAAGGAGTTACATGAAGGACAATTTTTCAAAGCTGTTGTTGATCATTCAGAATTATTTCACATGTGAAGGAAGATTTCACATGGTCTACTCCTACCAACTTAGGCTTCTCCTAAATTTTGTGGGTAAGAGGTCTCTTGACTTGCCATTTTACTTATACAGAAGTCTAGGTAAAATTTCAGATAAGGTTCAAGTTAAAATAGAAGGAAATGAAACATTTCTCTTTCATCATTGTTTGATTAAGTTGTTGGTGTTAGAGGAGTTGAAGAGATTAGGTAGAGATTTAACATCCTTTATGTTCATCAGTGGTTTTGAGGTAGATATTATCACTCCTAAAATAGTTCCCAAACCTAGAGATATTTCATCACCAACAGTGGAAGAGAAGTTAGAACCAGTGAGCATTGAGACAGAGCCAACCGTTAGCAAACATGGAAGCAATACAGTTACTAGGAGTGAAATAGTGGTTAAGGTTAATTTGGAAGACATCTTGTATGAAATTGATATTGAAGAAACTCCCATTGTGTAAGTTGAAGGCATAGAAGAGGGAGGAAGATATCTTAAGAAAGGAAAAACAACTAAAAAATTGGAGTTTGCAGGTGATGATGCTAGATTCATGTTTCAACCTAGAAAACCAATGACAAGGCATGCAAGAAAGGTAATGGAAAGTAGCAGAGAGATTCAGAAGGTCAATGAAATTGCTTAGCCACCACAAAGCATCATAGATATCTCCTCACCTGCAAAATAAGATTTGGTCATCAAACAAAAGAAGGGTAAAGAGAAAATCACTGAAAAATCAGAGGTTGAAATCCTTAAGGAGCAGTTGAAAGAGGCAGGCAAGGAGATATTAGTCTTGAACAAAGAAGCAAGAAAGCATAGAGATGAGAAGGTCCATTTTGAACAAATGAGGATGATTTGGGAAGATCAAGTCAAAAGTGTCTCAAAGACCTTGGAAAATACAAAAAATTAGATAAAGGGAACTCAGCCACTAAGAGGAGAGTACAAGCACATCAAAAAGTTAAATCTACACTTGCAATCCAAGAACAAGGCACTGAAGGATCAAGTGAAAGATCTAGAGTAGCAATTGGAGCTGATTCATGAAGAGCTAGAAAATAAAGGTTTGAAAATGATTGTGGTGGAAGAGCCTATAAGTCATGTTGGAACACGGTCTCCTACAAGCTATGAAACTAGTTCGATTTTGTATATTCTTTATTATATTTAGTCTAGCACAGGGGTTTTGGGGTGGGACAAAAGCTAGAAAGCATTGTAACGGGTCAAAGGGTAGACCTCGAGTCCGCAAGCTATGGTTTGTGGATCACAGGAAGGATTAGGCTATATTGTTATAAATAGAGGGACATTTTGAATTATAAGGCAAGAAGATGATGAGATCTTGATGCGAATTGTGGCTTAGTAGATCTTTTTGGGTTTTTGTGGAAAGGACTCCTGCTGGCTGTGTGCGCGAAGATCCCAAGTCCTGTTGTGTGTGGACCCTACTACTATGTGCACAGGTCAGGTTTGGGTATTGTAAGAAGGAACTGAAGTATTACTGAATGAAAAAGGTTTTTTGAGTAACTGAATATATTTGTACTGTTGATGCGAATCTTTGATAGCTACTGTGTTATGCATATTATGTGTTAAGCTGCGAAAGTACTATGTTAAGTGTTTCTACTGCATATGGGTCTGTTCTGTTATGTTTTATGTAATTATGCACTATTGTTTTAGAAGTATATGATTTTTTGAACACATTAAGTATAGTTGACCTTGCTCACGTGGATGTGAAGGAGATCTATAGATCCGGTTCTGAGATAGGCAATCTGGTCATTACAAAGCCGGATGCAGCTATGCTTGGCTTACCTATTCTCTCTCAGGGTGCAAAAACCTAGTTCCAGCACCCACCCATACTACTTCAGGTGATACTTTGACCTACGCAAGTAGGTCACTACCAAAAGGGCCAGTAGTATAGGGGTTTGTTGGCAATCCTTAACTTTCGAACCTAGGTCAGGACCCCTCGAGCCAAAAAATGGTTTCGTTGTTGGGATTGAGAGCATTTTGAGAAGGGGATCGGGTAATGCCAAGAAAAGTAGTGGAAGCCTGAGAAGAAAAGAAGAGCAGGTACGGTTGGATGACTTCTGCTCTGAACGAAAGTACAACGCAGAGCGGTAAGTACTTTCGAGCCAATTTAGAAGGGGATAGATATGTCTATAGCTTGTTAGAAGGAACAGCTGTGCAAAGCCCTCCAGCTACACCACCTTTAGAACCACGTAAGGGTGAAACCTTGCCCAAAACCCCTCCAGAAGAAGATATGGTAGCACACTTGAAATTACCTACCTCCAAAGGTGCGATACATGAGGACATGGGTCGATTTTGGTTTGTTTCAGACTCAGTATGGACTACACAAGGTGTGGCAAGTGATAATGTGAAAAGGGCATAGCTATCCCTGGCCTTCAAAGAGAGAGCTCTGGACTGGTATATGCAATACATATCTCAAAACAGAAGTGCTTCAATTCAAGATATTAAGGACGCTCTAAAACAACAGTTCTGAAAACCTAAGTCCTATTCATAGATCGTAGTGGATGTGAAAGGTTTCAAGCAAGGAATGACTGAGTTTGTATGGGAAGCTAATCAATGCCTAAAGAAAGCTATCAAAGAATGAGAATTTAAGTATGAGGACAAAAAACATACGGAATGGTTCATCGCTATGTTGCTACCTCACCTGCGCATACCTATGGGTCACCAAATTTTTGAATCATAGGACAAAGCTTTGGAAGCTGCTATGAAATTAAAAGCTACGCCCAGAGAAGATACTTCGTTAGGAGTACAAAAAATATAGGAGGAGCTCGGGGCCATGCACATGGAGATTTAGGACCTACGAAAGGAATGAGGGAGGGAAGCTAGCGCAGATATATGGTTCATACGATGTCGAGTATCAGGACATACGAAGGATCTGTGCCCACTGTCGACAGACTACCTACAGATAGGATGACCTATTCCGATGTGCCCTAGATCAAGCAGAGGACCTAGCCCAGTAGGACTAGGATTAGTCAGACTTGCGTTTTGGTGCAAGGATTGCTGCGTAGCAGGGATGCTTGATACAAATCACTGCCCCCGTCGGGACGCATACGTCCCAGAGTGGAAGAAACAATTGTGCCAGTTCTTTTGATCAATCGGGCATGCTGAGAAGAATTGTCAAGCCTATGATCTAATAATAGATTGGGGGAACTTGTATAGGGTACAGTCAAACCCCGCATCACTGAAAACCCCCGCAGGCATAAAAGTCTCCCCCTCAGGAAGCAGGGGAGGAGGCCGAGGTGGAAGTGCAAGTAGGGGCCGGGGGAAACTAATCTGCTATAACTGTGGAGACACAGAGCACTTTGCGAGGGATTGTATGAACCCTACAAGAAAGTCTTGCATGTACTGCAGACAGTTGGAACATATGCTGGAAGACTGTCTAGTCTTAATATGCAGCTACCACCTATGCAGAATATGTAGAGGGTTAAGGCTGAGCTGCGAGATAAGGATCCCAACATAAATGTTGTTACGCGTAGTGGATTGGCTACTAGAGGGACTGGGGAGAAGGTTGAAATTGAACCTCTGATTTGCAAGGTAGTTAGCAAACAAGAAGGGCTGGACCTAGACAAAGAAAGAGAAACATTTATAACATCTCGCAAGGAGTTTATCGAGACAGAGGCACCTACGTCCCTACTCCCTGCAAACCTTAAGGTAGATGAGGAGGTTAAACCTTTCTTGTAGGCATGTAAGAAGTTTTTGCGCAACCCAAAAGTTGTGCAGAACCTTTATACATTAATAGATAGCTGCGCAACACACCCTACCATGTCCCCAGATATTAGGGATGTGCACAAACTATACAGATAAAATAAATGCACTGGGAGGGAGATGCGACTGATGACATAGATTAGCGATCACGAGATGGACCAGGTTATTTTGGATCTAGGATTGGATGCAAATTTATTACCTAAATAGACTTGGCAACGAATGGGCAAACCAAAGTTGGAATGGTCTACTATCCAGCTACGCATGGCTAATCAACAGAAGATCCTACCTTTAGGGAGGCTGTCAAGGATTATGGTAGATTTTGTAGGGGTCAAGGTCCGGGCTGACTTTGAAGTCATTCAGATTGTAGAATATGTGGACCCCTACCCTGCACTATTAGGATTGGATTGGGCCATCGACATGGGCAGTATCATTAACTTAAAAAAGAGCACGGTGTTTGAAAATCATGGCACAAGGGTGATAGTACCATTAGACCCTGCGGAAGGTAAACGGTACACTGAACCAGTACCTAAGGATGAGGATGTGGACCATATCTATAAGTTAACTGCATGGGACGCGGTCAAGCCAATAATGGATGAAGTACTTTGTGGGGAGGAGGATAATGAATGCTTCTCTGATTCTGATGAGGAGATAGAGAATTGGCAGAATCGGTTACATGATGTCTCTGTGCTACTTTGTCTTCAGGTCACAAAAGACTTCCGCTGCGTTTCCTTAGAGGTAAGGGACCTACCTTACTTTGATAGATTGGGTACTGAACTACCCACATGGGAAACAAAGCAGCCAAGAATAATCAACTACTACGGGATAGCCCCAAAAGAAGGATAGTTTGACCCACAAGCCACTTCCAACTCAGGGTCACGCACAGACACTAAACTGGTTCGGCCACGGACAAGTAGCATTAAAATTCACCCTCCACCAACTATAGGTATAGAAAGCAAAGCCCTCATCTATCTGGCAGCCCCTACAAAAAAAGAATAGTTGTGTTTAATCCTTGGCCATGCAGGTTATTACAAAAGGTTTGTTCGGAAATATGCTTCGACTATAGCCCCTCTTAAAACCTCACTTACACGGAAGGTAAGGTTCTCTTGGGATAAAAAATTTCAAGAAAATTTGTCTTTGGTCATAAGTTACCTAGGAAGCAAGCTTGTGTTGTGGGAGGATCCACAGAAGATGAAAATGATTGACCCTAGTGTAGCAGATAGGCTAAGCACACAAGGGATGCGAAAATTAGCCATTGGAACGGTGACAATTGATAAAAAGAAAAAGTTACCATTAAAAGGAATAGCCTCCAGGAATTTAATGAAGCAAATTTTGGGGATTTTTTACTGTTTCCTATGGGATACATCTCAGATAAATTTTACCTTACCGTTGTACAATTGTGGGTATTATATAAGGAGCATGACAGTTCAACTAGAGGTTCCATCTCACTTGCATAGCTTGCACTAATCATTCTTCTCTCGAAAGAACCTGAGCAATCAAATTTCCTGTATCTGCACTATCCCTCTCATGTTTTGTCAACCTACTCCGTCTGATATTAGTCACCTAGGGATGGGATTCATTTTTCATGCAAGGATGACGACCACTAACCCTGCCAAACCTTCGGTCCCAACAGGGCCTGAAGTTGAGGAAATAATAGAATTTGAGTCTAAACTGGAAGAAGTTCCCTCTACGCCAGTCACAAGGAAAGGAAAAGAGAAAGCACAAGGCTCAAGAAAAGCCTCGAAAGCTGCGATATGGGCTACTGGAAAGCCTAGGACTTCTCTGAGGCATGCCAGGTCCCCACTAGCATCACCCTTGGATCAATATGTGCAGGAAGGTGCTCTACCTTCCAATCCAACCAATTGGTTACCTCCCTTAATTCACTCACGTAGACCATCTACATGAACATCGAAGAACTTGGATGGCTTGGCCACCTATCTGCAAACCCCCCTAACCCCAGGAGAAGTCCCTGTCCTCTATGATCCTTTTGGGAGACTCCATGAGCTCAAGTTTGATGATCACAACTTGGCGGACTCTAAAACCCTCCCTAAGTTGGCCCTTGCATTGTATTTCGATAAAATCTGTGCAAATGATGGATTCGTGGTGGTTCCTCAGCGATGGGTATGTGGCTTAGCTGGGTCTGAACTCTTGAATCTGCTACGGATGCCCCATTTTTTCCATTATAATGTCACAGATCAGTTGGCTCGGCAGTTGCTCATCTTAATTCATGATGGTTTCTTATGGATTCGGGATAGAGTCCCTATTGATGCTGTGTTGATCCATAATATTACAGGCCTTCCTATGCAAGGGCCACACCCTTTGGAGTAGTTAGGAAAGAAGTACGAATTAGATACCACTACGTTTGTGTGGAAGACCTACAAGGTGAGTCGAAATAAGTGAGGCTTTGTGATCCAGACTATCAATGATCCTACCGCACAGATGGGTACTAGGCTCTTATCCTGCAAGCTAATGAGAAAGTGCCAGGTTGTGACCGTCCCCACCTATGTTATTCAGTTAGCCGGCTAGTGTGCGAAGGGAGTCTCCTTCAATTGGGCTCAATATTTATGTGATGAATTTCTTGCTAATGTCTACAAATCTCAGGAGCAGGCAATGTCCTTTTACTATTCATGGTTATTACTCCTTATACCACTGGTTGCCTGGGACACCCCTGAGGAGTCGATCCTCCCCGAGCTCCCCCTAGGGATGTGTGAAGGAGCTCGATATGCTCATTTATGGGACTCTAAGGATGCACAGTGTGTTGAGGATAAAAAATTTTCTGGGTCCTCTTCCAGAGCAACATGATAGCAGCCATAAATTCCCAACCTCGACTATCCCCGACGGTATATGACAAATATAAAAGTGTTGCAGCATTCCAAGTTACCATGCACCATATTCAAATCCATAGCCTCAAGAATAATACATGGACGACAATTTCGTATGTGATAGCAGATGAATAAATTGACCTAATTATCACGCTATGGCCCCCTGCCTGGAAAATAGGCTTCACAGCCACCCGAGGGGAGACCATGGAGCCCAGCCAGAAGGGCTTAGATGTAGCCATGGAAAAGGATACACAGCTACCATAGACCACCACCAAAGTCACCATGGCTGAGACTCAGGTAGTTTATGACAAGCATACCACCCGCCCCCCCCATGGTACGAAGCGGTCAGATGAGCTTGCACCAAGGCCCCAAAAGAAACAACATGCCCACCGCAAGAAATATGATGCGACGGTCACACTAACTGATGGTGAACTCAAGCAAATCATGGATGCAGTTATGACGGCTACAAAAGATAAGTGGGCAGCCATAGAAGAATAGTAGAAGGCTGCGATTGACACCATCCAAGCTAATCTTCGTGCCCTTTCAGTTAAAAAGAGATACGCTGCAGACCAACATCGACCAGGCACGGACTCCTTCGGTAACTAGCAATACAGCGCTATCTACAACAGAAATCTATCTCTATTATGTACCTAGCGCTGCCCTGATAGGAACTCAGATCCAAGCAGGAATAGGGATCTAGCTGGACTTGGCTAAGCTGCCCCACGAAGCCTTACAAGGCCTCCACAACGGTGTATTCTAGGAGATTAACCATCACGACCAAAAAATACACCAACAACTTGGTATGGTCGAGCAAAACATCACACATCAGGCCATAGAATTTCTCCTCACCATTTCACAGCAGGCGGAGCTCGAAATAGTGATCCACTAGCTCTATACAGAGGTTACAGAAAAGATCCCGGCCATAGCCACACCTCGGGCTAAAGTGGAAAAATTGGTTGCGGCACTGAAAGCATCTAGGATGGAAATGCATGTCGTCAAGATGTAGCTGGAGCAACAAATCACCGACTTACAGGCCAAATTGCAGCCCGAAAATCCTCCAGAAGTACGAGCCCAGCACACTGCACTAGTAACTGAAGCAATAAACGTTATTTCGGGGAAGATTGCTCAAGGCGCCTAGTTTCTAGAGTCATCCATGCAACTCTAGACTATGGTCCAACAT
Source organism: Pinus albicaulis (assembly GCA_034641835.2). NCBI lineage: Eukaryota > Viridiplantae > Streptophyta > Pinopsida > Pinales > Pinaceae > Pinus > Pinus albicaulis. The sequence goes on along the minus strand of CM076575.1, from coordinate 445,195,842 downwards.
GATCCAGTCCTCCATGAAATCAATCAGGACTTATGGTAGAAGGAAGAAGCTTTCAAGCAAGTTGTAGCTATGCTGCCCACCTTGGAACCTCCATAGCGATTGGCACGTTTGAAGACCAACAATTATCTCCAAGACGATATTGAGGAACTCTGGTGCAAAAAGCACATCATTGTGGAACGCCTGAAGCCTTGGGCTACCACAGCCCTCCAAATTTCGCAGGATGTAGATGGCGCGATCAAGCGACTAACTTAGACACTAGAGAGTGTCCCTGCGGTAACTGAAGGACCGACCTCCTAGAATCTTGTATAAATTGCACAGATAGCTGCTGCCTAGAGTCAAAAAGTGTTACCTCCACTGATCGCATCCATCAATGCCCTACATGCGCAGGTAGATACCACACCACCACAGTGACTCGGGACGAGTCACAAGATTGTGTTGGGGGGTTGTTGGAACAGGGTCTCCTACAAGCTACGAAACTGGTCCAATTTTGTATATTTTTTATTATATTTAGTCTAGCATAGGGGTTTTTAGGTGGGAAAAAATCTCGAAAGCATTGTAATGAGTCAAAGGGTAGACCTCGAGTCCGCAAACTATGGTTTGCAGACCACGGGAAGGATTAGGCTAGAGTTTTATAAATAGAGGGAAATTTTGAATTATAAGGCAAGAAGATGATGAGATCTTGATGTGAATTTTGGCTTAGTAGATCTGTTTGGGTTTTTGGGGAAATGACTCTTGCTAGCTGTGTGCGCAGAGATCCCAAGTCCTGTTGTGTGCGAACCCTGCTGCTGTGTGCTTAGGTTGGGTTTGGGTATTGTAAGAAGGAATTGAAGGATTAATGAATGAGAAAGGTTGTTTAAGTAACTGAATATATGTGTACTATTGATGTGAATCTTTGATAGCTACCGTATTATGCATATTCTATGTTAAGATGCGAAAGTATTGTGTTAAGTGTTTCTACTACATATGGGTCTATTCTGTTATGTTTTATGTAATGTTGCACTACTATTTTAGAAGTATATGATTTTTTGAGCATAGTAAGTGTAGTTGACCTTGCGCACATGGATGCAAAGGAGATCTATAGATCCAATTCTGAGATAGGTGATCTGGTCATTACAAATCCAGACACAGCTCTGCTTGGCTTACCTATCCTCTCTCAGGGTGCGGAAAAATGGTTCCAGCACTCACCCATACTACTTCAGGTGAGACTTTTACCTACGCAAGCAGGTCACTACTGAAAGGGCTAGTAGTATAGGGGTTTGTTGGCAAACCTTAACCTCTGAACCTGGGTCAGGACCCCTCGAGCCAACAAGTCAACTGATCATAAATGAAGAGGAAACACCACAGGAATAGTAAGTTGAGATGAAATATGTTTTATAAGGTTTATAACATGCAGAAAATAAAATTTTTGTAGTAGGATATTAGTATTTGAAGACAATTTTGAAAAGGGAAATTTCTTGGTTTTTATACAGTTTCGTAGCGTTCCTTAGGCTTGAAGCTAGGAATACGCTACGAAAAAACCTGTAGCAGCCTTTTTTCTTTTTAAGTTAGTTTTTGTACGATTCAAAGTGGGGGATTCATGGTGGTAATATGTTATGGCATGATTGACATTATGGAATAACAAAAAATTGAGGAGGATGGATGGAAAGGCTACTTTTCTCATGCTACCAAAGCTCGGTACGAAACTATATTGTTTTCATAGAGGGCAATGGTTAAATGTTTTTGAGAATATTAAAGGCATTTTTGGCTAGCTGGAGACCTCCAGCATGTTAGGGGATCTTATCATCAAATATATATGACTCGAAGAAAATGCTATGAAGACAGTTCATCAGTCAAAACGGTGTTGAAGATGAAGATCATCCATTCCTAAAAAACAGGTTTATGCTCCACAAATCTAGAGAGGCTTTAAAAATGTAAAGTGGTGATGAATTTGATCATGTGCCTCTCGAGCATGTGATATTATTTTGTAACCATCATGTAACTATTTTCACGGATAGGATAGAGCAATATAATAAATAGGAGTTAGAGTCCTATTAGGAGATGGTCTCTTTAGAAGATAGATGTCAATTGTTTGTTGTAAGTTATGTATTTCAGTTATGAAAGGTGTCATAAGAGAATCCAAGGATATAGCCACTGGGAAGATCATCCTTGTTTGTAAAGAATGTCTATTTAAAGACAAATCATCAAAGTGGTAAAGGGTTGGAGAACATGTGCACCAAACTACTGCTTTGATGTTTTTGACCTATATCAGTAATACAAAGTGACATTCTTCTTGACAGACTTGAGATTCTCATGAGGTTTTTGATCTCTTATTGATCTATATCTTTATTTTTTATCACTTGCAGTAGGTTTCATCTCTATTACTTAGACTTCATAAGTTTATGCTCTCACTTCCTTTAGTGATGAAATGAATTTTTTTTCCTATGTTTTATGTGTGAGTTTCCTTTGTTAAAGACCTCTATCCGCCTCAGCTTCCATGTTTAGGAAACTTTTTCACTGAAAATACTAATTGTTGACTCCATAAGCCGAATGGTAGAAAGCCTGCATTTTTTCAACCTGCAATCATAAAAAACAAGTTACAATTTTCATAGAGTTATCCATCTAGTACTATCATTATTCAATATCTTAAAACCCCCTTGAGAGAGCCCTCTCAAACTGAGAGCCTAAGCTTCAGTTAGAAGTGGTTTGAAATAGTTACATTGATTTTTTTGATAAGCAACCAATCAAGTAAAATTTTGTGATAACAAATTACATTTTCATTAGTTAGAATTCTCATTTCCAGGATATGAATGAAAATTGTGCATGGATTACATTTGCATAGCTTTCATGTGAATTGTGCATGGATTGCAACTGCATAGTTTACATTCTAAAAATTCAACCGTAGATTCAGATCAAAATATTTGTTTCTATTTTTGAGGAAATCCTTGACCTTTACAATTTTTGGTGTTGAGTTTTTGTTGGTTTGTTGATCTATCAAAAAGATTTTTTCACTTCTTCAATTGGTTGTTTCATTCTCTTTTCTTTCAGTGAATCTCATCATATATTCATTTATGCCTATTTTAAAGACTTATTTCATCGATTGAAATATAGTTCCTCTCATTGAAAGATAACCATGATTTGAATTTACATGTTTTTATGCTTGCTTTAAAACAGTTCCAGAGTTTACCAACTAAGGAACCCATATTAATGAGAATCCTAGTACTTTTCCTTTCTTTGGAAAATTTTCTCATCCTTATATGACTACATTTTCATTACCTGGATTTACCATAGGATTACCGATATGGTTATTTTCAACTTCTTTGTCCTCGAATACTCAAATTTTCCACCTCAACTAGATGCTTCATCTCAACAGAATTCACCATCTCAACATCATCAACCTCATGTTGACCCTTTACCTTCTTCGCCCAACATGTCTTCCTCCATTTCTTCTTCTTTGCTTGATAAAAGCCTTGATGCTAGTAACCAGGTGGCTAAGAAGAAGAAGAAATGGAAGAAGAAGAAGAAGAAGCAAGATAAGAAAGAATTAAACCAACCAACCATAGCTCTAAGGGTCGGTAGTGTTGAGGAAACCTCCAACATGCATCGTAAACCCAAATACCATTGCAAGCTTTGTAAGGGTGACCACTTCCTTATCAATTTTCCTGGTATTCCTAAAGTCTTGGATTTCTGGTTATAAAAATCCTATTAACTTATTGTTGATCCATCGACCAATCATTGTCAGGTTCCTAGGAAAAATGGTAAAGTTAGGTTTCCTTGTAGGTTATCATCAAACTCATATTTTCCCTCACATGGATGAATCCTCGAAATCATTCGAAAACCTTGCTTTTCCACAACAAAAACTTCCAACTAGTTACCGTAAACTTTCTCCCAACCTACCATTGATTGACGAATTGATTGATCTAATTCCAAGTACAGTCAATCCCACTCTTTCATTAGAGAGTGAAACTCATGTCACTCAGGATGATGATCCATTAGTTGATCAAGTGGTCAACTTGATTTCGAATTCAGTCATTCCCACTCTCCCTGTAGAGACTGAAATTCATATCACTCAGGTTCTTCTTGTTATGTCATATTCATCTACACCAGGGGACATTTCAGCTATTTCTACAGAACCCCCTCCAAGTACCGAGGTGTTTTCCTTTGATTGGAATATATTGATAGAACCTTGTCTTCCTTACTCCATCCATTTCCAAATCATTTTGAAGCCTTGTGGTAAGAATTTGCATCGCACAAATTTAGATTAATGTTCTTATGTTAGTATTTTATCATCAACTGCTTGACAAGATTTAGGTTTCCCTCCGCTTGTACCTGTTACACATAATATTCCAGCTTTCAACAGAAACATTAGTGAACCTTTAGGGATCCTTCCTAAGTTTCCTATTACCTTGCAAGGTGAAATTGTCTTTATTGATCTTATGGTAGTCCGAGGCCCCTTGGATTTCAATTTTATCCTTGGGCAAGACTATGTGTCTATGCAATGAAAGCTGTTGTATCGACACTCTTTCGTGTGATGTCTTTCCCTCAAAATGGAAACATTGTGATTGTTTTCCATCTTTGTTTCGTTAGTCTTGATTCGACTATGTAATATTCCTAAATTAGCATGCAGCTAATAGGAATATTAACTTTTCTTTTAACACTTAAGTAGATGAATAAATGGGTAAGGAGGCCCATACATATCTTAAATGGGCATAAAATCCCTCTTGATGTGAAAAGGGATCATAATAATAACTGGATCTAGCACCCTGATGTGTGAACAAGGGAAAATACATGTGGATACGGTCAAGTTTTACCAAGTCAACAACGCTGGTATGGATGGAGTAGATCATCAATGGAGACAACGTAGTGATAGTGGCAGGAAGATTCCATTATGGTGGAAACCCTAATGAGTGGGACCCAAGGTAATAAGGCTCACACTTTTTTATAAGGAGGGAAAGGCAGCCATATTGAGGCATGTTATTGATTATTGATTTTATGGTATGCATAACTATTTTGCATTATTCAGCTGTTTAATAGAGATTGTTGTGTTGGTGCGTTGTTTAGCACCGAGTGTTCCCGAGCGGGAATCAAATATACTCTCTTAAGAGGCCTCATGGGGGAGAATTGCACTTAATTTTACACATTTAGGCTTAAGGCCAAGCTTCATTCTTCATCTAGAGCACAGTTTCTATAGAATATTGTGTTGTGTTGCAGGGTGTTAAAGTGGAGGGTTGAGAAACCCACTTACGGAGCTATTTTTTAGAGGAGGCATTATTTTCTTTGGGAGATAAAAAAGGGAGGTTATTGAGTTTTCTTTCACATCTTGGAAGTATTCCAACATATTCCCATTATCTACAGTGCAGTATCCCTCCTTGACTGCGTTGTTTCAGTGAGCATTTGCAGTGGGGGTTTCAGTGCTTGATTTGGAGGGTGAGATCTTCAGTGTCAGGATAAGCCTTTCAATCGAAAGATCTATTGTAGGAGATATATTAATTATATGCATCATATACAACCATATTCATCCAATTATTCAGTAGAAGCTGCTATTCAGCCCTAGGGCTGCATTCCGACATTTTTGTATTTTTGTATATTTCAGGAAATCCTTCCCGGGTTGTCTTGAAAATGTGTTTGGGAGCTTAGATATTTACTCCCGGAACTTATTGAGTCATACATTTGCAGATATATATTATTATACATTTCCCAGTAGCAGTGTGCCATATAAAACTATGTTATACTTGTATCTTGGGAATTTTTCTATGTAGCAGCATTTCATATTAGGCATATGTTTTCATGGGAGGCTTGCTTGCCTTGATTATTTGTGTTGTGCCCAATTCTATTGTAATTATTTGTTGTTGATTTAAATAATAAAATGGCTCCATGTTTGTCATACATTTTTGTGTAATTTTATTCACTGCTATTTTTAGTTTTATGTTCAGATATTTCTGCTTCCCCATTTGGGAATATTATAGTGGTATCGGAGAATAATCTTGGCTCAGCCTATGGATCTCGTCCATTATGCTATTTGGAGAATAAGAAGAAGAAATAAGAGATCATAATGGTGGGAAGAATGAGTTTTATCTCATCTCTTTTCAGACCTAAGAAGGACCTCACCAAGGAGGTCAAGCAAAGAGGAGTGGAGAGAAGCCATGAAACCACACTAGGGTTTGAGGATCAGGAAGGTCCATGTACTTCCTATCAGTAGAAGGAAGAATGGGTGTTGAATAGAGCTCCAAAGAAATACACTATGCCCTTTTCTTTTGAAGAAGAAGGTATAATGCATGGAGATGGAGGACACTTGGATCATGAGATTCTAAGAAAATACCTTTTAGAATATAAATTTCAACCTATAGCTTTCAAGGAAACTCTAACTCTCCCATATTTCATTTAGCTTGAGGAATAAAGGAGACCTTGCAGCAACAGGACAGTCAAGGGCAACATATTTTTATTGTTTACTTTTGATGGGTCATCCACATGTACAGCAATGGATTGGGCAAGTAACCTAGATGCATTCTTCATACTACATCCAGTGGTATAAAGAGAGGCTATAGAGATTGCAGCACTGCACCTTGAGGCTGAAGCAAACAATTTGTGGTTCATCCATTTGAGCCATGCAAGAGTGACTACTTTTGCAGAATTTACTCAAAGGGTGATAAAAAAATTTGGCAAGGAGAAACTAGAGGCGTGGAAGGCCTCACCACCACTTGAGGAGGCTTGTACCAGCGTCGATACAACTATGGAGGAGCAGCCATCAACACCAGCAGTTGGGGGAGCCATCACATTGGAGGAAGGAACCCTTGTAGAAATACAAGGTGTTCCCAAGAAAAACCAAGGTATGCAAGTATTTCCACTTTATATTATTTTAGCACATCTCATGGAGGAGTGTTGGAAGATGCCATTGCATGACCTAGGGTCAAGATATACTTCTTATTTGGAGCAGCACACTATCACTGCGCTAAGAGGCCTTGATAGAATCAAGGAAGAGGTATACATTCACCCTTGTTATTCATTGTTGAGCTGCACAAAACTATTGAGGTTGGAGTGCAAGTTGTTGGAGAAAAGGATGAGGTTTGTCGAAAACAATGCAATGCAAAACCATATGTCCAACATTGAGCATGACCATGAGATAGTATATGCACCATCATGGAGATTAGCAGCATTTTCAATGAGCAACAGTGATGATTTGGGGGGCCAAATAATATTAAGACATTCTTATGACCAACACACTTTGGTAGCAACGGATAGGCAGATGGGTAATGGAGGGAGTCTTATGATGGATGACATCCTCCATGAATACTTCTTGATGAGAACTTCACATATTGATGAGAAGTTTTTGCCTACATTTTATGTGGATCCTTATAGATTCAACTTGGTCATTGATGAGTGGTATTCATATGGAGATCTCCAAGAGACTGCATTTCAACATCCCATGAAATGAAAATATAGGAATATGATTTGGGAAGATGGTATTCTTCATTGGAGGGATGCTGGTGTTGGGCATGATGATAGACACTCACCATCGGTTGGGTGGGTGATGTTGATGAGAAAGAGGCTGGAAAGCCACTTGCAGATCTATGACACAGGGCAACAGGAGGCAAGGTTGCACTAGCTACTCTTAAAAGAGTTTGGCCATCATGTGACATATCCTTTGTCAAAAGGTATGTTATGGGTTGAGGCATTGCATGGAACTCATGTATTATGGCAGTAGAAGATTTGGTTGTATGGGGCATTCTACAAGTCAACTATCATGATATCACGCTGTGACTTGTATGAGTGAGAGAGGAGGGAGTAGAAACAGATGTTGTTACCTTGGTTATTCTTGAGAGAGTATGGGTTGATTCTCTCCTATGCTTTGCATGATGTTTCAGGAGTAGGTGATGGAAATATCATGGTGAAAAGGGGCTACTCCTTAGCCTTAGAAGGTCACGAGGTACTTCCACTTTGGAAGGAATCTCCCATATACATCATCATTATGGTAGATGACTTTGACATTAGACATGTCAAAGAATGGAGCTATGGGATGATAGGAGCCTTATTACAAAGTCCAACAACACTGTCACTTGGGAGCTTGGTTTTATTGATGGATTTTTCCCAGGATCACTTCACATATGATGCACTTGATGGGAAAGGAGGAGGTGATATTGATGTAGTAGTGGATGGAGACATCTATTACCGTAATATGATCTTCTGGACTTGGATTTCCAAGCATAAGAAGAAAGATGTTTATGCAGCACATGGTTCATTCCTCTTCATGGGAGTATGTCACAGCACTATAGAGGACTTATTCATGGATATTATTATCATCTTACTCCCATTACATGGTAATAATTATGTTTTTTCATTTATTTATTATCTAACACAGTATTTGCATTCTCTTACCATTTCTATACAATGCATTGCTTCACAAGATGACAAGCCTCCTTTTGGGCTTCATAGTCAATTTTGGGCCAAAATCTATGATGGGGATAGCCATCTCTTGTATGTTTTTCAGATTTTTTATTATTATTTTCTATATGCTCAGTTCATATACCAAGCCATTTACTATTCACTAGTAGATGTGATGACATACACAACTAGCAGTTTGTTAAGAAACAACTTGCCATGTTATTTTATGAAACAATAGTTAGAAAAAATGCACTGTAACTACTTAGGAGGTTGTTGATACTTTCCCTAAATATGAAAAATCTTCAGTACCTCTCTCATTTGGATCCCATATTATGGTAAAGTCATATTCACTTTATATGGGGTGGTATGGGCAATAACCAAAAAGTGGATCTTTGAAGATCCAACTGCCTTTTTGCTTCATAAAGGAAACATCATTGCAGCCCAAATTCAACAGAAGCTCTACACTTGTCATAAGTGGAGAGAGATATAGTGTGGTATGGAAAATTTGATCCATCATGTTCAGCTATGCAGCCCACCAATTTTTTAGAAGCATTAGGTGGAGGGAATTTTCCATGAGTTGCCATGTTGGAACGTGGCTCATTTTGTATGGATGATAGCTTGGGGAGGGATGTTTAACATAGGAATGATAGTTCCCAATTTATTTTAGATTCCATGCCTCAAGAGGACATCTAGATGACACATTGTTTCCTCCATGGGTATTTTACTTCCTCATGATGATAACTATTTGGGATGGTCACCAAAAGCTAACTTGCATAGTTGGGAGGGGCAACTTGGAGATGTATTGATGAGACAAAATATTTTTCCTTGGAGGAGTGTATCATATGAGGATGCTACAAGAGGAGGACATGAGTCTATTTAGTTTTATCCTTACAGTTTCTTGAGGACAAGCAAAATTTGGGAGGGAAGGACTGTAATATTCCTAAATTAGCATGCAGCTAATAGGAATATTAATTTTTCTTTTAACACTTAGATTAATAAATGGGTAAGGAGGCCCATAAATATCTTAAACAGGCATAAAATACCTCTTGATATGAAAAGGGATCGTAATAATGACTGGATGTAGCACCCTCATGTGTGAACAATTGAAAATACATGTGGACAAGGTCAAGTTTGACCAAGTCAACAACGCTGGTATGGATGAAGTAGATCATCAATAGAGACAACACAGTGATAGTGGGAGGAAGATTTCATGATGGTGGAAACCCTAATGAGTGGGACCCAAGGTAAGAAGGCTCACACTTTTTTATAAGGAGGGAAAGGCAGGCATATTGAGGCATGTTATTGATTATTGATTTTATGGTCTGCATGATTATTTTGCATTCTTCAGTTGTTTAGTTGAGATTGTTGTGTTGTTTAGCACCGGTAGAAATAGCATCTCCTTTCTTGAGAGGTTTCTTGGGAAAGCACTAAACTTCATTTTCCACATTCATGCTTAAGGAAAAGCTTCATTCTTCAGCTATAGCGCAGTTTCTGCAGAATATTGTGTTGTGTTGCAGGGTGTTGCAATGGAGGGTTGAGAAACCCACTTCCGGAGCTAGTTTTTCAGAGGAGGAAGAATTATTTTATTTGGGAGATCCAAAAGGGAGGTTATTGAGATTTATTTCACATATTGGCACCAGGCCAACATATTCCCATCATCTACAGTGTAGTATCCCTCCTTGATGGCATTATTTCAGTGAGAATTTACAATGGGGGTTTCAGTGCTTGATTTGGAGGGTGAGATCTTTAGTGTTAGGATCAGCCTTTCACTTGAAATATCTATTCATTATATCCATCATCTATAGCCATATTCATCCAGTTATTTAGTAGTAGTTGCTATTCATTCCTAGGTTTGCATTCCGGCATTTTTGTATTTTTGTATATTTCAATAAATCCTTCCCAGGTTGTCCTGAAAATGTGTTTGGGAGCTTAGATCTTCACTCTCGAAACTTTGTGAGTCATACATTTGTAGATCTATATTATTATACATTTCCCAGTAGTAGTGTACCATCTAAAACTACGTTGTAATTTTATCCTGGGCATTCTTATATGCAGCAACATTTCATATTTGGCATATGTTTTCATGGGAGGCTTGCTTGCCTTGATTATTTGTGTTGTGCCCACTTCTATTGTACTTATTTGCTGCTGATTTACATAATACAATGTCTCCATGGTTGTCATACATTTTTGTGTAATGTTGTTCACTATTATTTCCAGTTTCATGTTCATATATTATTTTTTCCCCATTTGGGAATATTACAGACTACCAATAATCCGACACCCCTGAATTTTCCTTATACAGAAGTGGTATATACCCCACCATGAGTTAATTATGTGGCAGCCAGTACCATGTTTTCAATTACCGATGCAAGCGAGCCTCTCATTGTTTTCTTGACTTCCTTTGAATTAGATCCAATAATTGACATGGTGAACCATATGGGGGTATTTGAACAAGATGTTCTTATGCCTATTAAGTCTCTTGACATGTGTTCCTTCCAGAGAACTGTACTTCCATCTGATAAAGACCTCTTGGAATCCATGATCAAGGTGCATCCCTTGACATGGGTTCCTTCCAGTTAGAAGCCATGATCAAGGTTTCCATGAGAATACTTCTATTTACCATGTCAACCTCGTTAAAAAATGAAACATATCTTATGAGGAGATTTCTTGTTACTGTGCCAACCTCGTTAAAAAATGATAGAGGTTTTCATGAGGATATTTCTTTTACTGTGTCAACCTCGTTAAAAATGAATCAGGTCATGAGGATAGTTCTTTTACTCTGGGAACCTCGTTAAAAAATGAATCAGGTCAGGAGGAGAGTTCCTTTTACTGTGTTAACCTCGTTAAAAAATGAATCAGATCATCTTGAGGATGGCTATTTTACTGTGACAAACTCGTTAAAAAATGAAACATTTTCCCATGAGAATAGTTCCTTTTCTTGTGTCAATCTTGTTAAAAAATGAAACACATTAGCTCTATAAGCATAGTTATTTTCCTGTGTCAATCTCACTAAAAAATGAAGCAAATCGTCTCATAATTAAGTCGATTCTTTCATATGATCACGTAAATGAATCTTCATTCCATCTAGATATTAGTAGCCAATAGTCTACTTAGGTGAATGAAATGAAGTTGAGGGGGAATGTGCTCTTGCAATTTATACTTGGGGGACATTGAAGCTTATCTCAAGCACAATTTTCAAGCTTGTGAAAATGAAACTACTTTCATGAATAACTTTCCTCTATTTCAAGGTTGTATAAAAATGAAACCTATCTCAAGTCAATTTTGGTTATTATTTTCAAGACTTGTTAAACTAATGAAAATCCCAAGATTCTTTTTCTATCTTTAATGCTCGTAAAACACATGAAAATGTCAAGACCTTTCCCTCTTTTCCTGTTAGTTAATTAAATTGAAAGTCGGCCATATGAGTGCACTTTTTATGACTTTTTCGAACTCGTTAAAACTTATGAAAAAGTGAAACCATAAAGTTATCTTTTAATACTTTCTTAGACTCTTTAAACATGAAAAGGTTTCATAGCACTTGAATATTCAAACTCATAAAAGTAAATGAACAGTTTTCTATTCAGTATAAGTTTACCCATTTTCCGGACTAAATTAGACTATTTACGAAAAAGGTATATGTTGACTAATCATGGTCAATAGATTTGTCTCCTGCATTATTTTATCCTTTTTCGGGCTTGAGGGACTAAATTCACGAAAAATAGCATTTGGATTTTACTTATGTTTTTATTCTCACTTCCTAAAAATGAAAAACATCAAGTTTTACTTTGTCTGGGCTCATTAAAAATTTACGTTGAAAGAGCTGAATTATTTTCTTTTTGTGTGGTTTTAGACTCTTTAAACATGAAAATAACATCAATTTAACCCTACAATGGATTCGTAAAACTTAAATAGTGTAGGAATCATCGATTACAATAGGACCAAACCACTCCTTCCTAGGCTTTGTTAAAGATAATTCGGAGTACTTGTCGAAAGCATGAGCTTATATCACAACCAAATGTTATCCTCATCAAGCTTGAAAAAAATAAAGAGGTACTTGCGAGTAATGGTGCGGGGAAATTTGGAAAGAGCATTCATTTTTGTATTATTTAAGGCAGTATGTCACTCTTGAACATGAAACTCCATCACAACTGTGTCTGGGTTGGGAAATCCATTTTCCTCATAGTTAATCAAACCTCATTGAAAGTCTTTAGCCTGTTTTGGGTATTATCATTGAGTCAAATGTTTCCAAGTCTAAGTTTCGTGTCAAAAACATGTTCAAGAGAAGTCCAACCTAATTAAAAATTACCTTGCTATTCATAACCTGCAATCATGTCGGTCAGTCTTGAATTACTTCAATTTGTTCTTCAAAACTTGACATTAGTTTCATGTCGGAGGCCCTCTTGTGACGAATCACTTCCTATCGACTTCAGCTCACTATGTAGCAATTTTATCTAGAAACATTTTGGTACCTTGGAGCCTTCATGTGTTAATGGAAGTTTTTTCGCCTTCGATGAGAGGTTTTCATCATTGGCCATCGATCGAATGATTCTATGAGTGTTTGACTTAAAGACATCTTTTCACACTTCATATATTGTACTAGGAGTACCTTGAGAGCCATTGTCATTATTGGTGTTTTCTCTTGCATTTGTAAGTGGTTCACATTATTGACTGATAATCAAGTGGTTTCTACTGTGTTCGACTTCAAGACATTCACTTGCATGGTTAGATTTGTACTATGGATCGAGAGATGGATATCAAGACCCTAGATCTAGTTTCATCCATCCAGGATGCGTGGAGTTATTAAATATTCATGATTCTAAATAGATATTCATTGATGGCTACGTCCAAATTATGTCTACTATTGACATGGAGCTTTGTGTATTTCCCTACTATTTCATCGAGTTATGTTTACTCTAAGTATGGGAATTCCTACCTCAGTGATGTTTTTATGAAAGCATGATATCATAATCCTTGATTGGTTGTTTAAGGTCTTCAACCAATTGGTCTCTCATCCAAAATTTTGACATGATAAAGCGCTTCAGCCATAAAATACATTTTCTCTCTTTCCACTTTAGGGTGCAATCTGTTACACTAAAATTTGTCACCATGACTTCCAATTCAGATATCTCGCCATCCGATGGTGTGTCTCACGTGAATCCCATATGAGGCTTGAAGTAAAATAATACCAGGGACAAAAGGAATTTTGGTTTTGACTGCTTAAAAACCAATTTTGAGCACCTGCACAGTTTTCCTGAAAAAAAACTGTGCATGCACAGTTTTTTTGAACAAAAACTACGTAGACCTGTGCATTTTTCCTTAAAAAAAATTGCACAGGTCCCTTCACGCACCTAAAAATAAAGAAGTAAGTTCTAGAAGCTTTGTTTGAGGAATCTTATCCAAATTAGAAACCTCGAAGCACTACATACTTACGCCTCATCCCTTGGTATATGGAACTAAACTCCTTTTCTTAAGGATCATATCCCTTGAGAAGTGGAACTAGAAACCTCCTCATCCTTCCTATAAATTTAGCATAGAAATGGGAGGCTATAGAGACTTGGATTGAGAAACTCATGCTATTGTTTTTGGGTTTGAAAATCTTGTCATTAAGAGAAGGAAAAGAGACCATTGGAAGATGTTTGTGACATCAAGGCACCAAGTTGTAATCTTATTTTCCCCTTTATTTTAATACAAATTAATTTTTATTTCCTAATTATGCATATTTCAGTTATTTGTGGGATTACTTGATCACTCACGTGGTTTATTACTAATTATTGATTCATTTATATGTTGTATGCTAGACTAAGGATTTAATTTACTTTTTCTTTTATATCTGAGATTCTTTTATCCCTTTGAATGTCTTTGTCTATGCAGATCTCTTTTGGTGTGTCATGGAGAAGTTTTGGAAAACATTTGGAGAGAATATAAAGCATTGAGGAAAAGCTGTTGTGGAAAGCGATGAAAGGAATTCTACAAGCACTTCGTTAATAGGTAAGTGATATTTCACATACTACATGTTTCATGTTTCAGTTATAGGTGAAGGAAAGTGGCATTTTTTTGTTTTTTTTGTTTGTAGTTTTCCATAAAGATTCTAGGGAGATCTCTCTTGTCTGGAAGAGGCATTAATCCTAGTAAAAAACCATTCCTTGATAATTTTTTAGTTTACTTAGATGATATTGTGATCTTCAATAAGACTCGCGAAGAGAATGTAAATCATGTAAAGAAGGTTTTTGATGTCTTAGAAATGGAAAGGTTGTATTTAAATATTTACACATGTGAATTTGGTAAGACATATTTGGTGTGGTGAAGTCATATTATAGAGGGTGGTTTATTGAAAATTGATCCCTCTAAAGTTAAGGTTATTGTGAATTCGTCTAAGCATAAAAATGTAACTAAAGTTAGAATATTATTGGGAGAAACCCAATACTAGAAGAAGTTCATTGTAGCCTTCTCATCTATTACATCACTGCTACATTATTTGACAAGTGTGAAATATGTTTTTCAGTGGGGAGGAAAACAATAGAAATCATTTGATTCATTGAAAGAGAATATCAATACAACACTAGTTCTAGCACTTCCAAAACTCAAGAAACCATTTAAAATACAAACATATCCAAGTGATTATGCCATGGGGGTAGTATTGATGCATCACATTAAGCCTATATGCTTTCAATTTGAGACTTTTACATATAGAGTAATTAACTATCCAACATATGATAAGGAATTGTATGCTTTAATACAAAGTTTGAAAAAATCAAAGCACTATTTAATGGGTAAAGAAAAAATCATACATACAGATCATCAACCATTACAATATCTTCAATCAAAAACAAAGCTACAACAATCAAGGAACTTCATATGGATGGTACTTTTACATAAATTTCACTTAGTCATCAAATACAAGAAAGGCATATATAAAAAAGTTTTAGATATGTTGTCAAGATGTATAATCAATGCTTCTACAATTCTTAATCATAATTGAAGCACACATGAAAGCCTCATTGAAAAATATTCTCGAGATGAAGATTTTAAAGATCTATATGAAACTTTGAGTAAAGGAAATCAAATTGAAGAACAAGATTATGATATTCATGAAAAAAATATTATATCACCTTCGAAAGTTATGCATTCCACAAAGTGAAAGAATTAATCTTATAAGGGATGACATACATCTCTTCTTTCTGGTCATTTTTGTGTAGGAAAAATAGTTGCACAATTACAGAGGTATTGTTACTAGCCTCATATGAATGAAACTATATCAAGATATGTAAATGGGTGTTCTATGTCTGCTACCAGTAATCCAAGTAACAAGAAATTGGGATTGTATACTCCACTTCCTATTCCTTTGCATCCTTGAGAAAGTGTGTCCATGGATTTTGTGGGGGGATTACATATGTCTAGGAAAGTTCATGATTTTTTTTATGTTGTAGTGGATAGGTTCAGTAATATGTGTATATTAATGGCTTGTAAAAAGTAGGTCACATTTGGAAAAAAAACAACACAATTTTTCTTTCAAAATTTATGGGTTCAATTTGGGTTACCCACATATATTATATGTGATCGAGATTCCTGATCTTTCAAGAAATTTTTGTCATGTCTGTGGGAATTGATGGATACCAAGTTGAAGAAGAGCACAAAATTTCAACCACAAGCTGATGGATAGACACAGGTAGTGAACATAACAATGGTACATCTACTTTGAGGATATTGTGGCAAACATCCTAAGCTTTGGGATAAACACTTACACTACATTTAACACGTGTACAACCGTGCTAAGAATTCATCGACTCAAACATCTCCATTCAAATAATGTTATGGTTATTTACCAAAATATTCTTTATATTTCATCTTTGCGAAAGATATTGCAGTGGATGGACATAGTGATGTGGAGAAAACCAAGAATTTCATTAAAAAAATCTAGTTGGTACATCAAATATTGCAAGAAAAATTGGAAAAGAGCCAAGACAAATACAAAACCAGGCATGAAAAGAATTGTGTTGATCACATTTTTCATGTGGGAGACCAGGTTTGGTTATACATGAGCAAAGAAAGGTTGTAAGGAGAAGGTAAAAATATCAAACCAATCTGGTATGGTCCATTCAGAATCTTAGAAAAGATTAGAAATAATTTTTTTCTATTAGATTTTCCTCCTTATATTCATACTATTCTGTTGTAAATGTTGCAAACTTGGGATTATATGAGCCTCCTATGATCATATATCAAGAGGAAAGTACTCAGGTATGTTCCATATAATATGTTGCTCCTGAATACATATATGAGTTGTAGGAAGACACCATTCTTGATAGGAAGACAAGGAATTCACATAGAGGTGATGTGGAGTACATTCGTATGGGACTCAAATGTAACAATCTAGCCAAAGCATGATGGATCAATATTAATAAGGTGACGTAGATTTAACCTCACTTATTTTCTAATTATTACCATAATTTTGGTGGTCCAAAAGCTTCCAGTGGGGAGGAGTGATCCAAAGGATCCAAAATATGCTTGAAGTTTCAAAAAATGCTCCAAATTAAAAGTTCTCAAAATAAGATAAAACTAAGATCAATGCATAGTGTATGTCATTCTGATTCCATCACAACTTTAACAGGCAAAAACATATATCATATCCAAATGTTAGGCAAGGTCAATGTTCAGGTCTAAACACGAAAAAAAGTCAAAGGTAAACTGGTCAAAGTCAAATTCAACGCTCAGTGTTCCAATAGTCAATGACCAACTCAGTGTTCTGAAAGATGTTGGGCCACTAAATTGTTATTATTATTACCATTTATTGACATTTATTTAATCCATTTCAACCATTCCTTTATCATATTATATATCATAATTTATCATTTAATTCCATTTCATAATTATTTATGCTCTTGTGGATAAGTAATATTTATTCTCCTTTATTTTTAATAAATTGATAATTACTATGCATGATTTTGTCAATGATGGTTTATTAATATGTTCTAACATCAATCACACTTTTAGCCTCAAGAATATATTCCAGATTGGAAATTCGATGTCTAACTCATAATCAAATATTGTAACTCAGAAATTGACTAGGATAAAAAGGGATGGTTTTACTTTGGTGATTTCAGAAAAATTAAGATGAATCTTGAAAATCTAAGACATGGGTTTTGTGTATAACGGATGTTATAGCATCATTTATCACCAGCTTATACTTGATTAATCATACATTGGCCTTGGGCAACCCTTCCCTTCATACTTGGACATATTTCTCAAAAAATAGTTTCTTAAAACCCATATGCGACTCTGCCCAGAATTTTCCGCATATACATGTGATTCCATAAATAGAGAACCACATATTCCATTTACAAAACTAAAAATATATATAATTTCCCTGTTTTAGAGGTGGGGTTTACGGTTCTTCCAATAACTTAACCACCCCATCCCATGGCCTAACTATTCCCAACTGCAAAAAATAATTTGAGGGAGTATAAAAGCCCCTGAAGGGAATGGCCTAAAGCAAAATGAGAGAGAGAAATATAGATATTATACGCTATTGGAGCACTATCCAAGTCTGATATATTCTCGTGCCTCCTTCACTTCCCATATATTTTCAGGAAACCCTTGTTTCCTTGAGATGTTCACTCACCCTATGTGACATCCGTTCTGCACAATTCTTGGAAGAAATCTTGAGCGGTTGGGGTTGGACATATCAAGAGGAATATATGCTCAAAGGCCATGGCATATTTTAGGTGATCTCTCCACATTTATTTAATGTTCATGTCATTAATAACAAAAGTAACATCATGTTCCTGATGTTTACATGCCAATAATATTTTATACATGTGTAATGATTGTAAATTGTTAATTTAATATTTTTTTTATGAGATTGTGCATGATTTTCACTAATATGTGGAACATATATATGCTATACAACTAGGATTTTTTGTTCGTTCTTTGTTGATTTACATATTACGGAGCACAAAGATTTGCAAGGCGTTTGCACCCCGTGGGATCTACTACAACAGAAGGATATCCGGGTAAGGTCTACAACCTGTAGATTCTAGTTTAATGCATAGAAATTGGTTAAGTGAGTCTTCCCTGTAATGACATGCCCTTAATCTATGAAGGTTCATCAACCCAAGACCTATAGGGTAAAATTTCTCAAAATAATGAACCAATTTAGTTTTTCACTATACAGTTTTCCAAAATTTGGTCTATATTGAGAGAAACGGAAGGTTCTGTGAAGGTGATTTTCTAATATTTGTTGTTGTGCCCATTTTCCAACGTTTTCCAATTGAAATTGAATATTCTAGTTGTTCCAACTGAATCATGATTAACATATTTTTTAGATCTGATCTTGCTGATTAACTTTTTTTAGAAAATCTATAATTGTAATAGAAAATAATTTTGTAATAAATTTAATTGTAATTTCCCTTTGGTCTTTGTGTATTTAAATGAAAATGAAGATCAAAGAGAGGGTGAACAATTGTTGAATTAGAGACAAGGTTGAGGAATTCATTTTGATGTAATTATTTATCTAATATATTTTAATGAAGTAATCTATCCATTGAGTTCTACATATGTTACTTGTAATATGATCTGAATTACTCTTCAAGGCATAACTGAGTCTTGGGAAGTTGGGCCCACTACCTTGGATGAGGTGTTGCCTTGAACATATAAAGTAGTTTAGTTGTTTGTTTGTTTCTTTGAATTTCAATTTTTGTTCCTTAATTTAAATTTCCTTATTTTTTTAAATTAATTTGTTTGTTATTGCATCATCCATATTTGTTGTTTCCTGCAATTTCTAGATTTCATTTAATTTATTTTTTTAGATTAGCATTTTAATTCACTTGGGTGCAATAGGTTCAATTTCCAATTCAAAAAGGTGTGGTTTAATTCAGTATTGATTCAATTCTTGTGATTAGCATAATTATTTTCCTATCATTTAATTTATGTTTTTGAGATTTAATATTGTTTTTCAAGTCTTATATTTTATTTCTTTTTGAATGAGCTTGATAGTGTAAAACATAATCATGTAGAACCAGTGTTAGCTGTTGGTATTTTCTTGCATATATTTTTCTGATTAATTTGAAACAAAATGACGTTCTTTGGATTGATAATTAATGTATACATCATTAGTTGTTTTTATTAAGAAATTAATTTTCCCAACATTTTGGTGCCATTGTTGGGGAGGCAGTCAAATAGCACGACCAAAATAATATATGGTTGTAGATGCATTCCTGACTCTGAGAGGATTGGATATTGAATATGAAAGGTAAGAACCTACGCACACACCCTAGCTAACTTGTGGTGAGGTCTGCCCTCTGTATGTGGTTTCAGGTCGTATAGGATGCATGGATAAAAGTAAGAATCTTAGAGGTATAAATTTGAAGAAATATTATCTTTTCACTTAAGTGGTGATGTAAGCACCACCCATTTCACTAACCTATTGATATAAAAATTTGAAGGAGGAGCTTTAAATTAGCACATGAAGAACATCTTATATTTTGGGAAGAAATGGCACACACTTCTACTTTTTATTTTCCTATCAAAGATCTAGGAGGAGTGACACAAATGCACATCATTCCCCCATATGCTCTAAAAAAATTTCATGGTTTGGAAAATTAATATTGAGTTACATTTTTATTTTATTTTGAAGAAATTTATAAAGGATATGATTTTTGTACTAATGATAAAAGGTTTAAAGTGTTTCCTCTTACTCTAAAAGGAGCAGATCTTCGATGGTTCATGAGCCTTGGTGGGAACTGCATTAAAAAATGGGAGGACATGAAGAATGAATTCTTGAATATGTACCAATACTATTGCAAGGCTAGTGAAGATATTTTCAGTATGATACAAGGGAAGATGAAATCTTGGAGGACTATGTGGATCAATTTTGATACAACCTTAAAAAATCAAAGCATAAGCATTTTGCAAAAGATGCCTTGAAAACACTCCTACTCAAAGGAATCAAAGATGAATGTTTATAACTCTTAAATTTGATAGGAAAAGGTGATGTTTTTCATCTATCATATGATGATGTTTGTGATTTATGCATACAATATTCAAGAGGAATCTCCAAGGCTAGTAAGAATTCTAGAGAATTTTCTTCTTTCATTTACAAATCTAATACAAGAACAAGAGATATAAGAGCTGAAATCAATGATTTGTTTGAAATTTTAAAATTGATTTTATTAGCTCCCTAAATTCACAATTTCATGTTTTGCAAGTCAAGAAAAATCAAGAAAAAATTGAAGTGTTTTTCCCTCAATGCCAAAAGGAGCATCCCATAGATATTTTTCCTTTCTTGCCTAGGATGAAAGAAACATATCAAAGAGATTGAGAAGCTACAAGCTCACAACCATGGAAACCATGGCCTACATGTATGTTTTAAAACACTTCCTTTTCATTTTTTTACTTGCATAATCTGTTATGGAATACTCGTTTGTTATGGAAACCATACCAATATCAATATAATGACCACCAATATTGTCCACAACTTTGGCAGGGTTCATCTTATGATCACATGACTACTATCCCTCATCTTGTAGTAGAAACACATCATCTATATACCTTACCAACTTTTCAACAACATCATGCTTGTCTATAAAAATCATCCACACAACCCAATAAACTAGATCATTACAAGCCTCAATGCACTGCATAGTTTCCTAATCAATCCATTCCACATACTCACAATAAATTAGCACAACATGCGTACAGTGTTGAACTCCAAAATTTACCAACTCTTTGCACCCATTCTATCTCACATGCACCATTACAGAAAATTTATATTGAGATTGGGAAGACTTCAAATCCAAAAATTGTAGAATTCATGGAAGAACTTCATGATATGAAAACTATGGGAAATCAAGAGACTCAAGGCTATATTAAATATTATTTTCACTCCATCATTTTTTTCCAGCATCACTCCATACTACAAAAAAATTTGGCACCATCGTTTCAAGGGAACTTGGTCTCTCCTACCCTAATATTTATTAATGCTTATTTTTCTAATTTGGGTATGTATATACTTGAGGCTTTATTTCAAAAAAATTTCCCTTGGAAGTACTCTTATACGTAGATATATTTCATCTTTTCAAGGTAAAGTAGGTTAGTGTATAAAAAATAATAACTAATGAGATAAATAAATAAATTTCTTTATATGTAAAAATAGTTTTTTTTGTGGCAACACGATTTGAAGATTAACATTGGGGATAAATATTTTATTTTATATGTGTATGTAGACATATCATATTAAAAATCATATTTCTACAAACACTCATTTCCATTTTGGAAAAAATGTTTGTTTATCATATGTTATGGCCTGCGGGTTTCATACAATTTCTGGAAAAATAGTTGGCACAATCATGTTTTGAGGGATCAATTGGGAATATTTTCAAAAAAAATTTCTATCCTAAGTAAATATTTATTTATAATTTACAACCCAATTTGAATCATTCAATTTGTATCTCAAACAAAAACGTTATCACCACAGCAATGACAGGGTGTCTAGTAGGCAGCTAAGGGACAGAGTTGGGACAGTCATTTTTTGGAGGCCCAAATGACTAGATCTTGAAAAAATGATTTAATGGTATATTACCCTATGAATCTAGTTTACAAGGTAATTTTAATCACTGTATTTCGACATCGTATGAGAAATTTATGACCAAAATACTGACTATCTATCATAAATCAGCATTCTTAAAACTCTATTTTCTGGCTGTTCACTAGCATATTTGACCCATCAATTATTATTTACTCCAAAACATATATATATATCCAATTTTAATTAGTTCAATCCGTCATCAAACGAAAACGTTATGCTTAAAATATCAATTGTTGGTCTAAGTTGGGAAGTTGAAAATGAATTTGTTATGTAGGTTGTTCTAATTAAATTTGACATATCATATCATGGAATTTTTAAAGCTTCTTTCTATTTGTGATAGATATTTTAATTAACTTTCATTTGGCTTTTGAATCACTGAAATTAGAAAAAAAAGCAAAGAATTTATGATTAAAACATTGTTGGTTAGTATGGTTGACCACTCCTCTCATGCATGTGACAAATAAATTTTATTTTCTTTAACTTTATATGGATTTATTTTACATAGTAACTACCAGTTATTTTTTTCATATGTCTTGGATTAGGATAGCCCGATCACCTCTCTTCTTCGATGATTTTATTTTTTATTGCAGGTAGATGCTCAAGTTTTGTTGGTCCGAAGAGAATAAAGGAGGTCCATTTGTGAAAAAGTGATTCTTGAAGGCAATGTTAATGAAATAAGGGAATTTAATCCAAGCATCTATTAAGAAATTTAATATCATACGATGTTAAGTTTTTTTTATGTGTCATGATCTAAAATTTCTTATAAGATCTTGCTACAGATTTCCTGCTAATACCTGCCAACAAGAAAATGATGTGAAGGCATTTTAATTACTTTATAGATTCATAACAGGAAAAATAAAGAATTGAAAATTCAAGTCATTTCCACCAAAGAATTTTTCCAAAAGATCGTTTTTTTCCATTCATTCACCATTGAAATATTGTTGTTCCTAGAAAAAGATTGTTGTTCCCATAGGAAACAACTTTGTTGCAACTAGAATCACGTTTTTTGTAACTTAAGTTATTTATTTATTTATCAAGATTTTCAATAAAGTGTTGTTTCTTTTCTGATAGCTCTTATGTTTTTATGTTTCAGTTGTTAAAATTCACAACTTTTGTTCCTTCGTCAAAATAAAAAGAATTTTTCATGTTTCATGTTGACGCTCCACATATATCCTTTTATTTCCCAATCTTATCAAGTATATGGTTTCCTCATATCTCATATAAAAAAAACTCTTATGGTAAGTCTTGTCAAGAATGATTCACTCTTAATTATTCATTATTTTGTAAAGTGACTATGACTTTTGGATGACTAATACTTCACCATGTCACATTGTTAGGATCACCCATTGAGTTAGTTTTTGGGAGGGATTTCCACAGTTAGAATTGATACTTCATGCTTTCAAGCTTAAAATGGTATGGGTAATTTTGAGGTTGTAACATGAAACAATGGTACTATTGGATAAATAATTCTCGGCTCATAATTTTTGCTACCTTAGCCACAATTGTTTTTTCCTTAGTCGTAGTTGTTGTTCCCTTAGTCACAGTTTTTATTTCCTTGGTCATGGTTGTTGTTCCCTTAATGACAACTATTGTTCCCGTGGTCGCAGTTTTTGTTCCCTTAGTCACAACTTTTTTTCCCTTGATCGTGCTTGTTCTTCCCTTAGTCACAGCTATTGTTCCCTTGGTCACGGTTGTTGTTTCCTTATTCATAGTTGTTGTTCCCTTGGATGTGGTTGTTGTTCCCTTAGTCATATTTTTTGTTCCCTTGGTCGTAGTTGTTGTTCCCTTAGTCACAGTTGTTGTTCCCTTGGTCACGGTTGATGTTTCCTTAGTCACCGTTATTATTCCCTTGG
Source organism: Pinus albicaulis (assembly GCA_034641835.2). Lineage (NCBI taxonomy): Eukaryota > Viridiplantae > Streptophyta > Pinopsida > Pinales > Pinaceae > Pinus > Pinus albicaulis. The sequence continues at coordinate 445,172,055 of CM076575.1, read as the reverse complement.
TCACGATTGTTGTTCCCTTAGTCACTACTACAGTTCCCTTAGTTGCAGTTGTTGTTCCCTTAGTCACAGCTCCTATTCCCTTGGTTGCGATTGTTGTTCCCTTGGATCACAATTGTTGTTTCCTTACTCACAATTGTTGTTACTTGAGTCAAAAATATTTTTATTGATCGATTTTCATGTTTTTTATTCAACACTTGTAGGTTTTCTGATTTTTTTTTCTCCTTGGTGAATGAAAAATACTTTTAATTTCCTAGGTCCTCTTCAACATAATGATGGGGTAGTCAAATTATATTTTTTTTATCTATAAACAAAATCTTGTTTTTAAGAAATAATTATACAAAGATGATTTCATCATGCCATCTTTCAACTTTCCCAACTTTTCAAGTCCCTGATCTTGTAAAATTTATGATGATGACCATAAAATTGTAATCAAATATTTCAGTCACTATCTAATGAACTCTTCCTCAGCCCCAATATTCATAAATAAAAATATATTTATGAACACTCATTTCAAGGTTATTAGTTTTTTACAATAAAAAATACCCAAGTTGAAACATCACCTAACATATTGTTTTCCATCCTTAAACAAGGAAGGCGAAAAATAACGAACATGTGGAATATTATATGCAGTTCTCTTATCAGTGAAATGGCCTTCAGAAGGTTAGTCATGAGAATATTTCAATGTTTCAAACACTTCTTCCTGTTTTACACATCTACGGATAATAAGACCTGTTCTGGTGTAAAATATGTCTCCTTGAACCCAAGAATATGCAACACTTTTCTGTATGATATTCCACTTTTCACGAGCAGAAAAGTGAGGTGGGGTGTTTCCGGTGACTAAATAATTGGACATGTTAGAAAACCGCAAGGCTTTTGTTGACAACAAAAATATGTTCATCAGGTAAATCATCATAAAAATTAATCACTTCACCAGGATTATTTAATCTAGAAAGATAACCTACAACAACATTAGATTTTCGTAGTCTGTCAACAATAGTAACATTAAAATCCTGAAGAAAACGTAACCACCTAGTCATTCTACCACTAGTCAATGGTTTATTCATCAAGTAAATTATTGCAGAATGATAAGTATGCACAAAGACTTCATATCCTATTATGTAGAGCCTGAATTTATTAATAACAAAAATCACAGCTAAAAACTATTTCTCAGTCACAGTATAATTCAATTTAGCGGGTGACAAGTTTTTACTGATGAGGTAGATAGCATAGGACTATTTTTTCTCTTCTTGTCCTAAAGATGCACTAATGGCGGTATTTGAGGCATCAGAGGAAATATGAAATGGAAGGGACCAGTTAGGTCCTCTCAAAATTGGTGCATGAACTAACTTTTCCTTTAATGTCTCAAAATACTATTGGCAAGTTGTGGACTAGGGAAACTCACTGTCCTTAGCTAATAATTAGAAAAGGGGGGTAAATATACTAGAAAAGTTTTCAATGAATCTCCTGTAGTAGCTCACATTTCCCAGGAATATTCTCACTTCCCTTTGTGTTTTGGGTGCAGGAAGACACAAAATAACCTCTATCTTAGCTGGGTCAACCTCGATACCTTCGTCAGAAATGAGGTGGCCAAGAACTACTCTTGTTTTTCACATTAATCTACACTTTTTGTCACTCAAGGCAAGGTGATATTCTTGGCAACGAGAAATCACTTTTTCTATATTTTTTAGGCCTTCAGGAATTGAATAACCAAATACCAAAAATTCATCCATATAGATTTCTACACACTCAATATCAGCAAAAATAACCAGCGCTGCCCTTTGAAAGGTGGCTGGGGCATTACACAGCCCAAAGGGAAGCACTTGGTATTCAAAAGTCTCCCGTAAGAAATTAAAGGTGGTTTTATCTTGATCTTTGAGTGTTATATATATCTGGTTATAACCGCTAAATCCATCTAAAAAATAAAGTAATTTTTTCCGGCGACGGTATCAAGAACCTGATCGATGAAAGGAAGGGGAAAGTAATCCTTGAGAGTTTATTTGTTCAATTATTTGTAATCAATGCAAATGTGCCATCTCCCATCTTTATTCGGGACTAACACCAATGGACAGACCCACTGGCTATCAGATATAGGATAAATAAAATCAACATCTAATATTTTTTGCAGTTCTTCCTTCACAACTTATCTTAGAGCTGGATTCATGTATCTCTATGGTTTTTGGATAGGTCGGACTCCCTCCTGAATATAAATGTGATGATTACAAGTTGAAATAGGGATGCCTTTCATGTCCTCATATCCCCATGAAAAGGCATCAAGATTTCTTTACAACTTCTTTACAATTTTCTCTTGTTGGTATGAATCGAGGTCTGAGCTAATATGTAAATATTTTCCTAGAATAATCTCAACAAGAGTGGTTTCTAGTTCGAGAGTACAAAGAGGTATGCTCGAGACTACAGTGGGGAAGGTTGGGAATCATGAATTTCTTGAACATCAAGACTAAATATTTGACATAATGACTCAAAAATAGGCATGGTATTTATATTGTTTAAGAAGTCTTGTATCTCACCTTCCTGAGTTGACTCAATATAATGATATATCATTGAAACTGAATGAGTCTCCTCATCACTACTGTAATCTATCCATAAAGTATCTCCAAGCTCCTGGATAGATCTAGCAGGCAGATATAAGGTGACTTTCTTCCTAGAATCTGCATGGGAAATGTATGTCACCAGAACTATATACAATGTAAGCATCAGTCGTAGCAACCCAAGAAGGGAAAATTTTAAGGATGGAAATTTATCTTAAAGTTTGGAAACCTTGGCGAATCTTACTAATCCCTAACATGCAAATTGTAAAATTTTTGTTGATATTTTTGTAGAAATATTTATATTTCCGACGATTTTATATTAGTCAATATAATATTTTGGTGATTTTTAAGGTAAAATAATGGTGTACTATAAAATTTGGGCAAATCATTTTAGAAAAAAATGGAAATTGACGAATTTTATTTTTTTGAAAAAGCATGGAAAATTAGCCCACGTGTGAATATTAGCCCCTAAAATTTTCCTTGATTAGCCAAGGTCATCGCAAGATTAAGGGATGACCTCCCACAATATTCTTTGGTTAAAGAATAATGAAGTCTGTGGGATATTCCCAAGAATCTATCGAAATAGCCACATAACCTAATACTCCCTCCGACTTGATTTTAAATATGTCTTCCAATTCAAGCACAGTAGGAGTAGGACGAATGTGGACCAACCTAAGTTGATCCATGATATGAAAAGGATGGTTTTAGGAATGAGTTACGGGAAGTGGATATGAATATGGTAGAAGGTGCAGGAATATGTCTTATGAATGGTAATGTTATATGGTGAAAAAGAGGGAATTTTTGAGGCCCAACACCCCCCCATGCATGTTATTTTTCATGTCCTCATGCAAACAAATTCCTTGCTCATTTATATATTTTATGACATCATAACTTTGGGTAGGGTTGGTTCTTGTTGAGCAACACTCCGTGAATATTTAGAGACGTTGGTTCTTGTGGAGCAGAAATATTCATATTTGACTTCCATAAAGTGGAGAGAGATATAATTAAGGACAAACTCTAAATGGATAAGGAAGAGACGAGGGATCTCGTGAATCATGAAGTGATAATGGGAATGGTGGATACAAATTCTTTCATACTCTAAGAAAAAGGTTTATATGTGGTTCTTCTTGTTTTGGGCGGAAATGACTTCATCTTTTGATGTTAACTTTGTTACAACATATAGCATTTCTTCATGTGATAATACTACAGACTTGTGTTATAAATGGTACAATTCTACTGTGGTAACCAATATGCAGGATAAAATTTGACTCGTTGAAATTCCAACAAAATAATGAAAATAACATTCCCATATGTTATGAATTCTTATGATGTAGGAAGAGAAGGTATTATGGTTGTTTCTTTGTATTAGTGGACCACTATGATCTACTTTTCATTCATATGGCCTGATTAGAGTACTTATGAATTTTATTATGAAAATGGATTGTAAATGGAGGTGGATGATAATGGAGATGAAGGATATAATATATGAAGTGGAAGGTTGTTAACCACCATGTTTCCTTGAATTCTTAATGAAATAAACAATATTAAACCAATTTACCTCAGTTTTATCTTTACTTTGTTGTGTTAGTGCTACAAGATGCTACAAAATATGAAGTGGAGGATCAATTAGAGCTATTGTGTATTGATATGGATCTGAGAGGATGCACTAGAGTTGAAATGGATGTTGATTTTGATCTGCTGAAGGATGAATTGAAGGCTGAAAAAGAGATGAATATCCCCTTATCCTCCATGTCTGAGGAGTTTTATAACCCCAAACAACTAAGGAAAGGTTATTGCTGCTACAAATCAATATGGAATGCTAATACAAAAATCCAAACTGCTACAGATGACAAATGGAAATGTTGATACAAAAATCCAAACTAGTGCAAATATGTGTTGAGATCTCAAATCCATATAGTCTTCAACTGCTACACACCGATGTGCAATATTTCATATGTGAATAAATGGTTTTTATGTCGAACACAAGCAAGAATCATTGGATTACTGAAAATTAAGGAGGGTCGTGAACTAATGTGAGATATCCCACCTTTGATGTCAATGGCAATTAAAGAACTAGGTACATTACACTAGCCATGAATATATTTTTCAGAGTCGAATGGACTGTGGAATTCATCCACCAAGAAAAATTGATGTATTTAATAAGTATATGACAAGGATACCTACCATTGAGGCATGTAGGCTCCTAGGTACATTATCTTACCCTAACCTTGGACCCAGATAATGTGTTGATCTCAATGGGACAAGGATCGTTGGAAGGCGGGCCTTAAGGAATCCCACATCAATCAACTCGAGTACAAACATAAATACATGATTTGAAGAACTCATACAAATTTATGAACTTTATTAGGAACCTTTCCTTCCAGTTACCTCGTTTTCAAGCAAAGTCCATGTCTAGTTGTGCCAGACAAGCTAGTTTTCACAAAAAGACTTATTTTTTCTCTTAACTATTTCATTTATTTATTTACAATACTAACTTTCCTACTATACTAGATAAAATTTGTTCGCCTTCAAGTGAAATATAACTTCCAATGAAGCCATGTGCGGATCAGGTACAAAGATATATTCATGCTCATATTTAACATATAAAATCTAGAAGGTACACGAGCATGAAAAATCAACAACTTTGAAAGATGTGATACAAAGAGTATTTGAAGATGAGAGTGGTACTTTGACTAGATTGTGATATAGAACCAATTCTCGATGTAATCCTGGTGGTATTGGCTCATTTCTTCATTTGGACTCCTCTAAAAGTCCTCCTCTATCATTCCAGGAAAACTTGTATAATTGGTCTCTGGAAGGCATACAAGGCTTGTTGCTAGGCATGGTGAAAGTTATTTTATCTCACTTTTAGTTGGATGATCCCCATCATATTTGGTACATAATTAATCGATCTCCTTTGTAGATAGGCAAGAGGAATCAACGGAGACTTCCAAATCCTTTTCTAGCTGTGGAGAGATAGAAAATTTCCTAAATGTGGTCAAGATGAACTCTTCCTAAGAGGTAGACATCATAGCTACTGCTAGCATTTGATAAAGTACTTGAGGGACATCCTTCAAGCTCTTAATAATTCTTGAATCTATCCTGTTGGTTGATGATCCCTATCTCTCAACATGGATTAGTACTCGGGGGTTCTTACAACACCCCAAAAATGTTGTCCTAAAAGAGCATTGAAATTTTAACATAAATGAATTAAAACTACTAACTCCAATAAAATTCACCAAACTTTCTTACTCAGACATCTAGGCTTTGGAGAGTGTTGGGTGTAGGGATTGCAGTTCAACAAACACGTTCAACACTTAACTTTCAACTTGGGGGTTTCGTAAAACGTAGAGGTGAAGCATAGGAAATTCCAGAAATGATATGATATTTTCCTAATTCTATTCCTACTTATTTAATTACAATCTTGCAGAATCGAAAAGAATGATCACATAAAATATAATAACAAATAAATTCTAGTGTTGGAATATGAGAGAAAGTATTTTTCAAGGAAATAAATAAAAGGAACTCTCAAGATTTTGCAAACAATCCTGATTGATGGAATGAATATTTATCTTTATCTTCACTACATTTGTATGACATATTGACAGTTGCATTATTAAAGGTGTCTATCTTTTTTAAAGATATTCCCTCTTGCATTAAACTGTCATTCCTGTACTTCAGCAACATTCTTGCACTAGAACGTTGTGCCTGTACTAGAATGACGTTTATATGTTGGAATTATGTTTTATACTTATAAAGAAGATTTAAATCCTCATGGAGAGTGTCTAAGCCTCAATACTAGAGAACTCTATTCCTATATCAGGGTATCGATTCCTGTACCGGAACATAGGTTCCTGCACCATGTTTTCAAATTACTTTAAAATAAAAATAAAAATCATGTTAACTAAGGAAATAATTTACAAGGTGAGCATAACTCTAAAAATAGCTTCCACATGCAGAAATATGCTTCAACCAAACCTAATCTCAAAACAAGAATTAACTTCTAAAGTCAAATCATACCTTTCTTAAAACAAGGAAATTTTTCATGCAATTAAAGGAATCATTCGATTATGACAACAGGATTGTTCATGTGATGATTATTCATACAGATCTTATATATCTTTTTAATATTTTTAATTCAAAAGGTCCACTTGATAATAAACAAACAAACAAGAATGAAAATAAACAAGAAGGAAAATAAACAAAAATATTTTGTTGGAATGAAACAAATAAATCGACTTGTAGAGCTAAAAATGCACTAGTACAGGAAATGTGCTTACACGATTCTCGTAGAAAAAAACTGATCTTCTAAGAGGAAAAATTGTACGAGTTAAAATCAAACTTAGTTAAGCATGCACACCAAGAATCTGTCACACAACAACGGCAAATAGAATTGAACCTGTACTTGTGAAAGAATTGAAATAATTACGTAATTCACGTTTTTCATTTAAATTAAATTAACACGCCTTTAACGAGAGAAAAAACGAGCTGGGCTGGTTGGGCCCTAGCCAACCATCTTGTTTCCTTGTTAAGAAACTTGGAAACTCAATCTCTCAGCAATGCATCATCATAAAATTTAAACACAGAAATGAAACAACATGGCACAGTCCCTTTGTATTATATTTCAAATAAGAAAATATAAATCATGAAGTCAAATCCAGCCCAGAAAGAGGGCGATACTTGCAAAATTAAATTTCACCAAAAATACAGTAGCATCGCTAGCTACCTCCTATCTTAATTCCAAATTATATACAACCCTTAGGCCTGTGGTCATAACAAAAATATAATAGTGTTACAAACTATGCCTTTCGTGTAATATTCCCAAGTGGGGAATGCAACAATATATGAAAGATATGCAGGAAAAATAATGCATATCATCAAAAGACCAGGAGGCCAATATGGAGACTCTTCATTTAAATTTATAACTGCAAAATAGATGTACACAAAGGCCCATAATATGTACATTAGGAAACGAAACTCTCCAATAGAAGAAAATTTCTCAAATGAGGTGTTGCAACCATGTATTAAGACTGAAAAAGGCTTGACAACATTATTTTAATGAGCTGCAATAGCTATTGATTACACTTCAAATCTAGAGCAGATTTTTACATGAAAAATTAGATCCATAATAGATCCATACACTAGATAGGCTCCTCTTTCAGATCCCCTTGGGTTTTCAGAATTACACCAAGTATAAGCAGTAGATCAAAGATCTAAGTCTGCAGATCTGCAGAAATATTCATAAATTTTGAAGTATACAAAAGTATTCAGATCAGATCTAATATGACAAGAAATAGATCTTCATTTGATGGATCTTAAATGTTGAGGGCAGATCCCCAACAATTGAAAGTTAGCTCTCCAACTAATGTACCAAAAGACCCCACAAGAGCACCTACAAAAATAACACAGTTTTGGAAGCAATACTGCACTGTAGAGTTTAGAACATGATTGGCCACATGCCAAGATCTGAAAATTATGCTCCAATGATCCAATACTCTCTTTCCAATGGAATAGAAGCCTTCCCCACTGAAAAGGAGCACTAGAATGGTCTATATCTAAGTATATCTAGCCTCCACTTGCTGTAGCTTTCAAATACAACCAAACCCTCAATGAGAACTATGTTGTAGTTGGAAGAAGAAGCTTGGCCTCAAGCCAGATAATGGACAATGCATACAAGACTCCTGTCAGAGGCCTCTTAAGGAAAGAGGTGGGATTCCTGATCAAGAACACCCAATGCTAAACAACATTTGCAATCTAGGCTAAACAGCCAAAGAAAGCTTGTATGTCTAAGAATACAATACACCAAAATAAAATATCATTCAACAACCATCTCATGCTGCCATCCTCTTCCTTTTATAATTTGAGAGCTTGAAAGCCCTAAACCACATTCAATGAAATATCTTCTTTCACGCAAGCCATCTCCATCTAAAACTGTGTTGTTCCTCATTCATGGCCACTCCTCTAAGACAACGTTGTATATTTGGTCATGGTTGACCCAGTCAAAATATCCAACCCCTTTCACACCTAAGGGTGCCTGCTTACATAGCCAAAATTTATCATTTGTCACATTTGGCATTGATTTATTTACTTTTTAGGGGTTTTATGAACCTCATTTACACTTTTATTCATGAAACAAGAAAGTAAAAAAAAAATGAATATTCCCATTAGCTTAGGACTAATTGGGAATATTACAGTCCTCCCCTCCCAAATGTTGTGTGTCCTTAAGCAACTAATAAGGTGAGTGATAAAAATATTCTCCTCCTCCATTGGTGACACCAACATGTGATAAGCTTCCTCCATAAGCTAAGTGTTTACAAATCCATCCCTCCATGAATTTCTCCTCCAAAGTTCTCATGAGATGCATATATTCCATCCCATAAGGAGACAATATTTTACATGAAACAAACATGGTTTTCCCAATGTTCCCCCTGAAAAATGTAGCATAAAGTACATGGAGAATATCCATCGCATAGGGCACATACAAAAATTCCCTCCTTCCTCCATATATTCCCATAAAAAGTACAAGAACATCAACAATGTAGGGGATCAAAAATATATATATGCAATCTGAAATGTGTGCATATGGAGGTGGGCCATAGTCCCAAATGTGGAACCAGTGTAGTGCATCTCCTGCCTACATCAGATCTAGATGTGGTAAGTGGTTTCCCCACCACTTACTTGCTGCCCATGTTATCTCACTATGGCTGAAAGTGTGATATATATTTGGTTCCTTAGGAAATCACCCATCATGATGTAAAATTTCCCTTTGTCCTCCAAGGGAGTGGTCAAATTCAGAAATAGTTTCAGCCCAAAGTTGGCCATGAATTTTATAAGGTAAAAAACTCCTCCTTGGAGTCATGGCCTACATATACATGGTAAAATAATACATACAATTAGAAAATAAAACATGATTTACATGAGTATGATCTTCACCAACAATATTCCTCAAACAAATGGAGTGGTGCATAGATCTATCTCCTCTCTGAAAAGAAGAAAGAGAGGGCTGAATTAACTCTATAATAGAGTTATGTTGTTGCTCCATATCCACATGGAACATGCATTTTTGACAATGCTGATATAGTTCTCCTTCAAAGCCCTCCCAGTGGTAGCCCCTCATGATTATGATGTTGATTTTCATGGAATATGTGAGGCTGAAAAAAGAACTCTTTAGAGGCCCTTTGTAGCAACTTCTCCTTCTACTTGGAGGCTTTAGACAAGAAGATCCTACCATGATCATAGATGACTCCATCTTGGACTAAATAGCCCTGATCATGTAGTTGGTCATCAAGAATAATGCATGTGTGAAGATCCTTGGAATAATCCACCTATAGTTGGGATTTCCAATATGGATCTAGACTCCTCAACAATGACACTGCTGATGATCTATCAACTGAATTTTTTTTCATATGGCTGCTCCTTTCTTTTAAATCTCCCATGCCAAAGGTATGTGTTATAAGGTCATCCCTTCCCTTCTTCTCCTCCTTGACATATCCCATGCCAAGAGTACATTATGGAAGGTTGCTATTCCCTCCTTGTTTCTCTTCTTGTATATGAACATACTCAAATGTAGATGGAAGTTTTTGGAAGCTAGTCTCCCACGGAAGGCTATCATTTATCCAAAACCTCCTTGGTCTTGCCAAAGTATGCATGTGAGGCCACCATCTCCTATCATGTATGGAATATTTCTCTCCAAGTAAGATTATCTTCTGAGTCTTCATAGCCAAGGAATGCCCTCCTTGCCCCATGACAGTGTCTTCCTCCATTCTTGCAGCATCTTCTCCTAGCACAATATGAGATGAGAAAGTGGAAAATGGTGATAAGGGGAAATTATTTCCCTCCTCCTTGAGCTCCCCCAACATTCTCAGTGCTATAGTATGGTCTTATAATGCTCCCTTCTTTCTTGGATCTATGAATGGAGCATCAAGATGTGAGACATCTTTCACCAAATATGAATCAGGTGGTCTCCCAGGTGGTTGACCACAAGATAATGATGTCTCATGGATAATCCCCATGTGCATAATATATGGTATCAACATATCCTTGCTTCCACTACGCAAATCCATCTTTTTTTTTGTGTGGAAGTTTCACGATAATGGGGTGTCACTCTTAAGGGTGCAAGAGTGCTTTTGATTGGAGAAATTGTCGTATCATTTCCTCCATGTAATAGTGTATCACCTCCTATCATGTTAGCATTGTGATCTCTCATTTTTTCTTCTTCTCCTACCTTCTGCAAGATCTCATAGTCTAAGGTGCTTTCTTCAGATGTAATTAACCCATGTACACCCAACATCTCCTTGGTGTCAAGAGCCTTGATCACAAAGGAAAGATCTAACATAGTGTGTGTTCCCAAGGATGTATCCAATGTTGTAACACACTTACTCCATTGTTTTGTCTCATTGCCTATTAATATAGGCACATTCTGCTCGTGATATGCATGTTTAAGATCCCTTGGAGCTTCTTGCAAATAAACAAGAGCCCTTCTAGTGGAAGCAATTGCTTCACCTCCATCACCAAATAGAACTAGATCTCCTCCTGTTGTCACAGCGCTAGAGGATATTTCCAACTATTCCTCTTCCTTCTCCTCATCAATGGAAAATACCTCATTATTAATAGACCCTTTTTCTTGATATTTTTCTAAAAAAGGAATCCTCATGTCTTCTTCTCGAGAAGAAATTTCTTCCTAAAGTGGAGTCGTTTCCCTTGGCAAAGCATGTAGCAGATCTTTAACCCCTTCAACAATGTTCTGAAATATAGTTGGCTTCATGGATCCTTCCAACTCATGCAAAGATTCTGATTTCTTAAGCTTGATTTTCTCTCCCAAGGAAGTTTCAGATGGTTTAAAATCAAATCTTTTCAATTACCTCCTAGTGAACTTTGCATAAGTAGATATATTTTCATTTTTTAATGAAGAAGATTCAAATAACCACTAGGCATAAGCCTTACATTGGAGATGTAGCGCTGATACTCTTATGGCTTCTTCTTCTGAAACTTGATGCAGCTAGAAATATGTGTCTAGCTTCCTTACCCATGATTTGGCTAAGATCTCGAGTGATCCATCAAAATTAGGTAGAAAGAATCTACCCAAAGTGTGCTGCATGCACCCTCTTCTTCTATTGTAATTTTTGGATCTTCTCTCTTATTTAAGCTGACAAAAATCTTGGAAGCTTAAGTGCTCCTTGAATATTCTAGACTGAGATTCATATTCTTGGAGATAGTCACCAAGAGTTTCCTCCTTTGGTGTTTCTCCTTCTGCTTCTTCTCTTCCCAAGAATGTAGGCATGCTACAACGTTGTAGATTTGATTGTGTGGTTGAATTCTCACACACATAATATGAGGAACTAGGGATTTATTCTTGTGCACTTATTCTTGAGGGACCTTCATGTCTTTCCCTCCTCATTCCATTGATTTCTCTTTTAAGCTCAGACATAGTTTGGAAAAGAGATTTTGAGAACTCCTCCCCTTTCATTCTTCCAAATAAAGGGATTTTAACCTTGTTTTATTTGTCATTAGTGTAATAATACTTCATTTGTATTTTATTTTCTTCAACAAACATATTGGCTTCTCAGGAAGCATAGGCCATGCCAAGATGATGCTCTGATACCACTGTAATATTCCCAAATGGGGAATGCAACAATATATGAAAGATATGTAGGAAAAATAACACAGATCATAAAAGTAAGAGCAGGAGGCCAATATGGAGACTCTTAATTTACATTTATAATAGCAAAATAGATGTACAAGAAGGCCCATAATATGTACAACATGAAATGGAAGTCTCCAATATAAGAAAATTCCTCAAAAGAGGTGCTGCAACCATGTATTAAGACTGAAAAAGGCTTGACAACGTTATTTTAATGAGATGCAACAGTTGTTGATTACGCTTCAGATCTAGAGCAGATATGTACATGAAAAGTTAGGTCCATAATAGATCCATACACTAGACAGGCTCCTCTTTCAGATCCCATTGGGGTTTTGTAATATTCCTAAATTAGCATGCAACTAATAAGAATATTGATTTTTGGTTTTTGCACCTAGTAGATGATAAATGGGGGAGGAGACCCATACTTAAGTTAAATCAGCATAAAAACCCTCTTGGCATGAAAGGGGATCATTCTAGTAGTTGGATTTCACACCCTCATGTCTGAATAAGGACTTTTGCATGTGGACCAAGTCAAGTTTGACCAAGTCAACAAAATGCATGAAGAGGAGTGGATCACCTATGTAAATAGCTCAATATGAACAAGGATCAGCTCAAGAAAACATATGGAAGTTGATTGAAGGCACTTGGGTGTGAAAAGGGATGAAGCAGGTTGAATAGGTCAACCTTGACCAAATCAAACAATGTTGTTAAGGGAGAGTGGTCTTAATGAAGATACAATGCAGTTTTGGAGGGAGATTGATCGTGTGCATGTGGAAAACCTAATGGGTAGGACCCAAGGTGAGGAGCCTCACATAGCTTATAAGGAAGGAGATGGAAACCATTTGAGGTTAGCTTGATGATTATTGATTTTATGGTCTGCATGACTCTTTGGCATTCTCTTGTTGTTTAGCAGAGTTTCAATTCTATTTAGCACAAGGCATTCATGTTTAGGAATTCTTTGTCCTACCTTGACAAGCCTCTTGGAGGAGTATTGTAATTCAGGTTTCCACATTCAGGCTTGAGGCCAAGCATCCTCATTCAAGTAAAACTTTATTTCTATATAGAATAGTGTTGTGTTGCAGGGTGTTGCAGTGGAAGATCCACAACACCACTTCTAGAGCTTGTATTTCAGAGGAGGAAGCCTTTATTTCACTAGGAGATCAGTGAGGGAGTCTTTGAGCTTCATTTTAGATCTTCGTATCTGGCCAATGTAATTTCCATCTCCTACAGCATAGTCCCTTGCAGGAACTGCGTCATTTCTCTCTGTGTTGCAGTAGCAGGGTTAATACCCTTGATCTTGAGCTTGTTCTTTGGGAAAAGGGCCAACCCTTATCCCAGGAAGATTGTATAAAGCCTCTTCTTATATTTATTGTACATTTCATATACATATATATAGAGTTGTAGTATAACTACATTATTTCATATCTAGATCTGCAGATCTATCATTTTATACTTGTACTCTCATGAAACCCTTGCCGAGTTATTCTCATTTTGTATAAAAAGGAAGAGATATCCATTTTTCTCAGCAATTGGATGATCGTAAACTCTAGATCTACTATTTCTCATTTATTTCTGCATAAACCCTCATTAAAATAATGCTTTCACATGCTTCAGTATTTTTTGTTAGCAAAAGTCATGGGGTTTGGGCTTATTTGAGCTATATTGGGTTGGGGAGACCTGTTTAGCTTGGCTAGAGGGATTTTTTTTGCTCCCATTTCTACATGTGAGATATAAATTATATGAAATAAGAGATCCAATTCTCCTTTCTCAAATTTATAGCGTAATTTTCTGAAGACAACCCTTTTATGGCCCTTATTGCTACATTTCCCCAACTTTTGGGATCATAAAAGGCATATTAAGTTGTTGATATAAAATTAATTGATGTCTATGTGTTTATTAACACATATCATGATTAAATATCTTGCGTCTACTCCAGAATTGTGTTTACATATTGTTTCAGTCCCATTTTTGGCATTTACAAGCCATACTGGGTGTGGGAGGCTTGTTTACCTCGCCTAGTTTGATTGGTTTCCGATTTCCTCTTGGATTTGGGTCTTAAATTATCATATATAAGGGATCCAAGGGATGATATTGGTTTTTGTAACATACATGCCATAAAAACGCATTTTTCAGGCATGACTTGCTAAGCAATCCCATTTGGGAATATTACAGTGGTATTGGAGAATGATCTTTGGCTCAGCTTGTGAGTTCCAGATATTAGAAGAATAAGAGAAGGATAAAATATCAGAATTATGGAGAGGATGATTTTTCTCTCATCACTTTTCAGATCCAAAAAGAACCTCTTCCAGGAGGTTAAGCAGAGGAAGGAGAAGAGATGCCAAGTAAATCCTAGAGGGTTTCAAGAAGAGGAAGGACCATGCACTTCCTATTGTCTTAAAGAAGAAGACAAGAAACATGGAGGACACTTGGATCATCAGATTCTAAGTGAGTACCTTTTTTAATACAAATCTCAACGTAGAGCCTTCAAGGGGACTCTAGCCTTCCCACAGTTCATTCAACTAGAGGAAGAAAGGAGACCTTGCAGGACAGGAAGAATGAAGGGCAATAGGTTTCTATTGTCTACTTTTGATGGATCATCTTCAACAAAGGATTAGGCAAGAATACTTGAATAATTCTTCCTACTACACCCAGTGGTAGATAGAGAAGCAGTAGAGATTGCAGCACTGCACATGAAGGGAAAAGCAAGCACTTGGTGGTTTAGCCACATAAGTCATACCAAAGTATCTAATTTTGTGGATTTCACTCAGAGGGAAATCAAGAGGTTTGATGAAGAAAAATAAGAGAGGGAGGAGCCCTCACCACCACTTGAGAAGACTTGTATCAGTGTTTTCCCAACCTTGGAGGAGCAACCTTCAACATCAGCAGTTGAGGGATCCAACATAGTAGAAGAAGGAACTCTTGCAGCCATACAGGGTGTTCCCAAAGCCCATCAAGGTATGATTGAATTTCCACTTTCTAATATTGCAACAAATATTTTAGAATATTTTGGAAATTTGTTGTTGCATAACCTAGGATCATCACTTACTGCTAATCTAGAGCAGCAAGGTTGCACTATTTTGTCCAAGAGCAGCAGTGAAGAAAGAAGGACCCATTCCTCATGGGAACATTCTGATGTTAGCTTCATTCAGGTAGCAATGAAGGAAGAGGTGACAAAGGGTAGACATCTTGAGATGAGAAACATTTTCTCATCTCTAGGTGACACTTTCTTAATGATCATGCCACAACTCAAAGAGAGAATTCTACTTGTAGCAGATTCAAGACCCCATTGGTTTTGGAAGGCCATGCATGAGGAGGAGGTATCATCAAGAGATCCCATGGGAGGTGCACTTCCACATTCCATAAAGTGAAAAGTTCTTCAAATATTTGAGGAAGTTGGTGTCCTACCATGGGAGGATACCAAGTATTTGCAGAATGAGATCCATCACCCACATTGGGATGAGTGGATGACAGTTTGAGAAAGAGGTTTCCAAACCACTTGCAGATCTATGATACAGGCCAGCAAGAAGAATGGCTACACTGGTTGCTTTTGGGTGAGTATGGCTACTACCCAAAGATTCATTTTTTCTTATCTCATGCTTTATGTCTCAATGATAGGATGCATAAGAATAAGGCATGGTTGTTGTGGTTGTTAACAAGAGAGTTTGGAAATCACATGTTAAATCTTATGTCCATGTATTTACCTTTGTTTTAGGTATGTCTTATGTATTCACATGTATTTATATTTGAGATGTATCTCATGTATGTACCTTGGTTTGGGAGGAAGGATAACTCCCACATGATGTGGTATAAGGGAGCTTGTTTGTACTATGTTGATTAGACATCTCACATGTCCATCATTGTATTATTGCTCCACAATTTTCATTTTGATAACGCAAGAAGGCAACAAGAATCTTTGTTGCTATGGTTACTATTGGGAGAGTATGGGCTGAAATTTCTCCATACTCATAATGATATTTCTAGAGAGGGGCATTGCACATTCAAAGTGCAAAGAGGCTACCCTTCAGCATTGGAGGACAAGGAGAGGCTTCCACATAGGGGGAAGAGCTTCTCACATAGCATCATGTTGGTGGATGACTTTGGCATGTGGAATGTCAAAGTGAGAAGTCATGGAGTGACAAGAGCCTTAACACTAAGGCCAACAATGCTGTCACTAGAGAGTATGTTCCTATTGGTGGAGTGTTCCAAGGGGAGTATGCATCCTTCCTTTTTGCAAATTTTTATGAGGAGATTCTCATGGGAGGACTCATCCATGGACCTCACTTTCAGCTTACTTACTATGCATGGTAAGAAATACATTTATGTACTTATTGATTGTTCCATTGAGTATTTGTATCTTCTCACCATCTATGGATAGTACATTTCTCCACATAAGAGAAAGATTATTCTTGGGTTACATGGTCACTTTAGGGAAAACCTTTATAATGATGATAACCCATCCCTACATAGCTTTGGGCAAGTGCATTGTTGTTCTGATTGTTCTCAGCTGATATATATTGTTGATTACTACCACATAGTAAATTAGCAAACATGCACAACTAGTAATTCATTGAGAAACAACTTGCCACATAATGTTCTCAAGCAGCAGTTGGGGAGACTCCACTGTATCCACTTGATAAAAAATTGGTATCATCCAAACTTACATATAACCTTCAAAAATTTTCTGATTTGTACGCCAAATCGTGATGATGTACCATTCATTTTGAATGGGATGATTTCGGCCAGCATGATTCATGAGATGGGAGAAAGGATCCTTGGAGATCTAATCTTCTTCTTGTCACTTGAGGGAAACCTTATTACAGCCCAAGATCAGCATATGCTCTACAATTTTCATAAGTGGAGAGGAAGACAACATGGGGTAGGCCATCTTGTCTACCATGTTTAGTTATTCAGCCCACCTACATTGCAGGAGCTAAAGGTGGAGGATATCTTTCATGAGTTGCCAAGTTGGAGGGTGAGCCATCTTGTATGGATGATAGCTTGGGGGTGGAGGTTTTACATGGGAATGATAGTTCCCAAACACATTTTAGACTCCATTCCTTGGGAGGAAACTCTTCAGTTCTATCATTGCAGTTTCTTGAGGAAAAGCAACATTTGGGAGGGGAGGACTGTAATATTCCTAAATTAGCATGCAACTAATAGAAATATTAATTTTTGGTTTTTGCACCTAGTAGATGATAAATGGGGGAGGAGACCCATACTTAACTTAAATCAACATAAAAACCCTCTTGGTGTGAAAGGGGATCATTCTAGTAGCTGGATTTTACACCCTCATGTGTGAACAAGGACTTTTTCATGTGGACAAAGTCAAGTTTGACCAAGTCAACAACATGCATGAAGAGGAGTGGATCACCTATGTAAATAGCTCAATGTGAACAACTATCAGATTAGACAGACATATGGAAGTTGGATTGAAGGCACTTGGATGTGAAAAGGGATGAATCAGGTTGAAGATGTCAACCTTGACCAAATGAAACAACTTTTTTAAGGGAGAGTGGCCTTAATGAAGATACAACGCGGTTTTGGAGGGAGATTGATCATATGCATGTGGAAACCCTAATGGGTGGGACCCAATGTGCGGAGCCTCACATAGCTTATAGGGAAGGGGATGGCAGCCATTTGAGGTTAGCTTGATGATTATTGATTTGATGGTCTGCATGACTGTTTGGCATTCTCTTGCTATTTAGTAGAGTTGCAATGTTGTTTAGCACAAGGCATTCCTATTTACGAATACTTTCTCCTACCTTGAGAGGCCTCTTGGAAGAGTATTGTACTTTAGTTTTCCACATTTAGGATTGAGGCCAAGCATCCTTTTTTAGCTACAACGTTATTTTTGTAGATAATAATGCTATGTTGTAGGGTGTTGCAGTGGAAGATCCACAACACCACTTCCAGA
Organism: Pinus albicaulis; assembly: GCA_034641835.2. NCBI lineage: Eukaryota > Viridiplantae > Streptophyta > Pinopsida > Pinales > Pinaceae > Pinus > Pinus albicaulis. Next base: position 445,153,955 of record CM076575.1, on the reverse strand, counting down.
GCTTGTATTTCAGAGGAGGAAGCCTTTCTTTCTTTAGGAGATTAGTGAGGGAGTCTTTGAGCTTCATTTTATATATTGGCATGTGGCCAATGTACTTTCCATCTCCTACAACTTAGTTCCTTGCAGGAACTACGTCATTTCTCTCTATGTTGCAGTAGCAGGGTCAAGACCCTTGATCTTGAGCTTGTCCTCTAGGGAAATGACTAACCCTTCTCCCAGGAAGATTGTATAAAGCCTCTTATTCTATTTATTGTACATTTCAGCTACATATATACAGAGATGTAGTGTAACTACGTTATTTCAAATCTAGATCTGCAGATGTGTCATTTTATACTTGTACTTTCGTGAAACCCTCGTCAGGTTATTCTCATTTTTTATAAAAAAGGAAGAGATCTCCATTTTTCTCAGCCATTGGATGATTGTAAACTCCATATCTACTATTTCGCATTTATTTCTGCACAAACCCTCATTAAAACAACTTTTTCACATGATTTAGAATTTTTTGTTAGCAAAAGTCATGGGGTTTAGGCTTATTTGAGTTGTATTGGGTTGGGGAGACCTGTTTATCTTGGCTAGAGGGATTTTTTTTGCTCCCATTTCTACATGTGATATGTATATTGTATGAAGTAAGGGATCCTAGTCCCCTTTCTCACAGTTATAGTATAATTTTCTGAAGACATCCTTTTTATGGCCCTTATTGTTGCATTTCCCCAACTTTTGGGATCATAAAAGGAATATTAAGTTTTTTTTGTAACATGAATTGATGGATATGTGTTTCTTAACACATCTCATGAGTAAATATCTTGCTACTACTCCAAAATTGCGTTTACATATTGCTGCAGTCCCAATTTGGGCATTTACAAGCCATACTGGATGTGGGAGGCATGTTTACCTCTCCTAGCTTGATTGGTTTCTAATTTACTCTTGGATTTGGGTCTTATATTATCATATCTAATGGATTCAAGGGCTAATCTTGGTTTTTTTAGCATATGTTAGCCATTAGTAAATTTTTGTCATAGCAAATGATGGCTAAAACAGGTCTTAAAGCCTTCAAGAGATTGTTTTCATAGAAAAATGCTCATTTTTGAACCCCTTTGATGCTTCCTAAACTCAAAAATTGATCTTCACTGTTGTTTCATTGAAAAAATCCATGAAGAAACCATGCTGATATCCAAAAAGGCTGTTTTTCAGGTCATTTCCCATCATTTGTTTAAAAGCCTATTTCACTCATTTGTCCATTTTATTATCCTTCATTCTCCCCTAAAAAATTCCCTTTTATATTTCTCATTTTCCCTTCATTGTCCTCAAAAATCCTTCAAAATCCCTTTTAAACTCATAAAAAATCCTTATTTATGGTTTAAATTGTCCCATTTTGCCTATCGGAACCTCAAAAAACCCCTAAAAACCCCTCTTTTTGCCTAAAAAGCACCCCTTTATATAACACAGGTTTTAAGCCCCTGAGGGCTTAAAACCCTAGATCCTTCCTATTCATATGACCCATGCTCATGACCTGGCGCTAAAATCATAGCCACCAGCCCCTTTTTCTCCGCTCCTGGTCACCTTATCCCTCCATCGGACCCTGCCTTCCCTTGTTCTTTAAAGCCCTCATCCCTTTATATATTTTCCCCCACCTTATCACTCCACAAGATCATCCCCACCGTTGATCTTTAAAAATCAATGGCCATCATCCTTTGCTCTCATATCTCCTTCCCTTAACTCTGGTTCTGCTTTCTCCCACAAAACCTCTCCCTCCACCTTGCTTAGTCCCCTCCCTTCGTGATTATTTTTTCCCGTACTACAATCCTCCTGACCAATCTCAACCGTTGATCTCATTAGATCGGATGGTAGCCACCACCTCCCCTCCCATCCTTTGATCACCCGATTAATACACATCCGTCCATTCCCACCGTCGATTATTTTCATCCGACGGTCCTCGTTTTATCTAATCAATCGATCCCTCCGATCAACCATCACACTACCAAACAAATTAGGTGATGTCACCAACCAGTCCTACCTCCCACTATTCAAATTCCCATCCAATCATTGCTTGCCACCTGGCTCCCACTAAAAACTCTCGCCATGCACCTCTCTCCATCGCACTCTCCCGTAGTCGTTGGATCTCCCCCCCCCCCAGATCCAACAGTCTACAATACATTTCGTGTGATTTTTCCATCTGGGGTTTAACCTCCCAAAGTCACGCAAGACTGCTAGTTTTGTAAGGGACAAGTGTCACAGAATGGTTGGATCGCATTCCCTCTCGGAAAAACCGTTTACCGCCCGAATCGAACGCGAAAACCGCCAACGGTATTTCTAAAAATGCCAAGCTATATTTTGCACCCAATATGGTTTTTAAATAGGATTTTTGTGGGTTTTCTCCACAAAACATCCTCCGCCTGCATTTCATCTCCTTTGCATAAGCTCCTCTACCTCTGCCAACCTCCAAAGCGTTTTTTCCAACACCACATGGTTTTTTAACATGTTTATTAGTTTTATGCAGGGTTTGATATCGATTTTAAAGGTGGAAACCTTTTCCATAGCCCACAAAGGGACAGAGCCAAAGATTACCATCTCTAAGGCCAAATCACGAAGAAAAGGAGCTGCTAGGTATCATTTCCAGGTTGATTAGTGCTTTATGAGCACTATTTATGCCATCAAACCCTTCAACACATTGAAAGCCACCTGTACATAGTGAGGCAGAAAGAACAATGAGGATGAAGCTTGAAGATAAAGTTTAAAGTCAAAATCTTAGAGATAAATGACTTAACCAAAGATTTAAAGATTAATACAAAGTATTAAAGGGAAAATCAATGAACAATCAAAGTGAAAAGGGTTAATTCATAATATTGAAGGATTAAAGGTTTAAAACCTACAATTTTAAGGTTAAAACATAGTTTAAAGGCGAATGTAGTGAGCAGAAAATTTTTAAGGGCTCCAAAGATGATTACAAAGGCCCAAAAGTAATATCAAGGAAAAATCAGGGTTTAAAAGTGATAAGGCAGACATATCAGTAGAAGAAAGGCTTTAAATGCCAAATATCAAAAGCCTTTACTTCTCTGGAGACCAAAAATGCCACCTGCTAGCTGATTTCACCTAACAAGAATACAAATTGAATGCACAGTTAGAGATATTTGTCAAAGACAACTCATAATTAATTTCTAGCCAACCAAAAGCCCCAAAGTCAACAAAAGTGACTGAAGTTGATGAAATATAATGTAAAATCAATTAATAAGAGTTAATACATGTCATTTCTTCTCCACTGGGCCTCTCAAAGGCCCAGAAGCACTTACTCTTTATTAATTGAACAAATGAACCCTTCTTACACTTCACCTCCTCATTCTTCTATAAAAACTCCATGAGGAGCACATTATAAGGGTTGGTCTTTGAATACTCATTGAATGTAAATAGCTATTGAGGCTGCTGAAGCTCTGTTTTTTAATAGAAGAAAGATAGGTTGAGATGAGAATTTTGAAGCTGTAAAGACCCACTGGAATTGAAGATTATAACTGGTTTGAACATCAAATATACAAGCTGACTTATGGGATCCTGGTCTATGTCAATGGTGATGTTTTTCTTATTGTAAATTGTTATTTTTCTCATGTTTTCCATATTGTCCATTTTCTATGATAAAGAACAGCAAATATAGATTAGGATTTACTTTCAAGTACCCTAAATCTCACTGATAAATATTTATCTTTATGTTTTCTTCTAATTTTGTATCTGAGGATAATTCAATAGAGTGTGATCAGTCAAGGAATGTTGGTGAGCCCTTGTCTTGCTGAGTAAAACTTGAGATTTTGTCCTTGAATTTTCTTACAAATTTTGATAACTAAAGTTTAATTAGAGAATTTTATGGTTAGTCCTATCCTCTAATTTCTTCTCCAACAGTTGCTTTGAAAAGATCTCTTGAAAGTATGTCAAAAGCAGGCTAGGTTAAAAGTCCTTACTTGATCTTAGACTACTTTTTATGTTAATCTTAAATTTTTTCCTTTGAATATGCTGAAAGTAGGCTAGGTTAAAATTCCTTACTTGATCTTAAGCTATTCTTTGTTTATCTTAAATGTTTTCTTTTGAGAATATGCTGAAAGCATACTAGGTTAAAAGTCCTTATTTGATCTTAAGCTATTCTTTTTTTTCCTTTGAATATGCTGAAAGCAGGCTAGGTTAAAATTCCTTCCTTGATCTTAAGCTATTCTTTGTTTATCTTAAATGTTTTCTTTTGAGAATATGCTGAAAGAAAACTAGGTTAAAAGTCCTTATTTGATCTTAAGCTATTCTTTTTTTTCCTTTGAGTATGCTGAATGCAGGCTAGGTTAAAAGTCCTTGCTTAATCTTAAGTTGCCCTTCGTTTTCTTATATGTTTGCTTCTTTCACCACTTCTTAATGTTTCACATCATAAATCAACTTGAAGAGATCTATTGACATAGATGACTTTCCCCATAGACCACTCTTGAAACTTGCTATGCAATTAAATCCTTTTGTGACTCCATAGCCCAATGGATTGACACTGTTTCTTACCTATTTTATCAGCTAAACCATTTTCAACCTACTCACACCTTTACCCCTCAAAAATACTTCCTTCATTTTAATGATATTCATCACAACCAAAACAAACAAAAACCATTGTGCTTTATAACTAGCCTAATATCATATCATAAGCATTAACGATCATACCTTTGAAAACACTTATATAGAGAGACCCCTCTCTGAATCCAGGAGGGCTAGATCCTAGGATTCCAAAGTGGTTTTGATGTTGGCTCTGCATCGTTTTTTCTTTCCAATCTTGCAAACTATTAGTATGAATCCTTTGTCGAAGTGTACGAAAAAGGACCACTTTAGCTATGCATAACTAATAGCCCTAACAACAAAAGTGGCTGCCAATATCTTTAGATCTGTGGTTAGTTAGACAAGGAAAGAGCTGAAAAACACCAGATCTATGCATGGAAAGACATTAAGCAGTAAAAAAAAGGGTTTGCTCCATATACCAATAGACAAGACAAGAACAATTTTTGAAAGAATTTTTTTATTAATGGGGCACCTGGGAGGAAAACCAGAAGGAGTATCCAATTCCCCTCAGTGGGATGGGTTCTTGGAAGTCCTCAGCACTTCAGATCTAAGATTTCTCTCTCTAGCTAATGTAGAAAACCCAATGCAAAGAGTAGAGCTCAATGGGAGCAAAGTGATGGAGAAATGTGACCAAGTGTATAGATCCAGAGTGATCTAATAGGCAACAAAAGGTGAAGAATGGTAGGAAAAACCATCCTATTGATAACAAAATATTGGGTCATTCTAGATCTTGGTGCATGGGTTAACCAGATCTAGATCCACTTTTTATGGAATATTTTATTATATTTGTTGGAGGGAAAAGGTATTTGACTTGGGTCAAATCCCTTAATTTGTCAAAAATAAATAAATAAATGATTTATTTATCTTTTTAAGGAAGCGGTTAGAAGATAATCAAATAAATAATAATTTATTTAATTATTTAAGGAAGTGGTTGAAAGATAATTAAATAAATAATGATTTATTTAATTATTTGTGGGTGATTTGGTCATATTTAACAAGGAATATTATCTAAATAAGGTTTAAATAATTATTCCTAGAAAATAATAAGATAAATAAAGGTTTATCTAATTAATTTCTTTGATTTAGGGTTAAACATGACTGGGAATAATAATTAAATTATGGTTTAATTAATTATTCCATGAGGAAAATCAAACAAATATAGGTTTGTTTAATATTTCCTTTTGGGGTTTCCTATTTTAACATAGTGAAAGCAATTTTACTTAGGGTAAAAATGGTCTTACATGGTGTACTTGGGTCCATCTATTGATAATAGGTTAGATGACCAAAAAATGGTGTAACACAAACTATGGAGACCTAACAGAGTGGCGACCATACTAGGGATTATTGAGAAATAGATAAATTTGCAACTCAAATAACCCCTATTTTTAAATGAAACAACTGTCACCAAGACTAGTTATTATTGATTTTTGATGGTGAACAGCTATTGGTCCCCCGTGTTTTGATAGTTTGGAAAATCAAAAGAAAAGGCAAAATCAGAACCAATCTTTAGAGTTACAGGATCTAGTCCTCCTGTTCTCGGAGAGGGATCTCTTAAATTATTTGTTTTTGAAAAGGTTTTTCTTGTGTGCTTTGGGTATTGGTTTTAGACTAGTTATCAAATGCAAGTGTTTTTTTGTTTGTTTGATTGGTTGAAGGACATAGCAGAACATGAAAGGTCTAGGAAATATATGCATAAAGAAGGAGTATCAGTTTCATTGGGAAATGGAGTCAAAAATAGGTCATGAAAAACTTATCAATGGATATGGGATATCAAAGGGAAAATCTAACTTGGCCACAGGATCCTTTGGTTTTGTGAATGAGATGGACATCAATGGTTTAGGAAAAAGAAGTTTAATTATCAACAAAGGGAATTTGAAAACATGACTTGAACAATAAAGAGGTATTTGATAGACAAGGCTAACCATAAATTCTACAAACCGCACTTTAAGAAAATAATGATTTCAAAAAAACTTTCAAAATGAAATCTAAGATTCGGGAGCACATCCTATTTCCTCAAAGATTTTATTTCAAATGACTTAGAAAAACATAAAAGATTTACTAATAATTTCAGTCATATAAGAGGGAACACCTAATACATCTATGATCACAACTATAAAGACCTTTAAGACAATTATTCAAGCAAGGACAAAGGGCATGATCAGAACAGACCTCCTTGGCTTACTATAAATAAAGATACTTCAAAGGGAGACTTCAATAACAACTTTTTAGTGGCAGTAAACAAGCAGGGAGAACCATAAATCATGCTTAAACCAACTATTCGAACTATTAGAGAAATAAACAAGCATGAGGACTAAAGAGAGAGATTAAAGACTCTAAAATACCTCAGTAGAAGAAAACATAAAATAGTGAAGGATAAATAGGTCTAAGGTGCTTCTAAGAGTCATTTCTTAACCTAAAACTTTCATCCTGTTATAGTAAGAGATTGTGGAACAAAATGAGAACAGGAGAAAACATTAAACAGTTCAGAATACTTCACCAACATCCAAGCTCATGGATCCAATGATAGAGCCTTCTCAAGAACAAGCATGAAACAACATCATCAGGGCTTCCAAGACTTCAATTTCTTCTTCAACTTCAACAGACTATGTATTATTTCAGAGAGTTTCAGTATTACAACTAGTGATCAACCAACTTGTATCTCATCTTCTTCAGAAGTATTTATAGAAGAAATGAGGAGGTGGAAAAGCTTTAGGTTTGAAATGTAATAAATTCTACAATAAATGCAACTCCAAACCTTGAAAACCATGGAAGGCCTAAAGCAGGAGAGCATTGAATTATGATTCCATTTATTTAATCTGGTTTTTCCTTTTAAAACTCAAAAGGCAAAAATATTGACTACGAGGCCTATTTCTTTTCTTTGTAATAACTCTGCTGACAGTTTGAGAATTTTTTCTTTCTTTGGTAATAACTGTTTATCTGTCTTCAGATAAATATCTTCTATTTTGGCAATAACTAGGCCTTCTTTGATTTCTTTGAGGCTGCAGGTGTCTTTTGGTAGCTGCTAAGGATTCAATTAGCCTCTGATGTGGCAGTGGAAGCTTCTCGAACTGGTATATATTATTTTTTTAACTTGAAACACCTTTAATTTACTTTAGTTCTGTGTTTTAGGCTTAATGAAGCCTAATTTCTATCTTCTGGTATTCAAACTGTCTTCAATCGTGGATCAGGTCTTTGATTAATCGAATTAAAGCCTTAATCCTTCCAAAACTGTGTTAACAGTCTTCAAACAGGTTTTCTGATTTTGATTTTATCCCTCGATACTGATACTCTTTGGTTGTGGTGTTTGCTATGTTTCCATTGTTGTTGCAGGCACGCAGAGGTTGTATAAAGGCATCAATTCTCATGAGGCACTGATAAAATATAATTTGGAACCCTGTGGAATGATTTCCTTTGTAAAATAAAGGCCCGGGGGATCGTCATCCTTGGCCTTTGATCTCCTTTTAAATAACTGAGAAATCTTTAAAACCTGCAAAAACATAGAAAAGTTATACAAATCCTACGGGGAAAAGGTTTAAACTGCTTCGGAGGTTTAGGTTTGAGCGTGGCCGTTGGATGAACAGAACCAACAGTCAAGATTTCTTATTGGGTCAAATGGGGAGGCAGTTGAATAAATGGTGGGGAGATTAAGTTAGAACCGTTGATCTGTAGAGATCAATGGTTGAGATCAATTGTGAATATATAATGTAGAGGGGCAACTTTATAATAAAATGGACGAAAATGAAAAGGAAAATGGGTGAAAAACCTTTGGTGGATGAAAAAAGGGTTAAACGAAATTCGGGGTTTCGGGATAATTCTGGACCATCGGATGAGATCAGCCACAAAGATCGACGGAGGAGGTAAATTGATGAAGTCCCTTGGAAGAAAGGCAGAGAGTGATAGTGTAATGGTTGGATTAAACCAGGACCGTTAGATCTTAAAGATCAACAGTGGAGATTAAACGCGATGGAATGTAATATAATTGGGGTAAAATGGTTTCGGCCATAGAAACCACTGGTTTCACATGATGAAAAGGATGGAAGGCGGTATTGCCTTTTTGAATGCGATATGTGTTTCTGATTGACATGTGGCCTTTTAAAACCACCTATGTCGCGTGATTTTAAAACGTTAACCTTCAGGCTTAAAATTACGTGAAATCGTGCGATTGCCGTCAGATTTGGGGTCTAAGATTGGACGGTCATGAGGAGAGCACAATGGAGAATAAATTCACGGGCGATAAAAGGTGGGGCAGGGTCAAGGTGGTTTTAATCTTGACCATCAGATCAAGAGATGGACGGTTAGGATTAATCAGCGAGGGAGGTAGGACCCAAATGAGTTGGGCCTATCGGGTTTATTATAGACGGTTGGATGAAAGGAATGAACAGTCCAGGTTAAATCTTGGGGTAAATGGAAGGAATATGAAACAGGGGTTGAGCGGAGAATGGGTCATTATGGGTCGTTGATCTACATATATCAACGGCTGGTATTCACCGAAAACTTTATACAGAGGGGTTTTATGAAATTAACAAAGGGTACGAGGTTTGATTTGAACAGTTGGGTCGGTGGAATGAACAGCCCAAATATAATCGGAAGATTGCGATCAGCAGTGGCAAGGGGAAATAAATAATGAAAAGCGTCGATGTGATTGTACGTGGACTGTTAGATCTTTAGAGAGATCGACAATTGGGAATGAATCGGTGGGATAAAAGTGGAGGAAAAGGGGCTTTGGAACAGAGCAATGTGGACCATCATATCTAGGTGTGGCAGATCAGATCAACGTTTGGGAAACCATCGAAGGGTTTCCAATTGGAGGAGATCCATAAACTATTCAAACGCATCTAATGAAAAAATCCAATGCGAGATCCCGAAGATCGTTGATTGGTTTAGATCAACGGTTGGTATTCGCCCAACCAATGAACCATTGGAATTAATGAAAAAGTCGGGAAATTGGATTATTTTATGAAATATAAAGGATAAAAAGGTTTGGCAAAGGTTTTTATTATGTTTTAGCACCCGGTTGTGGGCTTTGGTTTACGTAAAGGAGAGTGGAGGAGTCGGGGGCTTTAAAAAGAAAAGGGGCCAATCGTATCGGGATTTTTTTCCTTTAAACAAAAAAATGTGCCCATCGCTAACCTCCGATTGTGATTAGCACTCGGGACTTAACTCTTGGTCCTGGGCGCAGGTTATATGGTGGGGAAGTGGTTTTGGGGCTAGGGCCAAAAGGGCTTAAGGCCTTAGCACAAAAAGGCTGTATTTTATGATTTTCAAGTATTTCAAAGGATTTTGAAAGCTTCTGATAAGGTAAAGGAAGTTTTAAACCTTATCAAAGGGGTTTTTATGAATGGAAGACAGGAAATGAGGAAAATGGAGGAATTTCATGAGGAAAAGGGGGATAAAAATGGAGGTTAATTATGAATGAAAGGAGGAGAAAAATGAAGGGAAAGTGTGTTTTTCAGCAGTCTTTTCTTCAGGCAAACAGCAGAGTTTTCAGTTTTAAAAGGGAAACAGTAGTGACGATTAACTAAAGTATTAGTTATCTTCATAAAAACTTCAAGGATGATAGGTTATCAACGGTGAATTATCTCTTGGAGTTTTGAAGAAAAAAATTGGCGACCTTCTGCTATAACAAAATTTATAGGTGGTTAACAGTGGCTCCACTTGGGGAAGACAACTATTTATTTTAAGTTTCTAGAACCTCAACTACAAATCTTTGGCTTTCATTAAACCAGTGCCTTAATCCATTGGGTAGAAACCTTTCTTTTTTATGATCTATGCATCAATTTAGAACAATGTAATTCTGTCAAAACAAAATCTACCTACCCATTCCTAATAATCCTAACATTTTTTCTTCTTTTCAGAGTGCATTTAGACTGGCCAACTCTCTTCAAAAACATTTTATTCTTTTGAAAAAAAAAAACTAATCTAAGTCTAATCTTATTCCTCCATGAACTCAGTTTTAACAATTGAGTTCATAAGCTTATCTACCTAACTAATTTCTGTAAGGATTAGACTGTCTAACAGAATTTTATTCTCTAAATTCAAAAGTAGAAATTTAAAAGAAAACAAGCCAGGATTGAACAGTCTAACTTGTAGTTGATCTATCGCATAAAAACAAGTTGCACATAGATTTTTATTTTGTAGAAAATTTAAAACAAAATGTGAAGGCTTAAGATCTGAAAAATTAAAACTTCCTTCACCATCTCTTCAGCTCTAATTTTGAATTTATTTGAGTTGTATTTTCTCTCATACTGGTTCAAGTTTTGAGCTTGTTTGAACCAGTTTTCTTTCACTATCAAAGGTTCAGGTTTTGATCATGTTTGAACCTTCTTTCTTCTAACCTAATCTATCTTACTGATAAGCCAAGATTATGCTATTTGGTTGATCTATTCACTAACCTATCAGCAAAAAATTTAAAACTAATTAGGTATGATTAGGCTGTATGACTAACTAGGAGTGTATTTTTTAGGAGTGGTATTTGATCTTGCACACTTTCAGATTTTGTTTTTCTTTTTGGTATGGGGTTGTACCTTTCTTGTCTTACAATCTGCCCTCTTTTCTCTTTTCTATTGTTTTTTTATTTTTATTTTTCTAACTTTGAATGCAATGTTCAGACTATGATATTTACAATTAAAAATAAAATGATTTGAAACTCATGACTCTTGGCAAAAGTAATGCTTTAGCATCCTGCCATTGACAGGACCTCCATATAGATCTTCTCCATTCAATTCTTTCAATAAAAATGCATTGTGACCCCTCTCAGCATGAATAATATAGGGCCCTTTCCACAAGTTCTCAAACTTGCCATGTTTTCCCTTCTCTTCTCTTCTCGAATCCCATTTAGGAACAACATTTCCAACTTGGAAATTGTTTGCCTTAGTCCTGTTATCAAATAGCTTCTTTATATTTTCTTGGACTAACTATGTTATTTCATAGACTTATTCTTTGGTCTGTTGTAAATGGATTGTTTGGTTGATTCTCCTATGCATATCATTCTCCTCAATATACACTTCTTGAAGGAGTTTCATAATTGGAACTCCTAATGAGGTGGGGAAGACTGCATCCATGCCATAGACTAGCTGATAGGGGGATATATTTATTGACTTCTTTGTAGTTAATCTATCAGCCCATAAGGCATGAACCAACTTACTATGCCATGATTTTTTATTCTGCTCCAATATCTTTTTAATGATATTGATGAGGCTTTTGTTGGAGGATTCAACTAATCCATTTCCTTGGGGATATTAGGCAGTAGAATGACCCAAGGTGATGTGGTATTTGTAACAAAAATCAACCATTTTCTTAGATTTAAAGGCAGCAGCATTATCTGTTATGATTTTTCTGGGACAACCAAATCTGGATAGGATATTTGTTTCAAGGAACTTGATAATGATAGAGTCGTTAGCATTTCTAGAGGGTATAGCTTCTCTCCACTTGGTAAAGAAGTCAGTGGCCATGAGGATCCACTTATGTTGGGCTGAGGAAGATGGGTGAATTTACCCAATGAATTCTAAACCCCATTGTTGAAAAGATGCCTCAACTCTGATAGGATGTAATGGTAAGGGAAGGAGTTTTCTTTTGCCATAAAAAATTTGACACTTATGGCAATACATGACTAGCTTCTGAGTGTCTGGGAAAACAGTAGGCCAATAGTGACCAGATCTAAGAATTTTGTTTGCTATGGCCTTCTAGTAGAGGTGTCCTCCACATTCTCCTTCATGCAACTCATGCATGATTTTTCCTGCATCATCTTTAAGTAAACATTTAAGAAAAAATCCAACAACATTTTTCCAATATAATACCCCATCTAAGATGCAAGAACTCAAAGATTTTTGTTTAAAAAATATAGCTTTATTTTTATACAAAGAAGGAGGGGAATTTAAATATAAATGAACATAAATAATGTCAGCATACCAAGGAGAATTCAGAAATGTGTCTTCAATGAAAGGGGCAGTGAATTCTTCTACTTCTTCCAATACATCTACCATGTTCATATCTAGTGCTTGGAAGTTCGATTCAGCCATCAGTTTTGCTAATACTTTCCCTTTAATTAGTTTGGTGGGCCTAATTTCTAAGTCATATTCAAGAATAGTTGCAATCCATTTTCCCCTTTTACCATCAGGGTCTTGACATAGAATGTCCTTGACAACAATATGTGGAACAAAATAAATTATGTGAGAGCGTAAAATATAGACTCTAAAGTCCTTTAATGCTTTCACTAATGCTAAGGCTTGCTTCTCCATGATGTTATATTTGAGAGAAGCATCTCTTAAGGCCCTACTAAAGAAATATACTGGTTGTTCTTGCCCAAGTCATTATTTTGAAGTAATATTGCAGCTATTATATGCTCAGATGCAAAAGAAAAGATATAAAAGTCTTTGGTGAAATCTGGACTAATCAAGACTAGTGTTTGAGTAAGAGCGTGTTTGACCAGTTCGAATGATTGTTTAGCTGGTAAAGTCCATTTTACACCTACATCTTTCTTAAGAGTGTTTGTAATGTTTTTTAATAGCTCAGCAAGGTTGGGGATAAACCTTCTCAAAGAATTAATCTTTCCAATGAAAGATTGTAATTCTTTGAGGCTTCTTGGGTGGTTGATTTGTAATATGCCATCTATCCTTGTAGGGTCTATTTTGATTCCCACTTCTGAAATTATATGGCCAAGAATTTTAACTTCTTGGTGACCAAAGAGTGTCTTCTTGGGATTCAAAGATAACCTAAATTTCCTACACTTTTCTCAAGTGAATCAAATGTTCTTCATCAGTTTTTGAGAAAACGGTTATGTCATCAAGGTAAATGATTATGAAATAGCCAATATCTTTAGAGAAGGCTATATACATGGCCCTTTGGAAGGTGGTCCCTGCATTCATCAAACCGAAAGGCATTTTGACATACATAAAGGTGCCCCAAGGTGTGGTAAAAGCAGTTTTGATTTGATCACTTGGGAGCACTAACACCTGGTTGTAACCCGAGAACCCATCTAAGAGTGATATTCTTTTTGACCCAACTACCCTTTGAAGTATATGGTCCATCTTGGGCAAGGGGTAGTTGTCTTTTAGAGAGGCTCTATTTAAATTTTTTAAGTCAATACAGAACCTGATTTCCACTGTCTTTTTCCTAACAGAAACTAAATTTGATACCCACTCTGAATATCTAATTGGCACTTTAATGCGAGCATCATGCATATTTTCAATTTCTTCCTTAACTAAAGGTAGTAAAACAAATTTTATTCTCCTTAGTTTTTGTTTGAATGGCTTTTGATTTTGCTTTAAAGGATTCTTGTGCTGAATGATGCTAGTGTCATAAGATTTCAGATCTTTGTATCCCCAAGAAAAAACATCTCTAAACTCTTTGAACAGCTCTATGTATTTCCATTTTATGTGAGCTGGGAGAGTGTTGGACAGTTTAATCATCTTGGGTTCTGCTAGGCTGCCTATGTTATGTTCTTCTACATGTGTTTCCACAAGCTCCATTCTTGGTTCTTTGGCTACATCGTTAAAGTCAAAAAGGTGTTCTAAAGGTGTGAGACCTCTTGGAATTGTATCGCTCTTGCATTGTAAAAATTCCAAGTCTTCTTGGTCTGCGTTGTCAATTAAATCTGCTTCAAAAGGATTCTCACAATGATTTATATCAGCAGAATGCGTTATTTCAACTTCTGGGATTTGTTCAATATACAAGCACTTTTCTTTATGGCTGGTTTATGATATTGGAACAGCAAAATCATTTTCTGATTTTAAGAAATCATCTATGTGTCTGTCAGAATCAAACACCTGCCAGTGATCTTCGTTATCAGGCACTGTAGGCCTTTGTTTTACCTTTACACTAAGTTGTTCATTTATCTCAGGTATTTGGCAGTTGCTGGCATTGAAAGCGAGTTCATCTGCTAGATGATTTAGTGCTCTAGGAATGAAAACGAGTTCATACTTTTCAAAGGTTTTTAATAAATCAAGGGCAACATTTCAATATTCCCTAAGCCTTGGATTTCTAGCTGAGTAGTCTCCTTTGATTTGTCTGATGATAAGTTCAGAATCTCCTAAGATTGATATCTTTTGGGCTTCTAATTATTTAAGCAATTGTTAGCCTAGGAGAAGTGCTTCATACTCAGCAATATTGTTAGTGCATGGGAAATCTAATTTATATGAAAAACTCCGATTCATATTTTGAATCCAAACACCTGCCCCTGCACTTGTTTTATTACAAGATCCATAAAATTTTATTGTCCAAAGTATATTTTCCTCATTTTCATTTTATTGTTGCTGTTGATTGCCAATGTTTTGTATCTGATTTGAGGGAAGTTCTGATTTTTCTGGTAAACTGGTTGGGTCTATGTTTTCCTTTTCTTGTTGAGTGATTTCATCTTCGTTGTACAAGATAAAGGAATCTAAAAATGATTGAATAGAATAGATTGGAGAGTTGTTTGGTTTATCTATGTTTCTCACCATGTACTTCATGTGAGATTCCCTGTATAGTCTTCTATTTTGGTTAAAAATAGGGATGGTGGCATAAGACATGTCCATTTGAAGGCTTCCCTAAATTTTGGCTCTCCATGATCTTGATAAGAGCATGCCATACTTAGGGGGGATGCTAGCTACAACTATGTCCATTACTAGACTCTTAGCAGGGATTTGAGATAAGTTAACACATAAATCTTTGATTAAACCCAAAAATTTGACTCTGCCTGAGTCAAAGGAATACAAATCTTTGTATGGTTTGGTAATTTCTAAGCCTAAGCTTTCCATTACTACCTTTGGCATTAGATTGTGTGAAGCTCTAGAGTCTAACATGGCATTGTGTAAAATTTTCTCATGTATGTTCAAACTAACATAGAAGGGAGGGACAACCCCTTATTGGTATTTTCCTTCAACTTTTGGACTAAAAAACAACTCATGCTTGTCATCTGTCAAGTTTAAGGTGTCAGTATCACTTCCTAAGTTCAAAGCTTTTAAAATTTGGTTTTTGCACACTTCTTGGGTTACTAGTTCAGCTAGGGGGATGGTAATTTTTATCTTTTCAATCTATCCCTCAAGGCTGAAAGGAACAATTGACATGTTCATATTTACATCTATTTTTTCAATTGAATTCCTTTCAGCAGTTTTTATTTGCTGAACTTTGTTTGGACTGGTAATTGGGACAGTTTTGTTAGGACCACTAGCTGAAGTGATAGGGGTACTCTATTCAACATTTGGCTGGCTATTTTTCTCTTTGTTTAAATCTGGTTTTTTAGCCAAAATGATAGGTTTGTTTGATGTCTTCTTATGCTGACTTTCTACGCTTTTATTGACAGCAGTTCTAGTGTTCTTATCTTTTGAATTGTCTACGTTCCCTTTGCTCCTAAGATCATATTTTTTGTGTACCTCCATGATTGCATTTTCAAACCCCAATCTATAATCATCAAAATCTTCATAGGTGTTTGTATTTTGATCAGAGAAGAAACCTTATTATTTTTTAGTGAGGAAAACATCATCCCCATTGTCTGATCCAATCAAGTTTACATGAGCTTCTCCCAACCATACTATCTCCCTATCTTCCTCATATTAATCCACATAATTTTGTTGGAAGGGAGGTCTAACCTGTTGGTCACTTTTTTTTTCTTATCTTGATTATTTTCTCTTCTATAATTCTGATTTCTATTTCTATTTTGGTTGTTTTGAGGTTCTCTTGGTGGCACTCTATCATTCAAGTTGATCTTTTCGAGCATCCTCTCCATTACCTTCACTAGGTTATCAATTTTAGTGTTAGAAGTTGAGGTTGAGGGTGCAATGTCATATTTATAAGTTACCCTCTTCTCTGATCTCAACCTATTTATTTTCTCAATTATGTTTGCTTCTACACTCATAGCTCCCTTCTTCATGTCTTCTAATGTTAAGTAATCTCTCTCCCTTAGCTGATAAGCCATTTCAGCATCAAAACATTCAGGGTATCTTACTAAGGCCATGCCTTGGGGAGGTTTCATGTGAGGTGGAAGAGCATTGTAAACACTATTAAACCTAGTGGAGTAGTCATGAACACTCTCCCCTTCATTTATTTTGAGACTACTATACTCTACTAGTATTTGGAGAGGGTTATTTTTCATTTCCCACTTGTTGATGAATGTTTGATGCAAAGCAGGGAGATCATTGATGTTGTTATGAGGTAAGTTTTTAAACCACTTCTTTACATCTCCTCCTAAACTTTGGGAAAATATCCTCATATTAATGTTCTCTTCCTCTATCTCCATGTAATCAGATGCATCTTCCATCCTATCTACATGATGTTGAGCTATTGTAGACTCTTTTCCAGTGAAATGAGGAATTTTTGATTGGTACTCATTTGGTAAGGGAAGCAGAAGTTGTGGTAACACTAATGGGGCATACCATGTTCCCATGGCTAGAAAGAAAGGTGGACTTACAAGAGGTGGATTTACAAGAGTGAAAGTGGGCTGAAAAGGAGTGTTTTGCACAGTGGTAGTATGGATTGGAGTGGAAGAAGCACTTGGGCCAACAAACTGGTTTTGAGCAGATTTGTTATGGAAAAGGCTAAAGTGATGAAGAAGATGGGAATTAGGAGGAGTGGAAGGTGAGGCTTCTCTACTAAAGCTCTATTTCAAATCTGCAATGTCATGATCAATTTGGTTTAAATCACCTTGAGATCTAGTTCTAAAGATGATCTTTGTATGATGTAAATCAAAGTGTGAATCCTCTAAGACAATAAGGTTTTCAGGGACAAATTTTGTTCTTAAGAGGCTCCTATTAGCAGCTGATTTTCTAGACTTAGAAGTCTGCCACAGAATTCTCTCTGGATTGTCAACTATTAAAGGAGGATTTGGGTCTGGATGGGATCTAGTGTTGATCCTATGCGAAGCCAGACTATTTTTCAAAAAGTGAGAGAGATTAAAGCTTTAGGGACTGTTTTTTGGGAGTTTTTCCTCTCACAATGTCTTATATAGTATGGGATTAGGCTTTTAAACTTCTTCAAGGCTGGTTAACACAATCCTAAAGAGATCTGGAGATCTAGATAAGTAATATGCCTATTGGGGCTAGTAGAGTCACCAGGTGGAAACTATTTAGCTTATAGGAAGGTAAAATATTCGATGGTTCCACCACCATGTTTATTATGAAGCCACATTGAAATGTTTTTGGGTTTTTTTTTAGTTTTTTTGAGTCCTATGGGTTATGCGAGTGTCCTAAATCTGATTTAACACTTAGCTAAGGTGTCAAAAACATACAGAGTTCACTCTTATGGCTTGGTAACTAATTCCTTCAAGGTTTGATAAGGTTGTACGAGAATCCTAAGGGTTACTTAGTTTGTCACTGATTCAACTAGTCCTATCATGATTACCATTTTTTAGGTAGTGCTTGAAGAAGGCTACTTATGTTATACTGGACAGTGAGTGCTTTGTTTTAAGGATTTTACTCAGGTGTCCCACCATGATTGCCATTATCTTGGTGTGAGTAGTGGGATAAATCCACAAGGCATTCTTTGTCAAGTTAAGGGCCTAAAGAGTTTTAAGAAGTGTTTTCAAGCAATTGTATTCTCATTAGGTCCCATCGTGATTGCCATTATGTTGGTCCCCCATGTTTTGATAGTTTGGAAAAGCAAAAGACAAGGCAACATCAGAACCAATCTTTAGAGTTATAGGATCTAGTCCTCCTGTTATTAGAGAGGGATCTCTCAAATTATTTGTTTTTGCAAAGGTTTTTCTTGTGTGCTTTGGGTATTGGTTTTAGAATAGTTATCAAGTGCAAGTGTTTGTTTTTTTGTTTGATTGGTTGAAGGACATAGTAGAACATGAAAGCTCTAGGAAATATATGTATAAAGAAGGAGTATCAGTTTCATTGGGAAATGGAGTCAAAAAGAGGTTATGAAAAAGTTACTAATGGATATGGGATATCAAAGGGAAAATCTAACTTGGCCATAGGATCCTTTGGTTTTGTGAATGAGATGGAAATCAATGGTTTAGGAAAGAGAAGTTTATTTCTCAACAAAGGGAATTTGAAAACATGACTTAAACAATAAAGAGGTATTTGATAGTTAGGGCTAACCATAAATTCTACAAACCGCACTTTAAGCAAATAATGATTTCAAAACAAATTTCAAAATGAAATCTAAGATTTGGGAGAAAATCCTATTTCCTCAAATATTTTATTTCAAATGACTTAGAAAACATAACAGATTTACTGATAATTGAAATAATAGAAGAGGGAACACCTAATACATCTATGATCACAACTATTGTTGTGTAACCAGCTCCAAAAGAGAAGAAAAGAGATATCAACGCCTTAGAAATGAGCCACTTTGAGGGGGAAACCTCCAATACATTACATAAATGAAAAATTCTTGGAGGATACAATTTACAAAACCTCCTTTCTATATATAGGAGTCCATGGGGCCATAATGTAATCCTAGTGGGCCACAATGTAATCCTAGCTGACCTAACAATAATAATTTAAGGGCACAATAATAGCAAAATGGGGGTTACAAGGGTACAATAATAACAATAAGGGGGTTACACTAACAACAATAAGGGACTATACTAGTAATATAGGGACCTAACATGCCCCTCTCCTTCAAAAAAAGTGTTGTCCTCAACGCTTGAGTAGCTCCGGGTGCTTTTGTATAAAATTCTCATCCTCCCATGTAGAATCTTCAGTGGGTAAGTTCTTCCACTTGATGAGATACTCTGAAATTGATCGATTCCGTAGCTATCGAGTTCTTGTTTCCATGACCACTTCAGGTTCCAATATTATTTTCCTTCCTCATCAAGTTCTGGCAATATTGTTTGAACTGGAAGATTTTCACCTATAACCTTCTTTAAGCATGAAACATGGAAAACTGGATGTACTCGCGAAGAAGCAGGAAGCTCCAATTTGTATGCAATAGAACCAATCTTTTGCAACACCTTGTAAGGACCATAGTACTTTGGTGATAATTTATTATCCTTCTTAGCTTGCTTGAGGGACATTTGTTTGTATGGTTGTAGCCGCAAAAATACCCAATCTCCTACATCAAAACTTCTCTCGCTGCGATGTTGATCTGCCTGTTGTTTCATTCGATTTTGTGCCAAATTCAGGTTATCCTTTAAGAGTTGGAGAACTTCTTGCTGATACTCGATGTGATCTTCCACTGCTTGAACCTTCGAATTTTCTCTTAAATATGATGTGATGGATGGTGGATGATATCCATAAAGTGCCATAAATGGGGTCATTTTTGCTGCGGTATGGAAGGAAGTGTTATACCACCATTCAACAAGAGGTAACCACTTGACCCATTGCGTTTGTTTATCAGATACAAAACAACGAAGATATCCTTCCAAACATTTATTTACTATCTCAGTTTGACCATCATATTGAGGATGATAAGATGAGCTATGAGCTAATTGAGTACCCAAACAAGAAAATAACTCCGTCGAAAAATTTCCAGTAAAAATGGGATCTCTGTCGCTCACAATAACCCTTGGGCTTCCATGTAGCTTTTGAATTCTATCCATAAATGTAGTAGCAACTGCACTTGCTTTAAATGGATGAGATAATGCACAAAAGTGTGCATACTTGGTAAGTCTATCAACTACCACCATGATGACATTCTTTCCTTCAGACTTAGGTAAACCTGTGATAAAATCCATTGAAATCTCCTCCCAACGCTGACTTGGAATGGATAAAGGTTGTGGAAGTCCCGGGGTCTTAATTGTCTCCACTTTATTCTGCTGGCAAACCAAACATTCCGCCACAAACTTTTGAATATCAGATTTAAGGCCATCCCAAAAAAATTCTTTCTTCACCCTGTGGTAAGTTTTTAAAAAATCCTGAGTGTCCTCCTAAAGGAGAAGTGTGCAATTCCAGAAGAATCTTTTGTTTTAGTTGGGAATTCTTACAAAGATATAAGCGATCTTTGTACCATAAGGAATCATTTTCCAACTAAATGTATCAGATGTACTAGGATCTTGCTGCAACTTTTGAATGAGTGTCCATACATCTTTGTCCTTCTTCCATTCATCTCTTGCTTCGGTTATCCAATCTGGTTGGATAATAGAAATGGCACAAAGCAATGCTTCTACCTCTTCATTCTTTCTTGAGAGTGCATCTGCAACAACATTAAGCTTTCCTTTTTTGTAGATTATTTCGAAGTCATAACCCAACATCTTTGTGACCCATTTTTTCTACTCTTCTTATGATAGTCTTTGTTCCAAAAAGTGTTTAAGACTATCATGATCAGTTTTTACCTTGAAGTGTCTTCCCATTAGGTAAGTTCGTCATTTCTTTAGTGCATGCAATATTGCTAACATTTTCTTCTCATAAATAGGTTTCTGTAAATACTTTCCTTTGATTGGATGACTTTCAAAAGCAACGGGTCTTCCTTCCTGCATTAAAACTGCACCAATTCCATTTCCTGAGGCATCACATTCCACAATAAAGGTTTTTGTGAAGTCTGGCATAGCTAAGATCGGTGCATGGCACATTTCCTCCTTAAGACGTTCAAAGGCCTTAGTTGCTTCAAGAGTCCATGAAAATGCATCTTTCTTCAATAATGTTGTTAGAGGTGCTGCTATTCTCCCATAATTCTTAACAAACTTGCGATAATACCCAGTTAACCCGATAAATCCTCGCAAATTCTTTATTGTTGTGGGGACTTTCCATTCCTTAATGGCTTTAATTTTGTTAGGGTCTACTTTAACACCCTCGTGAGATACAATATGACCCAAATATTCCACCTCTTGTACTCCAAAGAAACATTTGGATTTTCTTGCATATAATTGTTTCTCCTACAATAGTTTGAGCACCCTATCAACATGTTCAACATGATCCTTCCAAGACCTGCTGTAGATTAGTATATCATCAAAAAATACTAGCACAAATTTTCTAAGGAAGGGTTTGAAAATGGAATTAATCAACCCTTGAAATGTAGAAGGTGCATTGGTAATACCAAAAGGCATGACCAGAAATTCATAATGACCCTCATGAGTTCAAAATGCTATTTTTGGAATATCTTCAGTCTTCATTCTAATTTGATGATATCCTGAATGAAGATCCAACTTGGTAAAATAAATTGCTCCATGTAATTCATCCAATAATTCATCAATCACAGGAATGGGAAATTTATCTTTAATGGTGAGCTTATTGAGCTCCCTATAATTCGGACACATTCACCATGATCCATCCTTCTTGTGTACCAATACTACAGGAGCAGAGAAAGAACTTTGACTAGGTTGAATTATACCCGCCTCTAACATTTCTGCAATCATACGTTCAATTTCGCTCTTTTGGAAGTAAGGATATCTATAAGGCGTGATGTTTGGAGGAACACTTCCTGGAATCAAATGAATAGCATGATCATGATCACAAATAGGTGGGAGTCCTTTGGGAGTTTCAAACACCTTGGAATGATTGTCCAAGACTTGTTGGAGATCTGCCGAAATAGATGATTTTGATGTCGGAACGTCTAGTGAGCATAATTGTGCAATTACGCCTCGTTGTTATTTATTTAGAAGCTTTGTCATGACATTAGAGCTTATTATCCTTCCCGGCTTCCCTTCAATACCCCGTAATTAGACTTCCTTTCCTTCTGAAAAAAATTTCAAGAAAAGTTCTTGAAAATTAAAAGCTACCGTCCCCAAAGATTGTAACCATTGTACTCCTAGTACAACATCAGCACCTCCCATAGGAATGGAAAGAATTGGACTAGTCAATACATATTCCCCCATGTTTAGCTTGATATTATGACATTTTCCCGAGCAATTTATAGTTCCTCCATTTGCAACCATCACTTGACATTCTGGTGCTGGGTATAGGAAACAATTTAATTCCTTGGCTACCTTACAATGAATAAAATTATGGGTGCTACTGAATCAATCAACACTATTACCTTTTTCTTCTTGATATGTCCTTCTATCTTGAGAGTTTGAGGAGTGGTAATTCCTGCCAATGCATTACACGATATGGTCGGACTCATTTCTTCCTCTTCTTAGGTTGGTTCCTGGTGTATATCCTCTTCTTGTTCATTTTCTTCTTCCTCTTCACAATCTATGTAAAATAATTTCTTCTCAGCACACTTATGACCTTTAGTGTATTTTCTATCACAACTGTAGCAAAGCCCTTTTGCTCTTTTTTTCTTCCAATTGTTGTGGTGTCAACCTTGTAGGTTGTGGAAATCTAGGAGTAGCAACACTTCCATCTTTATAGAAGTGAGTGGTAGGCTTCCTTGTCGCCATAATTTTACATTCAAATTTTCTTGCCAACTTGAATGCCTTCTCCAATGAATCAGGTTCCAAAACACGAACTTCATGTTGGATGTTATCCTTTAGAGTACCTATGAAGAGATCAATCCTGTGTTCCTCTGGAATATCAGTTACCCTTATATTCAATTTTTGGAAGTCCTCGATGTGCTGCCCCACTAAACCCTTTTGTTTGAGATTTATCAATTGGCTAAAGAAGGTGTTGCTCTTTGTATCCTCATAATGTGCTATCATTTCCTCCATAAAAATTGACCAAGTGACAATTTTTTTACGGGAGCAAAGCCATCGATACCATACAAATGTATTTTGTTCTAAATGTAAAGTTGAAATACGTACCTTTTGTGTGTTTTTCACATTATGGAGATCAAAATATTGCTCCATCTGTAGTATCCATGTTACAAGATCCTTTCCATCAAACTTCCTCATATCCATTTTTGGAATATGGTGGTTCTTCCTGCCAACATTAGAGGTTATGAAATCACGATTAACATTTATTTTGTTCTCATCATGAGGTTATTCTACTATATTTCCACCATTAGGAATCGTTTCTTGTTTTAAGCTTGTCATCAAGCCTTCCATGTACGCTTTTAGATCATTCTTCATGTTTTCCATGTTGTCTTTCATGTTTTCATCGATCTTAGCTTCCATGTCATCAATCTTAGCTTCCATGCCCACTTCCATGCCATCCATCTTAGCTTCCAAACCATTCATATTAGCTTCCACGCCTTTCTTCAAACCATCCATCTTAGTTTCCATGCCTTTCTTCAAAACTTCCATTTCATTTTTTGTTGTTCTTTGCGAGAGTGAAATTTGTTGCACTTGCTCTTGTAATTTTGATATGTCATGTTTCCATTCTTCGTCTTCATGAGTCACAGTAGAGCCTTCTAAAGGCTTACTGGGAGTTGAATTCTTTTTAGGGGCCATTTTAGAATCCAATACTGATATCTATTCTACAATATTCCCTTGGAATCAATTCAACTTGATTCTTCAAACAAGACTTATGCAATTTGAAAAACAATACACACCTTTTACTTGCTTTTTAGGAGCTCTGTATTGAAATTGAATTATCTCTGTAATTGAGAATCTTCAATATCTAAAATTCACTGCTGTAGTAGCCTTCTGAACTTTCTTTCAAATTCCACAGGTATGATCTGATTTGGATTCCTCAAGGAAAAATTATTTCCAATCTCCCACAATGACCCAATTTTGGACTGGTTCAGTAGAGCGAACTTGTATGACTTGAAACGTGTCACTGTTTCATCCTTCGTCTTTGAAATTTATAGCCAAGAAACTGCAGTCCGTGCACTTGCAACCACTCTTTACGGCACTGCAATCTGATGCCTAGAGAAAGAGTTATTGAAATTTTCCCACGATCACCTCTTTGAGATGAAATTCAGGAGCCTGAAAAAGCACTAACTTCCACAGATCATATCTCAACAAATATTGTGAACCAAGCTCCGAAAATTTTTGACGAATTTCCTCAAGATTTCAAGTTCGTACCATATGAATTTTAGATTCTGAACCTTCGTAGAAATTGTTTTATAGCGCAAATTCCACGATGACCTCTTTAGGAGCCTGAAAAAATACCTAACTTCCACAGATCATATCTCCGAAAATATTGTGAACCAAGCTCTAAAATTTTTAAACAAACTTCCTCAAGATTTTAGCTTCGTACCCTAAAACTTTCAGCTTTTGAAGCTTCATAGAAAAAAATTTATAGCGAAAATGCCACGATGACCTATTTGGAGCAGCGAAACCCTAGAATCCAAAGCTCTGATACCAAATGTTGTGTAACCAGCTCCAAAAAGAGAAGAAAAGAGATATCAATTCCTTAGAAATGAGCCACTTGAAGGGGGAAACCTCCAATACATTACATAAATGAAGAATTCTTGGATGATACAATTTACAAAACCTCCTTTCTATATATAGGAGCCCATGGGGCCATAATGTAATGCTAGTGGGCCACAATGTAATCCTAGCCGACCTAACAATAATAATTTAAGGTCACAATAATAACAAAATGGGGGTTACAAGGGTTCAATAATAACAATAAGGGGGTTACACTAACAATAATAAGGGACTATACTAGTGATATAGGGACCTAACAACTATAAAGACCTTTAAGAAAAATATTCAAGCAAGGATAAAGGGCATGATCAGAACATACATCCTTGGCTTACTATAAACAAAGATACTTCAAAGGGAGACTTCAATAACAGCTTTTAAGTGGCAGCAGACAATCAGGGAGAACCATAAATCATGCTGAAACCAATTATTCGAACTATTAGAGAAATAAACAAGCATGAGGAATAAAGAGAGAGATTAAAGACTCTAAAATACCTCAGCAAAAACAAAACAAAAAAACAGTGAAGGATAAACAGGTCTAAGGTGCTTCCAGGAGTCATTTCCTAGCCTAAAAATTTCATCCTACTGTAGTAAGAGATTGTGAAACAAAATGAAAATAAGAGAAAACATTAAACAGTTCAGAATACTTCACCAACAGCCAAGCTCATGGATCCAATGATAAAGCCTTCTCAAGAACAAGCATGCAACAACATCATCAGGGCTTCCAAGACTTCAATTTCTTCTTCAACTTCAACAGACTATGTATTATTTTAGAGAGTTTCAGTATTACAACTAGTGATCAACCAACATGTATCTCCAACTCCAAACCTCGAAAACCATGCAAGGCCTAAGGCAGGAGAGAATTTTTGAGAATTTTTCCCCTCTTTGTAATAACTCTGTTGATAGTTTGAGAAATTTTTCTTTCTTTGGTAATTACTGTTCAGTTGTCTTTAAATAAATATCTTCTGTTCTAACAATAACTAGGCCTTATTTTATTACTTTGAGGCTGAAGGTGTCTTTTGGTAGCTGCAGAGGATTCAATTAGCCTCTGATGTGGCAGTGGAGGCTTCTCGGACTGGTAGATATTATTGTTTTAACCTAAAACACCTTTAATTTACTTGAGTTCTATGTTTTAGGCCTAATGAAGCCTAATTTCTATCTTCTAGTCTTCAAATTGTCTTCAATCGTGGATTAGGTCTTTGATCAATTGAATTAATGCCTTAAGCCTTCCAAAACTGTGTTAACAGTCTTCAAACAGGTTTTTTGATTTTGATTTTATCCCTGGATACTGATACTCTTCGGCTGTGGTGTTTGATGTGTTTCCATTGTTGTTGCAGGTGCACATAGGTTGTATAAACACATCAGTGCTCATGAGGCACTGATAAAATATAATTTGGAACCTTCTGGAATGATTTCCTTTTTAAAATAAAGGCCTGGGGGATCATCATCCCCGGCCTTTGATCTCCTTTTAAATAACTGAGAAATATTTAAAACCTGCAAAAACATAGAAAAGTTATAAAAATCCTATGGGGAAAAGGTTTAAACTACTTCGGAGGTTTAGGTTTGAGCGTGGTCATTGGATGAACAGAACCAATGATTAATATGGCTTGTTGGGTCAGATGGGGAGGCGGTTGAATAAATGGTGGGGAGATTAAGTCAGAACCGTTGATCTGCAGAGATCAATATTTGAGATCAATTGTGAATATATAATGCGGAGGGGAAAATTTATAATAAAATGGATGAAAATGCAAAGGAAAATGGGTGAAAAACCTTTGGCGGAGGAAAAAAGGTTTAAAAGAAATTCGAGGTTTCGGGATAATTCTGGGTCGTCGAATGAGATCAGCCACAAAGATTGATGGAGGAGGTAAATCGATGAAGTCCCTTGGAAGAAAGGCGGAGGGAAATAGTGTAATGGTTGGATTAAACTAGGACCGTTAGATCTTAAAGATCAACGGTGGAGATTAAACGCGATGGAATGTAATATAAATGGGGTAAAGTGGTTTCGGCCATAGAAACCACTGGTTTCGCACGATGAAAAGGAGGGAAGGTAGTATTTCTTTTTTGAACATGATATGCATTTATAATTGACCTGTGGTCTTTTAAAACCACCTATGTCGCGTGATTTTAAAACGTTAACCTTCGGGCTTAAAATTACGTGAAACTGCGTGCTGGCCATCAGATCTGGGGTCTTAGATCGAACGGTCATGAGGAGAGCGTGATGGAGAATAGATGCATGGGCGATAAAAGGTGGGGTAGGGTCAAGGAAGTTTTAATCTTGACCGTCAGATCAGGAGATGGACAGTTAGGATTAATCAGCGAGGGAGTTAGGACCCAAATGAGTTGGGCCTATTGGGTTTATTATAGATCATTGGGTAAAAGGAATGAACGGTACAGGTTAAATATTGGGTTAAATGGAAGGAATATGAAACAAGGGTTGAGCGGAGAATGGATCATTGTGGGTCGTTGATCTGTAGAGATCAACGGTTGGTATTCACCGAAAAATTTATACAGAGGTGTTTTATGAAATTAACAAAGGGTACGAAGTTTGATCTAGACCGTTGGGTCGGTGGAATGAATGGCCCAGATATAATCGGAAGATCACGATCAGCGGTGGCAAGGGGAAAGAAATAATGAAAAGTGCTGATGTGATTGTACGCGGACCGTTAGAGCTTTAGAGAGATCGACGATCGGGAATGAATCGGTGGGATAAAAGTGGAGGAAAAGGGGCTTTGGAACAGAGAAATGTGGACCATTATATCTGGGTATGGTGGATCAGATCGATGGTTGGGAAACCATCAGAGGGTTGCTAATCGGACGAGAGCCATAAACTATTCAAACGCATCCAATGAAAAAATCCGATGTGAGATCCCGAAGATCGTTGATTGGTTTAGATCAACGGTTGGTATTCGCCCAACCAATGAGCCATCGGACTTAATGAAAAAGTCGGGAAATTGGATTTTTTATGAAATATAAAGGAGGAAATTTTTTGGCAAAGGTTTTTATTATTTTTTAGCACTTGATTGCGGGCTCTAGGTTACGTGAAGGAGAGCATAGGATTCGGTGGTTTTAAAAAGAAAAAGGGTTGATCGCATCGGGCTTTTTTTCCTTCAAACAAAGAAATATGCCCATCGCTAACCTATGATTGCGATTAGCACTCGGGACTTAAATCTTGGTCCTGGGTGTGGGTTATATGGTGGGGAAGTGGTTTGGGGGCTAGGGCCAAAAGGGCTTAAGGCCTTAGCACAAAAAGGTTGTTTTTTATGATTTTCAAGTATTTCAAAGGATTTTGAAAGCTTCCGATAAGGTAAAAAAGAAGTTTTAAACCTTATCAAAGGGGTTTTTATGAATGGAAGGCAAGAAATGAGGAAAATGGAGGAATTTCATGAGGAAAAAGGGGATAAAAATGGAGGTTAATTATGAATGAAAGGAGGAGAAAAATGAAGGGAAAGTGGGTTTTTCAGTAGTCTTTTCTTCAGGAAAACAGCAAAATTTTCAGTTTTAAAAGGGAAACAATAGTGAATATTAAATAAATTATTAGTTATATTCATAAAAGCTTCAAGGATGATAGGTTCTCAATGGGGAATTACCTCTTGGAATTTTGAAGAACAATATTATCCACCTCTTGGTACAACAAAATTTATAGGTGGCTAACAACAACAACCAAACCTTGAAAAACGAGTAAAAATCCTTCACCTGGCGACTCCATTGGTATTCAGTAGGCCTATTGACCTCACTGGATTTTCTTAAAAGTCTCCACTGGGAAAACATTTATCATAACATCATAGAAACTCAGTTAAGAAGACTTTGAAGATTGAGTTTCCTTTAAAAATATTAGTTAGCCTCTTAAAGACTGTCATATTTGGCTAAATTTTTTCTTATCATTAGGTCTAAAACCACTACATAGTGGCTTCTAGAAGAATTTATACTAGAGCCTTTGTTGACCCAAATCCCCCTAAGATAGTTGATAATCCAGAAAGTATCCTTAGGAAATCTCCTAAATCCAGGACTCCAACTGTTGTTAGACCAATTCATAGAGCTAATTCTATCCCTCAAAACCTCTTAGCTCTACAAAATACACAATTTGACTTAAAAAATCCGTTCAGAACTAGGTCACTTGATGATATAGATCAGATAGACTTTGAGTCTCCATACTCACCCCAACATAGTGTTGAACATCCTGGTAGTAGAGAAACCACTCCACCTGACCTTCATTTCATTCATAACTTTGGTTTTTCTCATCCTAGATCTGCTCAATAGTATTTTACTAGTCCAAATACTACTATTATCCATACACCCACCATTCAAACTACTCCATTCCACCCTCCTCCTCCTTTCATGGACCCTCCACTTGTAAACCCCCCATTCATTCCACAACCTCCTATCATGGCAGCATGGTATGCTCCTCTAGTTCTACCTTTACCATTAGCCAATTTTCCACAAGACTATCAATCTAAGATTCCATTATATGATGCTAGTGGTACTATTACTACTCAAATACATGTGGATAAGATGAATGACTATTTTGATAGAAATGAGATAGATGACGAGACCATTAAACTTATATTATTTGCTCAAAGTTTAGGGGGAGAAACAAGAAAATGGTTCAAAGGATTAACCCCTCATAGTATTAATGATCTCTAAGCTTTTCATCAAAAATTCATAAACAAATGGCAAGTTAGGAAGAACCCTCTCCAAATACTTTCAGATTATAATAACCTTAAGAGAAATGCTGGGGAAAGTGTGCAAGATTATTGCACTAGATTTAATAGTGTTTATAATGCACTTCCCCCATATTTGAAACCTCCACAAGGCTCAAATTTGGCCAAATTACCTGAAGGATTTGATCCTAAAATGTCTTATCAGCTAAGAGAAAGGAATCCCTTAACCTTAGAAGACATGCAGAAGGGAGCTCTTAGTGTGGAAACAAATTTGATTGAGAAGAGAGCCAGAATGAAAACTGAGAAGAGGGTATCCTATAGGGAAGACACTGCACCTTCCACATCTGACTCAAAAATGGAAAGGATGATGGAGAATATGATGGAGAGAATGAGCATGCCTGAGAGAGCTCAAACTAGAGAAAATCAATCAACTCCTCAAAACAGAAATCAGCCCCAAAACAAAAATCAAAACTTTAGGAGAAATCAACCTAAAAACAAACAAAGAGATGTTGATTAACATATCAGACCTCCTTTTCAAGAAAATTATGTCAATTATGATGAATAAATAAATGAAAAAACAAAGTATGAGCACATGAACATGTTTGGAGTAAGCAATGAGGATTCTAATTTTATTTTTGAAAGAAAACAAGGTCTATATACACCCTATGATGATAGAAGCCTAGAAACTAAATACTATGAACCAGACTTTGAAAATTCCATCATATGATCACCTAAACAATATGACCTAAGAAGTAAAATAAATCAAGAAACTCCCAAGAGGAAAGCATTTGAAAATTCTGCCAAAAACAACCTTGTAAATACATATAAAAAGACAACAGAAACTCATACAACAGTGGTTGAAAGTTCTGATCCAAACAAGGGAAAAAACACCAAAATCAATTAAAAACACAAAGGTAACCCTAGCAGCACTAGCATTTCATCTAATTCCCCTGAAAAAACCATTTTATTAGTTGTAAATAATAGAAATCAGCAAGCTGATTTTGATGATGAAACAGTGACTAAGAAGGCTGAATCAAACTTTTTGGAAAATCAGATTCCCTTCAGCCTAGAGAGTGAAATTGCCAAAATTAAAATCCCTATCCCAGTCACTGAGTTGGTCACTCAAAATGTATATAGATGTCAGATTTTGAAAGCTCTAAACATATAAGAAATTCATGATACTGTTAACTTAATGATGATACACTAGAACTTCTTTTTGGTCCTAAAATTGAAGGAAAATTTCAAGAAGGAACTACCCCTCCATTCTACATCAGTTTGAACATCCATGATAATATTTTTCACAATGCCATGCTATATTCAAGGGCATCACGCAATCTCATTCCTAAATTAATCATGGAAAAACTAGGCCTTGAGGTAACTAGACCTTATAAATATTTATAATCCTTTGATTCAAGCAGTAAGGTGCCTAGGCCTGATAAAGGATCTATGTGTTAACTTAGCCCAAATTCTAGCCAAAAGCTTAGTGATGGAAATTGTAGTGGCTGATAGACCCCCCAAATATGGCATGCTTCTTTCAAGATCATGGGGTGCTAAGTTGCAAGGTACTATGCAAATGGATATGACTTATGCCACCATCCCTGTCTTCAGTCAACCTAGAAGACTCTATAGGGAAACACACATGAAATACATGTTGAGTAACCAAGAAAGACCAAATAATTCTCCTCTTTATTCCATACACACTAACCTTGACTCATTTATCCTTTTTAATGATGAGATTCCTAATGAGAAAGAGTTAATTAATGAAACATCAGCCCACATAGTAATCGCTTCACGTCCAAAAATAGAGGCAACCATACATGAAAAGGAAAATAAGGGGAAAACTAACAAACAATTTGCAAATTCAGAAAATTAGAGCAAAAAAATCATAGGTCTTAAGGTCCAAAACAGTCAAGTATATACTACAGATCATGGAAATCAAAGAATAAAACCTCAAAACCTTGAAAAACTTGAGGAAAAACCCACAGAGAAACATAGTGCAAACGCTTATACAGAACATAATGATGAACAGGACTGAGAGGACAAAAATGAAGTAAATGTCAAATCTAAAAATAGTCCTCTTTGGAGTATGAGTTTTGATGGATCTTGCTCTAAAACTGGTGCAGGAGCAGGCATATGGGTGCATAACACGAAAACCAATCATGTTGAGGGACATTCCTTTAGATTAAACTTCCAATGTAAAAATAACATAGCAGAGTATGAGGCTCTCATTTTAGGCCTACATTTATTTAATAAATTAGGGGCCAAAAGAATAAAATTTCATGGAGATCCATAATTGATAATTAGGCAAGTAAATGGGGAATATAATGCCAAAAATCCCAGACTTAGAGCCTATAGAGATGATGCCATGGACTTGTTAAAAAAATTTGATGAATTCAAACTTACCTTTGTCCCAAGGAACCAAACATTTATGGCTAATGGGTTAGCCTTTACTGCTAGAACTTGTATAACACCTTATGAAACCAAGCAATGCACCACGCAAGTCAAATATAGGCCAATTGTCCCGGATAATGAAAAATATTGACAATTTTTTGATGGAGATAAACAAATAGAGGACTTCCTACAGTCCAAAAATTAATTTGAAACATCAAACTCAGATTCAGAGTATGAACAAGACTATCCTATTGAAGAAAAACCACTTGTTGAAGAAGAAAAATCTCCTAATATTGCTGAAATAAATCTGTTAAGCTATGAACCCAATCATGAAATAGAGAATAGCACAAATTTAGAAAATGAATACTTAGAAGTGCTACAATCTAAAGATCACAACTTGCCAAGAGGACTGGTCCCATTAGAGGAATTGTTTGACTTGAATGATGCTGCTAAAAATCCAAAATTGGAACCAATTGAAACTGAAGTAGAAGAATGCAACATAGGCAGTGAGGAAAAACCCAAAATGATCAAATTGTCTAAGATACTTCAAGCTCACATTAAATTGAAATACATTGAGCTTTTTAAATAATTTTCTGATGTATTTGCATGGAGTTATGAAGATTTGCAATCATATGATACAGAAATAATCCAGCATAAGATACCCCTCAAAGAAAACCAGAAGCCTTCTAATCAATAATTGCGCAGAATTAACCCTGTTCAGTTGCCTCTGGTAGAGAAAGAAATTAGAAAAATGTCTGATGCTGGGATTATAGTACCTATTAGATAATCAGAGTGGGTGTCTAATATTGTATCTGCTAGGAAGAAAACAGGAGAAATAAGGCTTTGCATTGACTTTAGAAACTTAAACAAAGCCTCACTAAAAGACAATTATCCCTTACCCAAAATGGATCATATCTTACAAAGGGTAGTTGGTTCTAGAAGAATTTCTTTGCTAGATGGCTTCTTAGGTTACAATCAAATATTGGTACATCTTGATGATTAGCTTAAAACAGCCTTTACTTCTTCTTGGGGTACTTTCATGTATTTTAAAATGCCCTTTGGTTTAATGAATGCTGGTGCCACATTTCAGAGAGCCATGGATATTGCATTTTCAGAAAAATAGGTTACTTCATAGTGATATACTTAGATGACATCACTGTCTATTCTAAAACAGATGAAGAACACCTAATACACTTGAGAAAAGTCTTTGAAAAATGTAGAAAATTTGGGTTATCCTTAAATCCAAAGAAAACATTGTTTGGTCTCCAAGAAGGTAATGTTTTTGGACATATCATATCTGAAGAGGGAATAAAGATAGATCCAAAGAGGATTGATGGTATATTGCAAATCAACCATCCTAGAAACATCAAGGAGCTTCAATCTTTCATTGGAAAGATTAATTTCTTGAGAAGGTTCATACCCAATCTAGCTAAACTCCTTAGAATCGTGACAAACATGCTTAAAAAAGGAGGAGGAGTTAAATGGACCTTAGAAGCAAGGAAATCATTTGAGTTATTAAAACAAGAACTTACCAAAACACCAGTTCTCATTAGTCCTGATTTTACAAGGGATTTCTTCATTTTTTCATTTGCATCAGAACACACAGTAGCTGCTATCCTATTACAGAAAAACATGAATGGACAAGAGTAGCCAATTGAATTTTTCAGAAAGGCATTAAGAGATGCACCTCTGAAGTACAATATAACAGAAAAAAATCCTTTTCCTTGGTCAAAGCCTTAAAATACTTCAGAGTTTACATTTTACATTCCCACGTAATAGCATTTGTGCCTCATTCAGTTGTAAAAGACATATTAACCCAAGATCCATATGGCAAAAGAGGAAAGTGAATTGTTGTAATTCTAGAATATGACTTAGAAATAAAACCCACTAAGCTCATAAAAGGTCAAGGACTAGAAAAACTTATGGTTGAATCCAATTTTCAAGTTCTTGATATAAACATGTCTAATGCATTAGATGAACAAGAGGATTTGACAACTCCAATTATTGAAGTTCATTTTTTGAATTCTTCTTGGTATGCTGATATTTTGTATGTTTTACTCAATCTAAATGTCCCTCCTGGTTTTTCTAAAACAAAGGCAAGATTCTTAAAGTTGAAAGTTGTAAATTACTGCATTTTGGATAAATGTTTATATTGGAAAAATGCTAGTGGATTATTGCTTAAATTTTTGCCTGAGAATGATGCAGAAAAGATCAAGCATGAGTTTCATGAAGGAGAATGCAGAGGCCACCTCTACTAGAAGTCATCTGCTAATAAAATCCTTAGAGCTGGTTACTACTGGGCCACTCTCTTTAAAGATGTCCAAAAAATGCTTACTTCCTGTCACAAATGCCAAAGTTTTGAAGGCAAAAGAAAACTACTTCCTTTACCTCTGCAACCAATCACTGTTGAAGCTCCTTTTCAGCAGTGGGGTCTATACTTCGTTGGGGAAATCTATCCTATCTCATCTTCCCAACATATATGGATCCCCATAGCAACAAACTATTTTACCAAGTGTATAGAAGCCATCCCATCTAGGAACGCCATATATTTAATCATCATTTCATTCCTTGAAAACCATATGCTGTCTAGATTTGGTTGTCCTAGGAAGATCATAACTGACAATGTTGTTGCATTTGGTTCTAAAAAGATGATAGAATTTTGTCATAAATATCAGATTATATTGGGTCATTCTACAACTTATTACCCTCAAGGTAATGGGTTGGAAGAATCGTCAAATAAAAGTTTGGTAAACATTATCAAGAAGTTACTGGAAGATAACAAAAAATCATGGCACAATAAGTAAGTACATGCATTATGGGCAGACAGATTGACAGTTAAGAAGTCAATTGAGATGTCTCCTTACTAGCTAGTTTATGGAAATGATGTAATATTTCCAACCAGTTTAGGAGTGCCACTCATAAAGCTGATCCAAGAAGTACAGTATGAAGATGATGATATGACCAGAAGAATAAATCAAACTATACATCTGCAACAAACCAGGGAGGAAGTATACATCAGAGCATAGTAACTACAAGAAAACATCAAGAAGTTGTTTGAAAAAAGAACCAAGGCAAGTGATTTTAAAATTGGTGATAAAGTTTTAAAATGGCATTCAAGGAGAGAAGATAAGGGCAAACATGGAAAATTTGATAATTTATGGCAAGGCCCTTATCTTATTCAATCTGCCATTGGAAACAATGCATTATTTTTACAAGAATTGGATGGAGCTGAATTTTTTGGAGGCTTTGTCAATGGCAGGATGCTCAGACATTACTTTTGTTAGTTGATATTTTAGTTTCAAAGAATTTAGTTTCATTGTATATAACACTGCTTTTGAATTTGAAAAAATAAAAATACAAAAAAAATAGAAAAAGAGAAAAAGAGGGAAGAAATAAAACAAGAAAGGTATTTCCCCATACCAAAAAGAAGAGAAAATTTGAAAGTGTGCAAGCTTAAATGCCACTACTGAAAGCCACGCTACTATTTAGTGATACAACCTAATCATGACTAGATAGCTTTCAATTTACCGTTGATAGGTTAATGAATCAGATTAGCCAAACAATTTAATTTTGGCTTATCAGTAGATTAGATTAGGATAGAAAGAATGGCTCTAATCAGACCAAAATCTAAACCAAAGAAGAAGAGAAGTAGTTCAAACATGCTTAAAATATGAACCAAGAAAAACTAGAAAAGAACAACTCTAAAAAGATCAAAACCAGAGCTGAAAGAAAGAATGAAGGATGTTTTTTTTGTTTCAGATCTTAAGCCTTCACAATTTTGTTTTAAATTTCTGCAAATAAAGTATATGTGCAGCTTGTACATACAACCATAGAAACCATAGCAGATTAGACAATCTAATCCTGATTTGACTATATTTAAATTTCTTTTTTAGAGAATATAAAATAAAATCTGCCAGACAGTTTAATCCTGGCAGACAACAACTTAGGTAGAGAATCAATGAGTTCAACTGCTTAATATGAACTCATGGAAGAAACAAGGGTAGATTTACATTAGTTTCCTGCTTTCAATAAAATAATAAAAAGTTGATGTTAAAGGTTTGCAAGTCCAAGTGCACCTTATGAAGAAAAAATGTTAGCAAAAGTAGGTTGTGTAGGTAGAATGTTTGGGAGAAATTTGTTTGCTGATATGAAATACTCATCATCTTTTCTAAAGCAGCATGATCAGAGAATAAGGGTTGTTAATGGATAAAGGCATAGGTCTGCATCCCAGAGATAAATTTCTGAAGTTCTTGACACCTCCAAGGAGCTGCCATCCCCAAGTGGAGCCACTGTTAGCCATCAGTAAATTTTTGTCATAGAAAATGATGGCTAAAACAGGTCTTAAAGCCTTCAAGAGATTATTTTCATAGAAAACTGCTCATTCTTGAAGCCTTTTGATGCATCCTAAACTCAAAAATTAATCTTCGCTATTTTTTCTTTGAAAAAATCTGCCAAGAAACCATGCTGATACCCTCTTTGCCTATTGGAACCTCAAAAAACCCCTAAAAAACCCTCTTTTTGCCTAAAAAGAACCCTTTTCTATAACACATATTTTCAGCCCCTGAGGGCTTAAAACCCCAGCTCCTTCCTGGTCATATGACCCGCGCCCATGACCTAGCACTAAAATCATAGCCACCGGCCCCTTTTTCTTCGCTCTTGGTCACCTTATCCCTCCATCGGACCCTGCCTTCCCTTGTTCTTTATAGCCCTCGTCCCTTTATATATTTTCCCCTCCCTTATCACTCCACAAGATCATCCCCACCGTTTATCTTTAAAAATCAACGGCCATCATCCTTCTCCCTCAAATCTCCTTCCCTTAAGTCCAGTTCTCCTTTCTCCCACAAAACCTCTCCCTCTGCCCTGCTTAGCCCCCTTCCTTCATGATTCCTTTTTCCCGCACTACAATCCTCCCGACCGATCTCAACCGTTGATCTCATTAGATCGGATGGTAGCCACCACATCCCCTCCCATCCTTTGATCACCCGATTAATACATATCCATCCATTCCCACCGTCGATTCCTTTCATCTGATGATCCTCATTTTATCCGATCAATCGATCCCTCCAATCAACCATCACACTACCAAACAAATTAGGTGATGTCACCAACTGGTCCCACCTCCCACTATTCAAATGCCCATCTAATCATTTCTTGCCACCTGGCTCCCACTAAAAACTCTCGTCGTGCACCTCTCTCCATCGTGCTCCCCGTAGCTGTTGGATCTTCCCCCCAGATCCAACGGTCTACATTACATTTCGCATGATTTTTCCATCTGGGGTTTAACCTCCCAAACTCTCGCAAGACCACTAGTTTCGTAAGGGACAGGCATTGCGGAATGGTTGGATTGTGTTTCTTCTAGGAAAAACCATTTACCACCTGAATCAAATGCGAAAACTGCCAGCGGTATTTCTAAAACCGCCAAGCTATATTCCGCACCCAATATTGTTTTTAAACAGGATTTTTATAGGTTTTATACACAGAACCTCCTCTGCCTACATTTCATCTCCCATGCATAAGCTCCTCTGCCTCCTCCAGCCTCCAAAGTAGTTTTTCCAACACCACAAGGTTTTTTAACATGTTTATTGGTTTTATGCAGGGTTTGATATTGGTTTTAAAGGCAGAAACCCTATCCATAGCCCACAAAGGGACAAAGCCAAATATTACCATCTCTTAGGCCAAATAACAAAGAAAAGGAGCTGCTAGGTTTCATTTCCTGGTTGATTAGTGCTTTATGATCACTGTTTATGCCATCAAACCCTTCAATGCACTGAAAGCCACCTGTACATAGCAAGGAAGAAAGAACAATGAGGATGAAGCTTGAAGATAAAGTTTAAAGTCAAAAGCCTGGAGATAAATGACTTAACCAAAGATTTAAAGATTAATACAGAGGATTAAAGGGAAAATCAGTGAACAATTAAAGTGAAAATGGTTAATTCATAAGATTGAAGGATTAAAGGTTTAAAACCTACAGTTTTAGGGTTAAAACACAGTTAAAGGTGAATGTAGTCATCAGAAAAGTTTTAAGGGCTCCAAAGATGATTATAAAGGCCCAAAAGTAATATCAAGGCCAAATTGGGGTTTAAAAGTGATAAGGCAGACAGATCAGTAGAAGAAAGGATTTAAATGCCAAATATTAGAAGCCTTTACTTCTCTAGAGACCAAAAATGCCACCTGCTAGCTGATTTCACCTAACAAGAATACAAATTGAATGCATAGTCAGAGATATTTGTCAAAGACATCTGAAAATTAATTGCCAGCCAACCAAAAGCCCCAAAGTCAAAAAAAGTGACTGAAGTTGATGAAATTTAATGTAAAATCAATTAATAAGAGTTAATGCATGTCATTTCTTCTCCACTGGGCCTCTCAAAGTCCGAGAAGCACTTAATATTCATTAATTGAACAAATGAACTGTAATGTTCCTAAATTTGCACATAGCAATTTTGAACATTAGATTTTGTTACTTTCACCTAGGAGAGGAATAAATGGGTAAGGGAGCCCATGAACAATAAAAATATGAATAATTTCCACCTTAAGAAGGAAGGGGATCACTTCAGGAGCTAAAATTTACACTTACTATTGGCAATATGATGCAATGTGTTGTCCTTGATGGCAACCTACTTGATGAAGTTGTCTTTGGATAGCAACCTATGTGTTGAAGATGTAAGAATTTATGTAAGAATGATGTATCTATAGTTCAATTCAGATGTGACAGAGAAAAGAATTCCAGTAAGTGCTGGAGAAATGATGAATATAATATGTCACAACGTATAAGCGAGTTTGTAAAGGCCAAGTTGCGTATGCACGTGGATAAGTACATCCCAAGTCACGTATGCCCTTTTCACTCCAAATTTATAATACAAAGCGGCATTGCCATGGTTTTGGCACATAGTATTGAGCGTTGTATGGTTTATTTGATTCCGTCCAGAATACCATCGAAAGTTGTGTGGTTTTGGCTCATGGTATTGATAAAGGCTAAAACTATATAAGGAGAAGAGGATCATAGTGCAGTATGTGCATGTGTAAGGGTTGTTAATAAATAAATCTCTTTAAGAGATATCTGCATGGTGGAACTCTGCTCTTAATTGATAGATCTGAATCTATGATGCACCTATGGATATGAGGAAGGGTCAAGATCTCTAAATCTAGAAATGATGAATCTCTAGGATGATCTGCAAAAGAAATGATGAAGACCTGGCGCAAGTCTGATGAAGAAATTGAAGAAATATGGGTAATTTTATAGATCTGGCCTATTCTGCAAATTTATCTTTTACAGATCTATACGCTAGTTTGTCTTGGTAAAAGCGCGTATATACACAGGTTCGATTAATAAAAAGCATGTATGGAAGTTAGGGTTTCTGAAGCTTATTTACAGATATTACTTCTGTGATTTATGTTTTCTCTCTGCTGTCGGTCAATGAAGTCTACTTGAAGTTCAGGGTTGATTGAATTTGGAGTATGCTGCTAATTTGATAATGAACAAATCTAATCACTGATTGAGAAAACATGATGAAGGATGAGTGAGAAAACATGGTTAAACCTGACTGACTGTCTAAAGGTTCTGCATTTCTGAAAGCCTTAGATCTGTATCTAAGATTGATCACATTCTAAAAATCAGTATTATCAGAAGCATATGCAGGTTGATACGAAGAAAAGCGTGTATACACGTAGCTTCGGTGAAGAGAAGTGGCATATGCATTTCATGTTATGAAAAACAGTATGCACAGAGGCATATGCAGGTTGGTGAGCAGGGAAGCGCGTATACATGCGGCTTCAGTAAAGAGAATTAGCGTATTCTATTTGAATTGATGGTTGTTCAAGGTTGAATCTGTATCTAATTATCTACTCTGAAGTCTGGGTTATTTCTGATATTCTGGTTATAGTGGTATTTCTGTTCTGATTGAAGTTTTGGGTAATGTATGATTTTTGATGTTAAGGGGTTGTATTGAAGCTTTTTTGATCCAGTATGAAAATT
This sequence comes from Pinus albicaulis, assembly GCA_034641835.2. Classification (NCBI taxonomy): domain Eukaryota; kingdom Viridiplantae; phylum Streptophyta; class Pinopsida; order Pinales; family Pinaceae; genus Pinus; species Pinus albicaulis. Next base: position 445,114,324 of record CM076575.1, on the reverse strand, counting down.
GATGAAACGTGGTTTGCAGTGGATCTGAGGGTTGAAGCCTTCAGTATGAAAGTAGAAGCTTTCAGCCAGTAGTAGCTGGTATTGAAATCAGGGGGTCGAAGCTCCCTTCCAGGAGAGGCTGGTAAACGAGATCAGGGGGGTTGGAGCTCCCTTCCAGTTGTAGCTAAAAAACGAGAGAAGGTTGCAGCGTTCTGCAGGTAGAAGCCGTCGTACTGGTATAAGTCTACATCAGTACAATGTTGTAAAAGGTTTTCTATATAATAAATATTGAAGACAGAGACGACAACAGCTGTGGTTTTCTCCCGATTTGGGTTTCCACCTTAAATATTGGTGTTCATTTGTGTGATGCTTTATACTGTTGTTTACTGCTCGTAACTTCAGATTATCTAGCCTTATTCATAACTAATAAATCTATTTAAAAGACTGATCCTCTAAATCTGAAAGATAAATCAGTATACGCTAGTTTCCTTCTATATTTCAGTGTGCATACGCTAGTTCAGTTCATAAAAATTGCGTATGGAAATCTTCTCAAAGAAAAAGTAAAAATTTTTCAGTCAGCTCAAAAAATTGATTCACCCCCCTCTCAGTATTTTTCCCAACAATTGGTATCAGAACAGGTCCTTCTGAAAAGGCTTAGCCGCTAGAAGGAAGATCAATCAAGATGAGAAATCAAGATGGAACAACATCTATCAGGCCTACGCTCTTTAACGGAAACAATTTAATCTTCTGGAAAACAAGGATGAGATCCTATCTTCAGTCTCTGGGAGCAGATCTATGGGCTATTGTTGAACAAGGATATCAATATCCAGCCGCAGTACCAACAGATCCAACGGAAAGAAATAATTATGAAACAAATGCAAAAGCGGTCAATGCTCTATTGGGAAGTCTAACTGAATCAGAATTTTTCAAAGTCATGCAGCTGGATATAGGAAAGGCAATATGGGACAAAATCATTCTAAGTTATGAAGGTGATGCAAAGGTAAAAAGTGTTAAACTCCAAACTCTCAGAATTCAATATGAAAATCTAAAAATGCATAATGAGGAGAGCATTGCCAGTTTCTTTTTATGTCTTGATGATATTGTAAACCGTATGAGAAATCTTGGAGAAAAAATAACCGGATCTACTTTGGTTGAGAAAGTTTTAAGATCACTAACTGTGATAGTCATCAGTATTTTTTACTTGTTAGTGATGACTAGTTCTCATAGCCAAGTTTTCTAGTAGCTGATCCAAAAATTTGTCATATTTGCCAGCTAGGAAAACACCCATAAAACTTTTTCGCCCTCCTACTTTTTCAGTCCGCCCATGACAAGATGAAATCCCATTATCAAATCCTACCTAGCCTCAGCCATACTAGTCTGCCCACTAGCTCCAAAGAGATGATCCAAATCTGTTCAAAAAACTATCCCCTAAGTTAGGAAGTGGCGCTTTAAGGCATTTCACCCTTGGCAACCATCAAAGAGCCAAAAACCTCCATTTGCTTTAGGCCAGTCACAACAGACCTCCCACTCTACTAATGAAGTCAGTCACAGCCCTAAGTCGCGCCACTTATACACCCTTAAGTCTCAGCAATGCATAGACCATAATCTCAAGCTGATTTTAGGTGTTTTACACTGTTTATGGATTTTACAAACCACAGGAAGCAGGTCAGCACCTCAGAAGACAATTCTTGGCTCTCTATGGGAAGAAAGCTACTTCTCAAATGTGATCATAAGCCTGAGATGGACCTGCAGGGCAAAGAGTCACTCATCAAACTCCTGCAACCTCATTCAGCCTGAAAAGACAACAGAAGAAAAAGCAGCACTGTCAAGAGACTATTGATAATTCATGGCTAAAACCTCCTTCATTTATAAGCAGAGGGTTAAGGCGCCTCCTTCATCTACAAGTAGAGGGCGATGGCCAATGTTTGACTTGAAAAAAATTGTAACTGACTGTAAGACAAGATTTGTTTTCAGCAAACAGTGAGACAGTGACAAGGATAAGGCAGCCTACATATGGCTGGGATAGAAGGTTGACAAAGCACAGGTATTCTGCCAAGAGAAAAAGTCCTCCTTCATTCATAAGCAGATGGCCAGGGCATTAATAGGTTTCAAGGTCTGTTTGATCAGAGAAGCAAGGTAAGAGACCAAATGGAAGGCAGGGGTACCACTGCAATCCAAGGAGGTCAAACTTGTCTCTGAACAAGATTTTGTCAAAAGACAGTCCACAGTTTGCAGTCAAAACAAAACCCAATTGAAGAATGGTTAACAAATTTGTGTCATTACATAGGCAAAGAACTAATGATGATTATGTTCTAAAAGATACTGATCCCCCTTCTCCTAAGAAGATGTCCTTCAGATCACTTATCACAAGTTGACAAGGAAAATTTGAGTTTTTTCTCTTCCCAAGAAAGGTATTGAAACTAAACCCAGTGGTTCATTGCATACAAAAAATACTTTGGCATATTATTACAGGTTCTGAAACTCATTGAAGGCAAAAGTTGTCAACCTAGTTGAAAAAGACAGGCCATCTCCTTTCAAAAATGACAAAGCAATTTTCAATGCTTTTTAGCAGATCTAGAGTGGATTTTCCATGATAAATGTCACCAAAAGTGTTGACAGTGGCAAAGAATGGTCCATAGTTCATTGGGGTATTATTCAAAGTGGGAGCTTCTATGTTAAAAATTTCACCAGAGAGACAAAAACGACAAAAGGCACTGTTCAAATGTGTAAATAAGATGAATAACATTGACCCTGGGAAAGAGTCATAACCATTGCTATTGCTCGAGTAAAACACACAGCCTTTGTCTTTTACCAACAATTTTCAAATGTAGACCCTTATTAACACATTCACGGTCACTTTGTTTTGTTTCAAATGGACAAAAGAAATGTTTTTGAAAAAGGGTGTTTTCCCAAAACCCTCACGAAATTCATGTCAACAATAGTGGTTTGTTTTGCATTTAAAGGAATAAAGACCGTTGGACTTCGTTTTAAATCTCCCAAGAAGCGTGAAATATCATTCCACTCTTGCCATTCACAGGACTTAAAACGAGAAAATTTGAGAATTTTCGCAAGTTTTTCAAGGATTTCACAAATTACACAGGCATACAACTGCTGCGCGGCGTGCCTATAGGTGTGCGCGACGCGCCTGTGCACTTGGGTCCTGTCGGCCCGACAGGTGACCCGACACCAATTTTTGCGCGACACTCTTTCTTCTAAATGCATCGCACGTGTATTTGGCCTCCAACACACCTTCAAATCACCTCCAAAGCTGCTCAAGCGTGTCAACAACACCATCATCGAGTTCTTGAGGTATTTCTGCTACCTCCCTTAGGTTTTTCAAGAACTGTTGAGCAGTGCAAAAGGGTTAAGAACCACAGTCTAAACCACAGTTTGGGTGTTGGGTAGAAAACGAAATTTTCTGTTGGCTAGAGGTGAAGCTTTAAAAATGATTGAGTTTGCATTAGTGTGAATAGCCAATGAGACTGCCCACAAACTGTGATGAAGAAAAGAGAGGATCACACGATTTAAAGGGTGAAAAGTAGGTCAAGTTTCAACACACAGTGATCATTAAATCAACGTTTTATTCTGTTCAAAATATCTTTTATGTCTTGTGTAAAGGACAACAACAGTGTTTTGATCTCCCCTTATATAAAACAGACCTCAAGTAAGTAAAATAGTTGGAGGATGTGTGGGCAAAACTGGTGTGAAAAGCAGTAAGGTGAAAAAGGGGCAGTGTTTTGTTGAAGGGAGTTTATATTGTTAAAAGCTACAGGCCTGGTTACCTACATCACAAAAAACACAATAAGCCCTGATTGACCTATCTTATAAGCAGTAAGCTTTTGACTATGTATAGACTTGTTGATTAGCTGTGCTTATATTATTAGATGTTTGGTGAGCTGCATACAAGAAAGTTGATTCTTTATTCAAAAACAAGTTCATTGGCTGTGGACTGCTACAGACCTTTGTAACCACATCATAAAAACATCTCAAAACTCGGTCACCTTGTCCCTTAAACACAGTGACCGCTGACTGAGTAAATGCATTGTGGTTGTCTGTGTTTATATTGTGTATTTATTGGTTGAATGGATTAAACAGAGAGCAGTGTTTTTTCAAAGGTTTTGTTTTCCTTCCTCTACAAAGATAAGGGTGTCCTGCTGCCTCAAAAACCAAAGTGGGGTGTCCTTCCACAGAAAAGATCACTGTAGACTATGGATCATGATTGACTGTGTTGTTGTTCTTCAAGTTTAATTGGTTGAAGCTGCATGTCCAGGGGAAGGGCAGCATTCTGAAGGCACAAAGATCTCACTCCAAAAGAAGACATTTCACATTACACTTGATATCATTTTTGTCTTAATCAAACAGAGGGTTGACAGGCTGAGACGGAATTTGGTTTGAAGAGCACATTTCAAGGACTGTAAGGCAGTGTGGTGTTTCAAGATTGCATCTAGCCCAAGATGCCTCCCAGGCAAGATAGTAGCAGTGGGTTGCACAAGAGGTATGAGCCAATTTCTACTGAGGAAGTCAATGCACACCCATCTATCCTTTTTAATTTTCATGAGGTAGGTTGTTTGGATTTCTGCCAGAGAATACAAGAAGTCAAATTTTTCTCACCTTTGACACATTTGTGCACCTTGAGGTTCAAAGACAAACATTTTCAAGTGGCAGGCCTAGATTTCAAGTTCTCCCTGAGATCCATATCCAAGGCGACTAAAATCCCATACATTGGCGAGAAATGGTTCAAGCAAGCCTTTTTAGACTTGAATGACTACAAACCCTTCCTCAAGCTCGAGCACAAAGAAGCATGCCCTGCTATTTTTCCTTTCTCTCATCTTCTCGCCAGCTATGCTCCTCTTATGAAGATCATAATGAAGTATTTCACTTGTGAAGGGAGATTCTCCCGAGTTTATGCGTACCACATCCGACTGTTAATGCACTTCACAAGAACCAAGTAGCTCAATCTTCCTTACTTCTTGTACAAAAGCATTGAGAAAATGGCCTCCACAGTCCAGAAGAAGCTTCCATCACAGCAAGTAGCTTCTCTATTCCATCATTCCCTGATTAAAATCATCATCCTTCACCAGCTGGAGAAGAAAGAAGTTCCTTGGGATGTTTTCATTAGTCACCCTGACTTCACCACTGTCCCTCCAGTCCATACATCCCCCACATCGCCTACTCTTCGCCCCTCACCTTCCTCTAGTAGGCCTACTTCTAGAAGGCTCAGATTCACCACGGAACAGTCAAGAGAGCATGGAGAAGGAGAGGGAAGTGGCCAACGAAGAGAGGAGGGACATGAACAGGCAGAAAAATATGAGGAACAACAGGAAGAAAGTGATGGAGGGCAGCAACATGATAGTAATGAAGGTGAGCAGTAGCAAGAGCAAGAAGAGGAGAGTGCTGATCAGAAGCAACTCAGTGGTGATGAAGAGCAAGAACAAGTGGAAGGGCAGCAGTTTAGGCAACAGTTGGAGCAGAAGCTTGAACCACAAAATGAACAGGAACTTAAACACAGCAACAGCATGATGTTGGTGATCAAGGGCAGCATTTTGAGCAGCATGATGTTGAGGGGCAGCATCAGTCTCCTCATGACAAACAGCAGTCCCCTCATGATACACTACAACCTCCTCAAGATGCACAACAGCTTCAAGAGGAAAGGCAATTTCAAGAAGGTAACAAACAAGATGACAAAGGCAAAGCAATTATGCTTTCCTCTCTTGAAAATACTAAGCCCAAAACATCAAGGAAGAAAGTGCCCAAGGTTGTCACTCCAAAAGTGACAAGAGCTCCTCAGAGCAAAAGAAAGTTGTCAAAGGAGCCTATCACTGATTTTCCTAGGAGGAAGAGCGCAAGACTAGCCTTCAAAGGCAAAGGAAAAGGCAGGATAGGAGAAGGACATGAGCATGGGAGCACTTTGGATGCCATCTCAATCCAAAGTGATGACAGTGACAACGAGGCACGGATTCTTGAAAACCTTCTAATCCATAGAGAGGGCCAAATTGATACATTAGAGGATGACCTTGATCGGGCAAGAAACTTCAATCAATTCTTGCAAATCCAAAATAGCCAAATGAGTGTCCATATGGCTGTCTATGAGGCGCGAGCAATCAAGTACAAGAAGGAGACCACCAAATCCCAAGCAAGGATAGAGGAGCTCATAGGTGATTTTGATGAAGATGAAGAAGAAGACCAGCCTAGGTGAAAGAAGCCTAGAACCATAGGGCTTAGAAAAGCTCTTGAGAGGCAAAAAGAAGAGGAACAAGCCCTTCTTCAATCCACTCCCCTCACTACACTACTTGAGCAAGAGATTGAAAGCAATAAGGAGGCATGGCTAGAAAGAGAAAATAAGCATTTGGAGATGAAGCTTGAGAAGGGAAACAGGGACTTAGAGCTGCAAAGGAGGAGGACAAAACATTATCAAAAGCTAAATCAGTTTGCCCAGCGCAAGTTAAAGGCCACTCAAGAGAAACTAAAGGAAGCAAAGGGGAAGTGCCTGGCACAGAAAGAGAAGAAAGACACATCAGCACTTGACATTTTGGCTTCAGTTTCGGAGCATATTGCCGAGGACCCTTGAGGGTCATGCACACCAATTTTGGGCACATTTCGACGATTTTGGTTTTTTTGGCATTTTTAAGTTTTTGGTCAAAAACTCATAAATTCGCCATTTCATGTTAAATATTCATCAAGGAAGGAGAATGGTATCATTGGATGCCATAATTTCATGAGCACACCCTCAGCGATTTTCAGAACATTTGGAGATCATTTTCCCCCTCAAAACGGCGAAAAAGGCTCGCTTTTTGCACACTCTGCTCGGTCTATTAGCAGGCTGTAATTTTCTAGCTTTTTACACACAGGTGTAGTTTTGGAAGACTTCTAGGCATCGGATTGGGAAAATTTAACTTTTTCTGGAAAGTAGAGACACAGATATTTCCAACGAGCTATCATGAGCCTTGTTTCGACATCAGGAAAACTGCCAAATGTTTCCAGCAAGTCAGGGGACCTTTTTCTGATGTAAATTTGAAATATTTTTGTAATTTTTGAACCTCTAAAATCTACTTTTTCCAAATGTGCGTTTAGCTATTTTTGCACTTGGAAAATGATGCAAAGTCAATTAAATTCCCTTTTTTAGCATTTTTTAGATATTTTATGAGATATTTTTGTGCCTTGGGCTTTGCAAAGCCTCGAGGACAAGATTAGATATTTTGATTAGGCCAATAGGATGGCAAGTTGAACCATGAGGTTTTCCTCACTTGAGCCTATATATTCCAAAGGCTTTCATTGTAAAAAAAGGTTGAACTTGAGAAGAGAAGCAATATATGGTCATATGAGCTTTGGAAGGAAATACTTGTGTTATGCTTTTGGATTGCCTCTTGGATGTTCTTGGATGAATGATGAAGGATAGTTGATGGATTCCATGACTTGGTAGAATGGTATAGTGTCTCTTGCTTTGTTGTTGTCTTCTAGTTTTCATTCATGAATACATGTTTCTTGCTTGCTATAGATCAGTAGAGAACAAATTTGAGACATGCCCATGGAGGCACCTCAAATTTCCTATTTCTTCATAGCTTCTTTGTTTTCTTCTTCCTAAGTAACATTAAAGAATTCTTGACTACTCTTTAAATATTTAGGATATTGTTGCTTGTTTCATTCATGGTTTTATACATGCTAAGAAGGACTTACGGTACGCCCTGCTTACCTATGGCTAGCTATAGTTCCATCCATGAAATTTCTCTTTGACTGATTAGATTATCATTTTGTTTGAACCAAGGAGGCCTAGTTTCGATCTAGCCCTTTGCCTAAAACTAATGCAAATCTTGTTGTTCAAAGTGCCCAATAACTTGAAGTACTGTGTTTAGGCATTTCGGCATAGTGTTTTGAGTTGTTTGTCTTCCTTAAGTGTTTTCCCCAAAGTCTGAAAGCCATTTCCCAAAGTTAGAGGGTCTTATACTTCTATGCATGGCTTGAATGTTTATTTCTATGTATTGATTAGCTTATAGTTACATTTTGCATGATTAATGGTTTGCCCTACCATGTTTATGTCTGCTATTAAACTAGTTATGCTTGAAATCCTTTGTCGTTCACAAACTTGATGTCCATTTACTCCATTTTGCCCAAAGATCCTTTCTACCTTGAATCAAATCGGCCCTTCAATAGCCTTTTATTGTCATCTAATAGCTTTCTTGACCTTTTGACCCCATAGCCCGGTTAATCTAACATCTTGTTACCTATTTTATATCTTTGATTAGTTTCATCCCTCACAACTTAAAAAACCAAGAAACTTACTTCATAAATAGCCTAAAAATAGAACACAATAAGCAAACACATAGATATCCCTTACACTTATAGAGAGAGCCCTCTCTGAGTCCAGGAAGGCTAGGTCCTTGGGCTCCAAAGATTGGTTTGATGTTACACTATCATTTGGCTTGCCAATTAGCCAAATCACAGGACCCTAACATAATGGCGATCACGGTGGGACCTACTGAGTACATGATAGTCTAGCAAACTCTTATAGACTCTTTAGTCCTTCAACATTTAACTTAGACCATCAGCCTTTAGAATCATTCAAAGTAAACTCTCTGTTTCACCATCTTAGCAAAGTGATGAATCAGGTTCATAACACTCTTACATCCTAGGCTGCACATAAAACTCAGAAAAAAACCACAAAAAACTCCCTTAGATTGGTTTTTGATAGTATTGGCGATGGACAATACACATATACCTCAAAGCAACTAAAAATCCACCTGGCGACTCCACTAGCCTCTAGTATGCCTTACTATTTTACCGAACTCTAGGTTACTATCCGATCGACCTATCCCATCGCTCACTAATATAGCGGGAGATGATGTGACACTGAGTACATGACAGTCTAGCAAACTCTTATAGACTCTTTAGTCCTTTAGATACTTAAACAAGCAAGCAATCCATAAGATCATTTAGAGTAAACTCTTTTTGTTATCACCACCCTAGCAAAGTGTTGAAACAAGTTTAGAATACTTTAACAAACCATAAGATGCACATAAGAAACTCAAAAAAAACTCAAAAACATTTCCATATTAGTTACTAGTGGTGGACCATAGCTATATCTTCACGAAAACAACCAAGTTCCACCTGGCGACTCCACCTATCCCTCCCTTTTGGTTTTGACCATCCTTCACTTTAGTATAACCTTAGAGAGGCCATCCATCCGAAACTTTCACAAATACCACCCTCTCTAAAAACTATAGACTCGAAATCTGGCTTCATGAAGAATCTACACCAGATCTCACCCAGACCCAAATCCCCCTATCATAGTAGATGACCCAGAGAAGATTCTGTGGCAAGCTTCTGAAACTAACAATCTAGCTTCTGATAGATCCATCCGTAAAACAAGATCAGTACCTGAACATCTTACTATCTTACCAGATTCCTCTTTTGACTTAGAGTCATCAAAAACTCTTTTTAGAAGCAAGTCCCATAGTAAGATAAAACTTGACGATCTTGAATCCCTAGACCTGCCACAGAGTCCTAGTAGAGAAGCTTCGCCCTCCACCCCTCCTGACTTTCAGCTTCTCCATCACTTTGGCTCATACCATCCCAGATATACTCAAAACCAGGTCATTAGTCCAAGTACATCCGCCACACCTATCCGAACCACTATTGTTCAAACCACCTCAATCCATCCCACAAGCCCTCATCTTGTACATCATCCATTAGCTCCCGTCATGGCAGCCTGGTACGCACCTTTGGTGCTGCCACTACCTTTGGCGCCTCTCCCAAATAAACATCAGGACAAAATCCCACACTTTACCGGAGAAGATACTGCCACAGCTCAACAACATATAAGTAGGATGAGCGATGCTTTTGAATACCTGGAAGTACAAGATGAGACCGTCAGAATGAGAATATTCGCCCAAAGCCTGGGTGGGGAACCCAAAACATGGTTCAAAAGCTTGCCTCCAAACACCATCCACAATATCCCAGAACTATGTCAAGTCTTTAGAAATAGGTGGGAGGTCTGAAAGAACCCGATTCAAATTTTGTCAGAATATAACAACCTAAAGCGAGAAAATGGGGAAAGTGTCCAGGCTTACTGCACTAGGTTCAACAGTGTGAATAACTCCCTCCCACCTCATTTCAAACCCCCACTTGGTTTAGCCTTAGCAAAATTCCTCGAGGGTTTTGATCCAGACATGACATATCATCTGAGAGACAAGGATCCCCCTACCTTAGAGGAAATGCAACAAATAGCCATAAAAGTAGATGCCAACTTAGCAGAAAGAAGAGCTAGGACTAGATCAGAAAGAAAAGTCACATATAGAGACGAGGTCTCCACTTCATCTCCTTCCCTAGATCCTAGAATAGATGAATTAGTCAAGACCATGGCCAAAATGTGGGAAAGGATAAATGAAAAGGTCCCTGTTAGGGACAATCAGCCAAACCCTCCAAACAGAAACCGGAACCAAAATTTTAGGAGGGAGCAGCCTCAAAACAGACCAAGGGAAAATGACCAACAAATTAGGCCACCATTCAATGAAAATTATGTAGAAGAAGATGATAGGGATACATAACCCATTGATGAAAGTCATTTGAACCTTGTAGGGTCCGATAATGAGAGTGAGGTGTATCTCACGGAAGAAGAACAATCATTCTTCTCTCCAAATCAGGACAAAACCAACTATGAAGATCCCGATGATCCTGCCATAGACTTCCAGAATGCCATAATAGAAGCTCACAGGCAATATGACCTTAGAATTAGGAAAAATCAAGATAACTCCAAGAAAAGTAGCTTGGACACTGCTAAAACCACTGATACCATCCTTAAAAAAGCAGTCAACAGTAACAAAATCATAGTGGGGAAAAATGAACAAAAATAAGGATAGAATTACCAAAACTAAACCTGACTCAAATACTCCTAGTACTTCCACAGAGATTCCCGAAGTAGCTGTGGGGAACAAAATCCCGAAACAGACCCAGCAAACTCAGAACATAGAGAGGGTCATGGTTGAAAAAGCTGAAACAAACATGTCCAAACTTCAGCTGCCTTTTAGCTTTGAAGGCGAGATCGCCAAGATCAAGATCACCATGCCTCTTACCGAGTTGATCACCCAAAACTCTTAAAAGTCCCAAGTCTTGAAATTCCTAAATATGGGAAGCGATGCCAACACCCTTAATCTAGCTGATGACACCCCTGAAGTGTTGTTTGGTCCGAAAATAGAAGGAAAATTTCAAGAGGGAGCTACTCTTCCCTTTTACATCAGTTTAAATATCCATGACCAAATCCTTCACAATGCCATGCTAGACTCCGGCGCCTCGCATAATCTTATGCCTAAGGTTTTAACGAAAAGACTAGGCCTGGAAATTACAAGACCATACAAAGACTTGTATTCATTCAATTCAAGTAGAGTCAAATGCCTAGGTTTGATCAAAGACCTTTGTTTTAGTCTAGCCCAAAAACCTGCGAAACATCTAATCATGGACAAAGTAGTCGCAGACATTCCCCCCAAGTACGGAATGATTCTATCCAGATCTTGGGGAGCCAAGCTCCAAGGGACCATTCAACTGGATATGTCTTTCGCCACCATTCCTGTGTTTGACCAAACAAGAATACTCTATCGAGAGTCACACATGAAATACATGATTAGTAGCCAAGAGAGACCAGATAATATTCCAATGATTCCGTGCATTCTGACCTGAACTCGTTTATTCTCTATACTGACGAGTACGTTGAAGAACAATCAGAAGAAACTAAGACAAACTTAGACCCACCACAACAAATTACCCTAGTTCTGTATGATGAACTAGATACTCAAAACTACCATGATCATAGGCAGTTGTGTCTTGAGGAAAGTAGGTATGTCTCTTTTGAAATAGGAGTTGAGCAAGAAGCACAAACCCTCATGTATTATCAAGTGAATTACTCAAACCTCGGTCAAACATCTGCAGTAACCTTCAGAAATTTTTTTAGGATAAAAGCATTAGAAGACTTACACATCACAAACCTGTTTGGAACTCAGGATCAGGGAAGTTTAATGTTTCTACCATACCTCAAAGACTTACCACCACATGACTCTTCCACTACAAATGAAACTTTGACTGTAGCCATAGCACCTCAAAATCTAGAAAAAATGTCTGATAAACTTCTTATAAGCGAAGATGACAGCTGCAGTCAAAGCACACCTGAGTTGCTAAAATTGGCTCATATTCTGTCTTTTCATAAAAAGCTTAGAAATGCTATAATCAGCAATCTCATGTAGAATACCAATCCATATAGAGAAAACAGGGGAAAACACTGTGCCACTACCATTCCTTCAAAGAATAACTTTGACAAGAGAAAATATAACAATCTGAAACAAACTGTAATAATTAGAGATAAGATAGCTGGTCATAGGGTCTGTATTGACTTTAGAAATACTACTGCAAGTCCCTATAACAGAAATTTTGTCCTTTCTACCCAAGATCATGATATAAAAACTAAAAGTGCTTTTAATCATTTGTTTTTACAAGATGATTTTTCAGGTTATAATCAAAAGATTCCCTTGAAAAGTAGATAGCTTAAAGATTTTTTTCAGTATGCTGGAGATTATTCTAGTTTTAGACTCAAAATTGCAAAACCACCGAATATCGGAAATCTGTTCATGAAAGCCATGTTTCCGATCCTGAATTTCTGCATTTTTGCATATCTTGATGATGTCATTATCTATTTCAAGAATGACCAAGAGGATAAGCATAACTTAAGGAAGATGTACAGTAAGGAAAGGAGTGGAAATCAGATATACAAATAAGTACAGTGGGAAGATACCAGTTTATTTAAATATTCTTGCATGAATCCCTATGTCATGTTGGAGAGAGAAAACTTTCCAAATTTCTCTTTTCAGGAGTTAAGTGGGCCGAGGGTGAGAGGAGATCCTTATGAGGATAAGATGCTTAAATTTCGTCATTTCCAAGATTTTTTAGTTTGAAACACTTTCATTCATTGTATATACCACTGTGTAAAAATAGATAAAACAGAAATGCAAAAAACAGTAAAAAGTAGAAAAAGAGGGCAGTTTCTAAAAAGCAATGGTAAAGCCCCATGTTCCAAAAATAGTCCTTCGGAAAGCGAGCGAGTCTAAATGCCGCTACTATTAATTCAATGTCTTGTTCAGCTATCTAGCCTAATCATAGCTGAACATGTTTAAATTTATTTGTTGATAAGTTAGTGAGTGAAAACGATGGTCAACATTGTGTAAGCCTGACTTATCAAAGAGAGCAGATTAGGAAAATATACTGGTTCCACACATCCAAAACAGAACAAAAGAGGGAAGCAGGGATGAAAAACAAATTGTGCATCCTAGCCCTGTTTTCCTAGTTTCCATTTTATGCAAAATAATATTTGTGTGCAGCTTGTCTTTCATGCCGCAAATGCATGACAAATCAGATTGTCTAATCCTGATTTGATCATCTTTTAAATTTCGTGTTTTAGATTAGAGAACAACATTCTGTCAAACAGCTTAATCTCGATAGTTGATCTAGCGCAGGTAGAGTAATGAAGGAGTTCATCAGTTTAATCTAAACTCCTGGCAGATATAAGTGTAGAAATAGATAGGTTCATTTTACAAAAATAAAAAATATACATTGTCAAAAGGCTGCTAGTTCAAATGCGCCACAAAGAAGAAAAAATGTTAGGAAAGATAGTGGGGTAGGCAGAAATATCATGGATACTAATCATGCTATCTCTTTTCAGAAGTAGCATCAAAGAAGAGTGAAATTTGCACCAATGGGTAAGGCAATGGTCTTCATAAGCCATAGATCTAAAATTCTGGACACCTCCTGAAAAGGAGCTGCTCTCCCCAAATGGAGCCACTATTATTCATCAGTATTTTTTACTTGTTAGTGATGACTAGTTCTCACAGCCAAGTTTTCTAGCAGCTGATCCAAAAATTTGTCATATTTGCCAGCTGGGAAAACACCCATAAAAATTTTTTGCCCTCCTACTTTTTCAGTCTGCCCATGACAAGATGAAATCCCATTATCAAATCCTACCTAGCCTCAACCATACTAGTCTGTCCACTAGCTCCAAAGAGACGATCCAAATATGTTCAAAACACTATCCCCTAAGTTAGGAAGTGGCGCTTTAAGGCATTTCACCCTTGGCAACCATCAAAGAGCCAAAAACCTCCATCTGCTTTAGACCAGTCACAACAGACCTCCCACTCTGCTAATGAGGTCAGTCACAGCCCTAAGTCGCGCCACTTATACACCCTTAAGTCTCAACAATGCATAGACCATAATCTCAAGCTGATTTTAGGTGTTTTACACTATTTATGGATTTTACAAAGCACAGGAAGCATGTCAGCATCTCAGAAGACAATTCTTGGCTCTATATGAGAAGAAAGCTACTTCTCAAATGTGATCATAGGCCTGAGAGGCACCTGCAGGGCAAAGAGTCACTCATCAAACTCCTGCAACCTCATTCAGCCTGAAAAGACAGCAGAAGAAAAAACAGCACTGTCAAGAGATTGTTGATAATTCATGGCTAAAACCTCCTTCATTTATAAGCAGAGGTTTAAGGCGCCTCCTTCATCTACAAGTAGAGGGCGATGGCCAATGTTTGACTTGAAAAATTGTAACTAACTGTAAGACAAGATTTGTTTTCAGCAAACAGTGAGACAGTGACTAGGAGAAGGCAGCCTACATATGGCTGGGATAGAAGGTTGACAAAGCACAAATATTCTGCCAAGAGAAAAAGGCCTCCTTCATTCATAAGTAGATGGCCAGGGCATTAATAGGTTTCAAGGTCTGTTTGATCAGAGAAGCAAGGTAAGAGACCAAATGGAAGGCAGGGGTACCACTGCAATCCAAGGAGGTCAAACTTGTCTCTTAACAAGATTTTGTCGAAAGACAGTCCACAGTTTGCAGTCAAAACAAAACCTAATTGAAGAATGGTTGACAAAGTTGTGTCATTACATAGGCAAAGAACTAATGATGATTATGTTCTAAAAGATGCTGATTCCCCTACTCCTAAGAATATGTCCTTCAGATCATTTATCACAAGTTGACAAGGAAAATTTGAGTTTTTTCTCTTCCCAAGAAGGGTATTGAAACTAAACCCAGTGGTTCATAGCATACAAAAAAGACTTTGGCATTTTCTTACAGGTTCCGAAACTCATTGAAGGCAGAAGTTGTCAACGAAGTTGAAAAAGACAAGCCATCTCCTTTCAAATGACAAAGTAGTTTTCAATGCTTTTTAGAAAATCTAGAGTGGATTTTCCATGATAAATGTCACCAAAAGTGTTGACAGTGGCAAATAATGGTCCATAGTTCATTGGGGTATTATTCAAAGTGGGAGCTTCTATGTTAAAAATGTCACCAGAGAGACAACAGCGACAAAAGGCACTGTTCAAATGTGTAAATAAGATGAATAGCATTGACCCTGGGAAAGAGTCATAACCATTGCTATTGCTCAAGTAAAACACACAGCCTTTGTCTTTTACCAACAGTTTTCAAATGTAGACCCTTATTAACACATTCGCGGTCACATTGTTTTGTTTCAAATGGACAAAAGAAATATTTTTGAAAAAGGGTTTTTTCCCAAAACCCTCATGAAATTCATGTCAACAATAGTGGGTTGTTTTGCATTCAAAGGAATAAAGACCGTTGGACTTCCTTTTAAATCTCCCAAGAAGCACGAAATATCATTCCACTCTTGCCATTCAAAGGACTGAAAACGAGAAAATTTGAGAATTTTCGCAAGTTTGTCAAGGATTTCATTGCGCGGCACGCCTATAGATGCGCTTGGCGCGCTCAGATACAAAATTACACAGGCATACAACTGTTGTCCGGCGCACCTGTAGGTGTGCGTGACGCGCCTGTTCACTTGGGTCCTGTCGGCCCGACAGGTGACTCGACACCAATTTTTGCGCGGAACTCTTTCTTATAAAATCATCGCGCGTGTATTTGGCCTCCAACACGCCTTCAAATCACCTCCAAAGCTGCTCCAGCGCGTCAAAAACACCATCATCGAGTTCTTGAGGTATTTCTGCTGCCTCCCTTAGGTTTTTCAAGAACTGTTGAGCAGTGCAAAAGGGTTAAGGAACCACAGTCTAAACCACAGTTTGGGTGTTGGGTAGAAAACGAAATTCGCAGTTGGCTAGAGGTGAAGCTTCAAAAACGATTGAGTTTGCATTAGTGTGAATATCCAATGAGACCGCCCACAAAATGTGATGAAGAAAAGAGAGGATCACACAGTATAAAGGGTGAAAAATAGGTCAAGTTTCAACACACAGTGATCATTAAATCAACGTTTTATTCTATTCAAAATCTCTTTTGTGTCTTGCGTAAAAGACAACAACAGTGTTTTGATCTCCCCTTGTATAAAACAAACCTCAAGTAAGTAAAATAGTTGGAGGATGTGTGGGAAAAACTGGTGTGAAAAGTAGTAAGGTGCAAAAGGGGCAGTGTTTTGTTGAAGGGAGTTTATATTGTTGAAAGCTACAGGCCTGGTTACCTACATCACAAAAAACACAATCAGCCCTGATTGACCTATCTTATAAACAGTAAGCTTCTGAATGTGTATAGACTTTTTGATTAGCTGTGCTTATATTATTAGATGTTTGGTGAGCTACATATGAGAAAGTTGATGCTTTGTTCAAAAAGAAGTTCATTGGCTGTGGACTGCTACAGACCTTTGTAACCACATCATAAAAACATCTCAAAACTCTGTCACCTTGTCCCTTAAACACAGTGACCGCTGTCTGAGTAAATGCATTATGGTTGTCTTTGTTTATATTGTGTATTTATCTGTTGAATGGCTTAAACAGAGAGCAGTGATTTTTCAAAGGTTTTGTTTTCCTTCCTCTACAAAGATAAGGGTGTCCTACTGCCTCAAAAAACAAAGCTAGGTGTCCTTCCACAGGAAATATCACTGTAGACTGTGGATGATGATTGACTGTGTTGTTTTTCTTCAAGTTTAATTGGTTGAAGTTGCATGTCCAGGGGAAGGGCAACATTCTGAAGGCACAAAGATCTCACTCCAAAAGAAGACATTTCACATTACACTTGATATCATTTTTGTCTTAATCAAACAGAGGGTTGACAGGCTGAGACAGAGTTTGGTTTGAAGAGCACATTTCAAGGAATGTAAGGCAGTGTGGTGTTTCAAGAGTGCATCTAGCCTAGGATGCCGCCCAGGAAAGATAGTAGAAGTGGGTTGCACAAGAGGTATGAGCCAATTTCTACTGAGGAAGTCCATGCACACCCATCTATCCTTTTTAATTTTCATTAGCTAGGTTGTTTGGATTTCTGCCAGAGAATACAAGAAGTCGAAATTTTCTCACCTTCGACACATTTGTGCACCTTGAGGTTCAAAGACAAACATTTTCAAGTGGCAGGTATGGATTTCAAGTTCTCCCCGAGATCCATATCCAAGGCGACTAAAATCCCATACATTGGCGAGAAATGGTTCAAGCAAGCCTTTTTAGACTTGAATGACTACAAACCCTTCCTAAGCCCGAGCATAGAGAAGCATGCCCTGCTATTTTTCCTTTCTCTCATCTTCTCACCAGCTATGCTCCTCTTATGAAGATCATAATGAAGTATTTCACTTATGAAGGAAGATTCTCCCGAGTTTATGCGTACCACATGCGACTGTTAATGCACTTCACAAGAACCAAGCAGCTCAATCTTCCTTACTTCTTGTACAAAATCATTGAGAAAATGGCCTCCACAGTCTAGAAGAAGCCTCCATCACAGCAAGTAGCTTCTCTATTCCATCATTCCCTGATTAAAATAATCATCCTTCACCAGTTGGAGAAGAAAGAAGATCCTTGGGATGTTTTCATTAGTCACCCTGACTTCACCACTGTCCCTCCTGTCCATACATCGCCCACATCGCCTACTCTTCGACCCTCACCCTTCTCTAGTAGGCCTACTCCTAGAAGGCTCAGATTCACCACGGAATAGTCAAGAGAGCATGGAGAAGGAGAGGGAAGTGGCCAATGAAGAGAAGAGGGACATGAACAGGCAGAAAAAGATGAGGAACAACAGGAAGAAAGTGATGGAGGGCAGCAGCATGATAGTAATGAAGGTGAGCAGCAGCAAGACCAAGAAGAGGAGAGTGCTGATCAGCAGCAACTCAGTGGTGTTGAACAACAAGAACAAGTGGAAGGGAAGCAGTTTAGGCAGCAGTTGGAGCAACAGCTTGAACCACAAAATGAACAAGAACTTGAAACACAGCAACATCATGATGTTGGTGATCAAGGGCAGCATTTTGAGCAGCATGATGTTGAGGGGTAGCAGCAGTCTCCTCATGACAAACATCAGTACCCTCATGATACACTACAACCTCCTCAAGATGCACAACAGCTTCAAGAGGAAAGGAAATTTCAAGAAGGTAACAAACAAGATGACAAAGGCAAAGCAATTATGCTTTCCTCTCTTGAAAAGACTAAGCCCAAAACATCAAGGAAGAAAGTGCCCAAGGTTATCACTCCAAAAGTGACAAGAGCTCCCCGGAGCAAAAGAAAGTTGTCAAAGGAGCCTATCACTGATTTGCCTAGGAGGAAGAGCGCAAGACTAGTCTTCAAAGGCAAAGGAAAAGGCAGGATAGGAGAAGGACACGAGCATGGGAGCGCTTTGGATTCCATCTCAATCCAAAGTGACGACAGTGACAACGAGGCCTGGATTCTTGAAAACCTTCTAATCCATAGAGAGGGAAAAATTGATACATTAGAGGATGACCTTCATCGGGCTAGAAAATTCAATCAATTCTTGCAGATCAATCAAGTACAAGAAGGAGGCCGCCAAAGCCCAAGCAAGGATAGAGGAGCTCATAGGTGATTGATGAAGATGAAGAAGAGGACCAGCCTAGGCGAAAGAAGCCTAGAACCATAGGGCTTAGAAAATCTCTTGAGAGGCAAAAAGAAGTGGAACAAGCCCTTCTTCAATCCACTCCCCTCACTGCACTACTTGAGCAAGAGATTGAAAGAAATAAGGAGGCATGGCTAGAAAGGGAAAATAAGAATTTGGAGATGAATCTTGAGAAGGCAAACAGGGACTTAGAGCTGCAAAGGAAGAGGACAAAACATTATCAAAATCTAAATCAGTTTGCCCCGCGCAAGTTAAAGGCCACTCAAAAGAAACTAAAGGAAGCAAAGGGGAAGTGCGCGGCATGGAAAGAGAAGAAGGACACATCAGCACTTGACGTTTTGGCTTCCGTTTCAGAGCATATTGTCGAGGACCCTTGAGGGTCATGCACACCAATTTTGGGCACATTTCGACAATTTTGGTTTTTTGGCATTTTTGAGTTTTTGGTCAAAAACTCATAAATTCGCCATTTCATTTTAAGGATTCTTCAAGGGAGGAGAATGGTATCATTGGATGCCATAATTTCATGAGCACACCCTCAGTGATGTTCAGAACATTTTCAGATCATTTTCTCCCTCAAAACGACGAAAAAGGCTCTCTTTTTGCACACTCTTCCCGGTCTATCAGCAGACTTTACTTTTTTGGCTTTTTACACACAGGTGCTGTTTTGGAGGACTTCTAGGCATCGGATCAGGAAAATTTCACTTATTATGGAAAGTAGACACTCATATATTTCCAACGAGCTATCATGAGCCTCGTTTCGACATCAGGAAGACTGCCAAATGTTTCCGGCAAGTCAGGGGACCTTTTTCTGATGTAAATTTGAAATATTTTTGTAATTTTTGAACCTCTAAAAACTACCTTTTCCAAATGTGCATTTCGCTATTTTTGCACATGAAAAATTATGCAAAGTCAATTAAATTCCCTTTTTTAGCATTTTTCAGATATTTTATGAGATATTTTTTTTCTTGGGCTTTGCAAAGCCTCAAGGACAAGATTAGATATTTTGATTAGGCCAATAGGATGGCAAGTTGAACCATGAGGTTTTCCTCACTTGAGCCTATATATTCCAAAGGATTTCATTGTAAAAGAGGTTGAACTTGAGAAGAGAAGCAATATATGGTCATATGAGATTTGGAAGGAAATACTTGTGTTATGCTTTTGGATTGCCTCTTGGATGTTCTTGGATGAATGATGAAGGATTGTTGATGGATTCCATGACCTAGTAGAATGGTATAGTGTCTCTTGCTTTGTTGTTGTCTTCTAGTTTTTATTCATGAATACATGTTTCTTGCTTGCTATAGATCAGTAGAGAACAAATTTGAGACATGCCCATGGAGGCACCTCAAATTTCCTGTTTCTTCATAGCTTCTTTGTTTTCTTCTTCCTAAGTAACATTAAAGAATTCCTGACTGCTCTTTAAATATTTAGGATATTGTTGCTTGTTTCATTCATGGTTTTATACATGCTAAGAAGGACTTACGGTATGCCCTACTTACCTATGGCTAGCTATAGTTCCATGCATAAAATTTCTCTTTGACTGATTAGATTATCATTTTGTTTGAACCAAGGAGGCCTAGTTTCGATCTAGCCCTTTGCCTAAAACTATGCAAATCTTGTTGTTCAAAGTGCCCAATAACTTGAAGTACTGTGTTTAGGTGTTCCAGCATAGTGTTTTGAGTTGTTTGTCTTCCTTAAGTGTTTTCCCCAAAGTCTGAAAGCCATTTCCCAAAGTTAGAGGGTCTTATACTTCTATGCATGGCTTGAATGTTTATTTCTATGTATTGATTAGCTTATAGTTACATTTTTCATGATTAATGGTTTTCCCTACCATGTTTATGTGTGCTATTAAACTAGTTATGCTTGAAATCCTTTTTCGTTCACAAAATTGATGTCCATTTACTCCATTTTTCCCAAAGATCCTTTCTACCTTGAATCAAATCGGCCCTTCAACAGCCTTGTATCATCATCTAATAGCTTTCTTGACCTTTTGACCCCATAGCCCGGTTAATCTAACATCTTGTTACCTATTTTATATCTTTGATCTGTTTCATCCCTCACAACTTAAAAAACCAAAAAAATTACTTCATAAATAGCCTAAAAACAGAACACAATAACAGAACACACAGATATCCCTTACACTTATAGAGAGAGCCCTCTCTGAGTCCAAGAAGGCTAGGTCCTTGGGCTTCAAAGATTGGTTTGATGTTACACTGTCATTTGGCATGCCAATCAGCCAAATCACGGGACCCTAACATAATGGCAATCATGGTTTGACCTACTGAGTACATGATAGTCTAGCAAACTCTTATAGACTCTTTAGTCCTTCAACATTTAACTTAGACCATCAGCCTTTAGAATCATTCAGAGTAAACTCTCTGTTTCACCATCTTAGTAAAGTGATGAATCAGGTTCATAACACTCTTACATCCTAGGCTGCACATAAAACTCAAAAAAAAACCACAAAAAACTCCCTTAGATTGGTTTTTGATAGTATTGGCGGTGGACCATACACATATACCTCAAAACAACTAAAAATCCACTTGGCGACTCCACTAGCCTTCAATAGGCCTTACTATTTACCGAACTCTAGGTTACTATCCAATCGACCTATCCCATCGCTCACTAACATAGCGGGAGATGGTGGGACACTGAGTACATCATAGTCTAGAAAACTCTTATAGACTCTTTAGTCTTTTAGATACTTAAACAAGCAAGCAGTCCATAAGATCATTTAGAGTAAACTCTTTTTCTTATCTCCACCCTAGCAAAGTGTCGAAACAAATTTAGAATACTTTAACAAACCATAAGCTTCACATAAGAAACTCAGAAAAAACTCAAAAAACATTTCCAGATTAGTTACTAGTGGTGGACCATAGCTATATCTTCATGAAAAAAACCAAGTTCCACCTGGCGACTCCACCTATCCCTCCCTTTTGGTTTTGACCATCCTTCACTTTAGTATAACCTTAGAGAGGCCATCCATCTGAAACTTTCACAAATACCACCCTCTCTAAAAAATCTAGACTCGAAATCTGGCTTCACGAAGAATATACACCAGATCTCACCCAGACCCAAATCCCCTTATCATAGTAGATGACACAGAGAATATTCTATGGCAAGCTTCCAAAACTGACAATCTAGCTTCTGATAGATCCATCCGTAAAACAAGATCAGTACCTGAACATCTTACTATTTTACCAGATTCCTCTTTTGACTTAGAGTCATCTAAAACGCTTTTTAGAAGCAAGTCCCATAGTAAGATAAACCTTGACAATATTGAATCCCTAGACCCGCCACAGAGTCCTAGTAGAGAAGCTTCACCCTCCACCCCTCCCGAATTTCAGCTTCTCCATCACTTTGGCTCATACCATCCCAGATCTGATCAAAACCAGGTCATTAGTCCAAGTACATCCGCCACACCTATCCGAACCACTACTGTTCAAACCACCTCAACCCATCCCACAAGCCCTCATCTTGTACATCATCCATTAGCTCCCGTCATGGCAGCCTGGTACGCACCTTTGGTGCTGCCACTACCTTTGGCGCCTCTCCCAAATAAATATCAGGACAAAATCCCACACTTTACCAGAGAAAATACTACCACAGATCAACAACATATAAGTAGGATGAGCGATGCTTTTGAATACCTGGAAGTACAAGATGAGACTGTCAGAATGAGAATATTCGCCCAAAGCCTGGGTGGGGAAACCAAAACATGGTTCAAAAGCTTGCTTCCAAACACCATCCACAACATCCCAGAACTATGTCAAGTCTTCAGAAATAGGTGGGAGGTCCGAAAGAACCCTATTCAAATCCTGTCAGAATATAACAACCTAAAACGGGAAAATAGGGAAAGTGTCCAAGCTTACTGCACTAGGTTCAACAGTGTGTATAACTCCCTCCCACCTCATTTCAAACCCCCACTTGGTTTAGCCTTAGAAAAATTCCCCGAGGGTTTTGATCCAGACACGAAATATCATATGAGAGACAAGGATCCCCCTACCTTAGAGGAAATGCAAAAAATAGCCATAAAAGCAGATGCCAACTTAGCAGAAAAAAAAGCTAGGACTAGATCGGAAAGAAAAGTCACATATAGAGACGAGGTGTCCACTTCATCTCCTTCCCTAGATCCTAGAATAGATGACTTAGTCAAGACCATGGCAAAAATGTGGGAAAGGATAAATGAAAAGGTCCCTGTTAGGGACAATCAGACAAACCCTCCAAACAGAAACCAGAACCAAAATGTTAGGAGGGAGCAGTCTCAAAACAGACCAAGGGAAAATGACCAACAAATTAGGCCACCATTCAATGAAAATTATGTAGAAGAAGATGATAGGGATACAGAACCCATTGATGAAAGTCATTTGAACCTTATAGGTTCCGATAATGAGAGTGAGGTGTATCTCACGGAAGAAGAACAATCATTCTTCTCTCCAAATCAGGACGAAACCAACTATGAAGATCCCGATGATCCTGCCATAGACTTCCAGAATGCCATAATAGAATCTCACAGAAAATATGACCTTAGAAGCAAGAAAAATCAAGATAAATCTAAGAAAAGTAGCTTGGACACTGCTAAAACCATTGACACCATCCTTAAAAAAGCAGTCAACAGTAACAAAATCATAGTGGGGAAAATTGAACAAAATAAGGATAGAATTACCCAAACTAACCCTGACTCAGATACTCCTAGTACTTCCACAAAGATTCCCGAAGTAGCTGTGGGGAACAAAATCCCAAAACAGACCCAGCAAACTCAGAACACAGAGAGGGTCATGGTTGAAAAATCTGAAACAAACATGTCCAAACTTCAGTTGCCTTTTAGCTTTTAAGGCGAGATCGCCAAGATCAAGATCACCATGCCTCTTACCGAGCTGATCACCCAAAACTGTTACAAGTCCCAAGTTTTGAAAGTCCTAAGTATGGGAAGCGATGCCAACACCCTTAATCTAGCTGATGACACCCCTGAAGTGTTGTTTGGTCCGAAAATAGAAGGAAAATTTCAAGAGGGAGCTACTCTTCCCTTTTACATCAGTTTAAATATCCATGACCAAATCCTTCACAATGCCATGCTAGACTCCAGCACCTTGCATAATCTTATGCCTAAGGTTGTAATGGAAAGACTAGGCCTGGAAATCAGTTACTGTGGTGCAACTTCATGGCATACTAACTGCATGTGAAATGAGAAGAGGAGGACCATCTGAAGTCAAAGAAGTCATCTTTAGAGCTTCTACAAAAGGGAAATAAGTACAAGAGACAGAAGGATCAGGGTACATCTCAGAAGAAGATGAGGTAAATTTTGTAAAGAAAATCCAACTTGGCACAGGACAGTTCAGAGGTAAGCTTCCTTTCAAATGTTTTTCTTGTGGAAGAAGGAATAAGAATCAGTTTAGCACTAGAAAAGGTTACTATACTCATGAAGACAGTGATGGGTTATCTGACAGTGAGAAAGAATGTGAACAAGATCTTAGACTTCTCATGGCATTTGAAAAAGAATCTAGATAAGAAAAAGATACTTTTATGGATGCTTTAGAGGACAATTATTTTCTTGATGAATTCAATCAACTCAAAATATGCTTAGAAGAAAGTAAAATATCCATAGAAACTCTGAAAAATCAGCTTGTAGAAAAGGAGAAACACAATGACAAATTAGAATGTGAAATAGTAAGTCTAAGAAAAGAAATTGAGAAAGTGAAGACTTTGAATCTTAGATTTTATAAAGGATATGAAACCTTAGATGATATTATCAAGGTACAACGTTCTCCTCTTATAAAGACAGGTCTTGGATATATTGGAGAATCTTCTCAGGCTTCAGCACCAAATTATCTAAAAGCAGCTACAACTAGTATACAACATTCTGCCATTCAGCAAGGGAATAAAGAATCTTTACAGGTAGAGAATGACCATCTCAATTCAAAGAACACTAATAGGAATACCTTTCAAAGAAACACCAATCAACAGGTAAATTCAAGTAGAATATTTCATGATCGTAGAAATTTCTTCTTCAATGGACAATGTTTCTCATGTCACAATTTTGGTCATAAAGTTGTTCAATGTGTTTCATATAAAACCATCATGACAAGAGAAGCAAGAAAGAAAAGGATTGATATTGGAACAAAGAATAATACCTATAACAACTTTTCTCCTCTTCAAAATGAAGTTGAATGTGCTTATTGCAATAACTTTGGCCATGAAGAATCTGAATGCAGGAGCAAAGTCCAGCCAAAAGAGCAGTTTCCTTCAAGCTCCAAAGTGTGGAAAAAGAAGGAATTACAGGTTAAAAATTGTGGCATAGATTTATTTGCAGAAGGTGAAGAAAATCAATGGTACATTGATAGTAGATGCTCAAAACATATGACAGGTGACAAAAACAAACTTCTTGCATATAGTGCGCTAGGAAAAGAAAAGAATGTTACATTTGGAAATGATACTCTTGCTGTAATTAAGGGAAAAGGGTCTGTTTTTCTAAAAGAAAAGGTGAAAGCTAATAATTTCATGTATGTCGATGGATTAAAGCATTACCTATTAAGTGTAAGTCAAATGTGTGATCAAGGAACTTAAGTTGTCTTTAGTTCAAAAGAATGTGTGGTATGTGATCTTGATACAGGTAAAACAATTATAAAAGGAAAAAGAACTCCAAGCAATCTGTATGTATTGAAGAACTGCAAAGAACAATGTTACTTGAGTAAATATTCAGAAAACTGGCTATGGCATAGAAGGTTGGGGCATATGAGCTTCTCTCAAATCAACAAATCAAGTAGACTTAAAGCTGTTCGTGATCTTCCCAATATTACTCTACCTGAAAGTATCATATGCAAATCTTGCCAATTCGGTAAGCAAACCAGAGTGAAATTTAATGCCAAGGAAGGATCATCAAGTAAGCCTCTTGAACTCATTCATACTGACATATGTGGACTTGTGAGGAAAAAGTCACCATGTGGTGAACAATATTATATCTTATTTATTGATGATTTCTCTAGAATGTGTTGGATTGGGTTGATTAAACACAAAGATGAAGCATTTGAGAAATTTTAGATCTTCAAAGCACTGGTTGAAAATGAATTAGATCTAAAAATAAAGTGTCTTAGATCTGATCGAGGAGGAGAATATACATCAGATGAATTCCTTGAATTTTGTGAACAACATGGCATAAAAAGACAGTTTTCTGTAGCTGGCACTCCACAACAAAATGGCGTAGCAGAAAGAATGAATAGAACATTTCAACAAATGGCTAGAGCTATGCTTGATGATTCCGGAACACCTGACACATTTTGGGGAGAAGCAGCACATACAGCGGTAAATATTCTTAACAAGGCACATGTTCATGTAAATAGTGATAAAACTCCATATGAACTCTGGTATGGTAATCCTCCCACTGTGAATCATTTTAGAGTTTTTGTAAGAAAATGCTTTAACAAAAATAATGATGAAAAACTTGGCAAGTTTGAACCCAAAGAAGATGAAGGAATACTTCTTGGTTACTCCTCTAGGAGTAGAGCATATAAATGTTACAATAAAATACTTCTGAATATTGTTGAATGTATTGATGTTGTTATTGATGAGTCTCCTGTAGCTCCAAAAGAAGAAAAACAAACAACAGATGAAGACGATGA
Organism: Pinus albicaulis; assembly: GCA_034641835.2. Taxonomy (NCBI): domain Eukaryota; kingdom Viridiplantae; phylum Streptophyta; class Pinopsida; order Pinales; family Pinaceae; genus Pinus; species Pinus albicaulis. Next base: position 445,087,913 of record CM076575.1, on the reverse strand, counting down.
TGACATATATCCTTCTACATCAAATAGAAATGATATAGACAGTGAACCCAATGAAGAACCGAGAGATGATTTATCTGAAAAAGCTCCATCCAGATATGTTCAAAAGAATCATCCAGAATCTCAAATTTTGGGAGAAAAGGGATCAGGTGTACAAACAAGAAGGACTCTTGTGGGATCTTCTAGCTATCTAGCATTTCTATCCACTATTGAACCACACAATTTCAATCAAGCTAGCAAAGATGAATGTTGGATTCAAGCCATGAATGAAGAGCTTGATCAAATTGAAAAGAATCACACTTGGGAATTAGTACCAAGACCTCATGACAAAAATTTCATTGGAACTAAATGGATATTCAAAAACAAGTTAAATGAGAATGGGGATGTTATAAGAAATAAATATATACTTGTTTGCAAGGGGTATGTGTTGGGAAAAATACTGAGAGGGGGGGTGAATAAGTATTTACTGCATATTCAAAAATTTTACTTTTTCTTGCTTCTAAAACCCATACGCTACTTTCCTGATACAGACTCGCGTATATACGCGGATACCCTTTATGAAACTCGCGTATACAGAGAGATCTAACTATGTCATTAATTCTTCACTTATATCATTCCATCATTCATTCATCAGATGTTTAATAAACAGTAAACATGTGTAGTAAGAACAGAATAAACCATCACACAAATCATCACACATGAACACCAGGATTTTTAGGTGGAAACTCAAGTCGGGAGAAAACCACCGCTGCCATTGCTCACCCTTCAGTATTTTATTATAGAGAAAAAATCTTACAAAATATGTGTTGGTGCAGACTCCTACCAGCATGCAGGCACCCACCTGCGCTCATTTACCAACCTCTCCTGGAAGGGAGCTCCAACCCCCTAACTCGTTTACCAGCCTCTCCTGGAAGGGAACTATGACCCCCTGATCTCGTTTACCAGCCTCTCCTGGAAGGGAGCTACAACCCCCTGACTGAAGGCTACAACCCTCAGCACCTCTATGGACCACGTTTCATCAATTTTCACACTGGATCCAAAGCTTCCTTTAGGACACCACTTGCAGACCACGTTTCATTATATTTTCAGCTGGACCCACTCCATACATTTAAGCTCAATCATACATCAAACTGAAACTTATCAATTCAGACAACCCAGAACTATAGAATACATCATTCATAGCAGTAACACAGCAGAACAGATCAGACATTTCATACCCCTTGCTTCAGCAAACCCTAGTTTTCATACGTGCTTTCCTTTCACTGATACTGCGTATATACGCGCTTCCAATCACATCAACCCACGTATACTTTTGTACAAATTACAGAGCTGATTTGACTGCGCATACGTGCTTTCTCTTCAGCAAAGCCGCGTATATACGCACTTCTTCTATGGTGAACTAGCGTATGGTTCTTCAGACATTTAGGTCATTGCAATTCTTCAGAACAGATACATTACTTAGATTTTACCCTTTACTTCAGACAGATGTTCGCCTCTTCTCAGATCTAATCATCCGCTAAACAGATCTAGCAGATACAAGTACATTTCAGATCTAGATACCCTTCTTCATCATTGGTGCATCATGCAATCAGATCTATCATTCAACTGTAACCCTTTCCATTCAGATATACTTCAGAGAGAAGTATTCATTCAAGCTCAGACATCTTGCACCCACACTCATGATTTGCACAATGAATTTCTTCTCTTTATATAGGTTTACCCCTTTTTCAATACCATGAGCCCCTTTTTCAATACCATGAGCCAAAACAATACCATGAGCCCAAAACTACATTACTTCCGATGGTATTCCTGGACGGGTTCATTTAGACGAATCATTACCCAATACAATGGGTCAATACCATGGTGGTTACCCCTATTTTTGCACCTTTTGAGCGCTTTTGCCCATACGTGACTTGGCACGTACTTAACCGCGTGCATACGTGACTTCTCCTAGACAAATCCACGTATTCCTTGAAACATACTCTTTTCATCATGGATCTAGCACATACTGAATTTCTTTCTTCATTACCTTCTTTACTCACTGTAGATACATCAAATTTACATCATTTAACAGGTTCATCAAGACATATTCTATCTAACACAACTTCATCAAGTAGGCTGCCATCATCTTCATCAAGTGGGTTGCCATTCAAGGAAAACACTCTATCAAGTGGGTTGTCATCAAGGACAACACTCATCATATTACCAACAAACATCATATCCCATCAGATTTACATCATTTACCAAGTCCATCAAGTCAAGAATAACTTCATCAGGTGGATTTCCATCAAGAATAACTTCATCAGGTGGATTTCCATCAAGGACAACACATGCCAACAATCTCATGTCTTCATCTTGATTCAGTGGGTTGCCATCAAGGACAACACTCTGCATCATATTTCCAACAATCTCCCCCTTTGGACTTGATAGCAACCACGATGGTGTTTGATCATGACAACGGATAGGTACATTAAGAATACAATGACACCATGTTACTCTCCCCATTCTTTGACACCATTCTTTCTCTTCATTCAAACACCATGTCACTCTCCCCCTTTGACATCAAGGGCAAAGGGCAGATCAAAACCAACACACTCTCCCCCTTTTCTCCTCATGTAGAAGAAGCGTTCTGTAGATCTGATGTATACTGAAGTGACCAAGCTCCCCCTGAGTTCATGCTGAATCTTCAAACATATTTTTCAATGAATTACATGACTCTATGAACTTCCTATCACCAAAGACTCATACTTACATCAAAGATCCAACCAAGTGGATTTACATATGAGACTCAAATGCCCAACCAAGTGGGTTTACATATCTCAACTCAACTACCCAACCAAGTGGGTTTACAATTTTGACTCAACTACCCAACCAAGTGGGTTTACAAAATTTGACTCAGCTACCCAACCAAGTGGGGTTACAAATTTGTCAAGTCCTTACATGACTGAATATTACAATTTTCATCATGGGTCTCAACAAGACCTTTTCATCAAATTACAAATATGACCATTTATGACCAATACCAGAAAGACTTCAAAGAACATATTTCAGAATCATCATAATTCCAACAATGCATTATACTTAGCAAAGCTAATTCTCCCCCTGAATCTGTGCATCCAAGCATCCTTTCCATATGACCAAGGCTCCCCCTTAGTTTATGTCACCTGAACACCTTCAACAGCAAGTCACCGACTACAATCTCTGCATGATCTGTCCTTATCTAATCATTAGCAGTCAGACTGATGCTCCCCCTAAACCTTTGTTCCTGATCTCCAGCTGTCATCCCAATTCTCTTATCATTAATGCATACGCGACTGTGTCTGCTGAAACTGGCATGTATACGCGACTTTTGTTCATCTAACCCGCGTATGGAAAGTGAAGCATAGAAAATTTTACATTTCTTCAACTCCCCCTGAACTTATATCTCATGTACCTGTCTTCTTCATATCAGATGATTTGCCAGGAAGAAACATCACCATAAAAGCCAAACAGTATTGCAGAATGCTGACACCAACCAAAAATAGTCAGCAACTATCCATACCCGATTTTATGTTCATATACTCACGTATATACGCGACTGTACATCAGGAAAACCGCGTATCCTATTTAATCTTCTGAATTTATGCAGATTTGTTCTTTTGACTGGCAGAGAATACTCCCAGCTTCTGTCTTAGATACTCGAACGCTTCCCTGGGCAAAGGATTGGTAAAGATATTAGCAACTTGTTCTTTGGAGGGAACATACTCCAAATTTACCTTTTCCTCAAGCACTTGTTCAGGTAAGAAGTGATACTTGATGGGAATGTGCTTGGTCTTCGAATGCATAACAGGATTCTTTGAGATAATGATGGCACTTGTAATATCACACATAATGGAGATAGGAGAAGCACATTTGATTTGAAAATCTTGTAAGGTTTGCATCATCCAAAGGAGTTGAGTGCAACAAGATGTGGCAGCCACATATTCTTCTTCTGTTGTAGATAATGCAATAGAATTTTGCTTCTTGCTGAGCCAAGATACTAACCGGGGTCCCATATAGAATGCACCACCACTAGTGCTTTTCCGATCATCAACACTTCCAGCCCAATCTGCATCAGTGTAAGCATGAAGAGTAAGATCAGCATTCTTTGGATACCACAGACCAAAGTCTTGAGTTCCTTGAAGATATTTGAAAATTCTTTTGACAGCCTGAAGGTGAGACTCTTTTGGATTAGCTTGGAATCGTCCAACAATCCCAACTGCATGCATAATGTCTGGTCTAGTCCCAGTGAGATAAAGTAGACTTCCTATCATTGATCTGTATTCCGGTTGATTCACCGTGGGAGAATCATCATGAGAACTGAGATTGCATCCGGTTATCATTGGTGTACTTACAGGTTTGCATTCTTCCATGCCATACTTCTTCAGAATTTGCTTAAGATATTTTTCTTGTGAAAGGAATATACCATCTGTAGTTTGATGCACTTGCAAGCCAAGAAAGAATGTTAGTTCCCCAAGTAAGGACATTTCAAATTCTTGCTGCATGACAAAAGCAAATTTTTGACTCATAGATTCTTCGTTACTCCCAAAAATGATATCATCAACATATACAACCACAATCAATAGTTTATCATTTTCAACTTTTGTGTATAAGTTGCTATCAGCAGACCCCTTTGAAAAACCTTGTTGATGAAGATATTTGTCAAGACAATAATACCATGCCCTTGGAGCTTGTTTGAGACCATATAGATCCTTTTTAAGTCTACAAACAATATTTTCATCATTTCCCAAAATGAATCCTTCCGGTTGTTCTATGTATACTTCTTCTTCTAGATCTCCATTAAGAAAAGCAGATTTAACATCCATTTGATAAACTTTGATTTGTTGATAACTTGAAAAAGCAAGAAACATCCTTATGGCTTCAATTCTAGCTACATGAGCAAACTTTTCTTCAAAGTCTATACCTTCTTGTTGAGTATACCCTTTGCAAACCAATCTAGCTTTGTTTCTTACAACATCCCCATTCTCATTTAACTTGTTCTTGAAAATCCATTTAGTTCCAATGACATTTTTATCATGTGGTCTTGGTACCAATTCCCAAGTGTCATTTTTTTCAATTTGATGAAGCTCTTCATTCATGGCTTTCTTCCAAAATTCATCTTTGCTAGCTTGATTGACATTGTGTGGTTCAATTGTGGATAGAAATGCCAGATGACTAGAAGATCCCACAAGAGTTCTCCTTGTTCGTACACCTGATTCCTTGTCTCCCAAAATTTGAGATTCAGGATGATTCTTTTGAACATATTTGGATGGAGCTTCATCAGATAGATCATTTTCAGGTTCTTCATTTGATCCACTGTCTATATCATTTCTATTTGATGTAGAAGGACATAAGTCACTATCATCTTCTTTTGTTGTTTGTTTTTCTTCTTTAGGAACTGCAGGAGACTCATCAATAACAACATCAATACACTCAACAATATTTCGAAGCCTTTTATTGTAACATTTGTATGCTTTTCTTGTAGATGAGTAACCAAGAAATATCCCTTCATCTGATCTAGGTTCAAACTTGCCAAGCTTTTCATCACTATTTTTGATAAAGCATTTTCTTCCAAAAACTCTAAAATGCTTCACAGAGGGAGAATTACCATACCAGAGTTCATATGGAGTTTTGTCACTATTTACCCGAACATGAGCCTTGTTGAGAATGTTAGCTGTTGTATGTGCTGCTTCACTCCAGAACATGTCAGGAGTTCCAAAATCATCAAGCATAGCTCTATTCATTTGTTGAATTGTTCTATTCATTCTTTCTGCTACGCCATTTTGTTGTGGAGTGCCTGCTACAGAGAACTGTCTTTTTATGCCATGTTGTTTACAAAATTCAAAGAATTCATTTGATGTAAATTCTCCTCCTCTATCAAATCTAAGAAACTTTATTTTTAGATCTAATTCATTTTCTACCAATGCTTTGAAGCTCTGAAATTTTTCAAATGCTTCATCTTTGTGTATAATGAACCCGATCCAACACATTCTAGAGTAATCATCAATAAATAAGATGTAGTATTCTTCCCCACGTGGTGAATTTTTCCTCATAGGACCACATATGTCAGTATGAATGAGTTCAAGAGGCTTACTTGATGATCCTTCTTTGGCATTAATTCGTACTCTGGTCTGCTTACCGAATTGACAAGATTTGCATATGATACTTTCTGGTAGATTAACATTGGGAAGATCACGAACAGCTTGAAGTCTACTGGCTTTGTTGATTTGAGAAAAGCTCAGATGCCCCAGCCTTCTATGCCATAGCCAATTTTCTGAAGACTTGCTCAAGTAACATTGATCTATGCCATTCAGTACATACAGGTTGCTTGGATTTCTTTTTCCTTTTATAATGATTTTACATGTATCAAGATCACGAACCACACATTCTTTTGAACTAAAGACCACTTTTGTTCCTTGATCACACATTTGACTTACACTTAACAGGTTATGCCTTAATCCATCCACATACATGACATCATTAGCCTTCACCTTTTCTTTTAGAAACACTGACCCTTTTCCTTTAATTACAGCAGGAGTATCATTTCCAAATGTAACTTTCTTTTCCTTTAATTACAGCAGGAGTATCATTTCCAAATGTAACTTTCTTTTCCTTTTCTAGAGCATTATATGTAAGGAGTTTGCTTTTGTCACCTGTCATGTGTCTTGAGAACCCACTATCAGTGTACCATTGATTTTCTTCACCTTCTACAAATAACGCTATCCCACAATTTTCAACCGGTATTTCTTTCTTTTTCCACACTTTAGAGCTTGAGGGAACATGTTCTTTTGGCTGGACCTTGCTCCTGCATTCAGATTCTTCATGACCAAAGTTATTGCAATAAGTACATTCAACTTCGTTTTGAAGAGGAGAAAAGTTGTTATAGGTGTTCTTATTTGGTTCAATATTCATATTTTTCTTTCTTGCTTCTCTTGTCATGATGGTTTTATATGCAACACATTGAGCAGCTTTATGACCAAAATTGTGACATGAGAAACATTGTCCATTGAAGTAGAAATTTCTGCGATCATGAAATCTTCTATTTGAATTTACCTATTGGTTGTAGCTTCTTTGAAAGATCTCCCTGTTAGTGTTCCTTGAATTGAGATGATCATGCTTTACCTGTAAAGATACTTTGTTCCCTTGCTGAGTGGCTGAATGTAGTGAACTAGTTGTGGCTGCTTTCAGGTAATTTGGTGCTGAAGTCTGGGAAGATTCCCCAGTATATCCAAGACCTGTTTTTATAAGAGGAGATCATTGTATCTTGATAATCTCATCTAAGGTTTCTGAACCTTTAGAAAATCTAAGATTGAGAGTCTTCACTTTCTCATTATCTTTCCTTAGACTTACTACTTCACACTCCAATTCCTCAATGCGTTTTTCCTTTGCTTCAAGCTGATTTTCAAGAGTATCTATGATTATGTTCTTTTCTTCTAGGCTTACTTTGAGTTGATTGTTTTCTTCAAGAAAATCATTTTCCTCTAGAGCATCCACAAAAGTATCCTTTTCTTCTCTTTGTTCAAATGCCATGAGAAGTCTAAAATCTTCTTCACATTCTTCCTCATTATCAGATGACCCATCACTGTCTTCATTAGTATAATAAATTTTTCTTGTGCTAGATCGATTCTTATTCCTTCTTGCTACTTCTTTTCCTTTAGCCGATGTTTCTTTATAAGGAAACTTTGCAGCATAATGACCAACTCTTCCACAATCAAAACATTTGAAAGGAAGCTTACCTTTGAACCTTCCGGTTCCTAGTTGGAGTCTTCTCACAAAATTTTCTTCTTCTTCTTCTTCAGATATATAGCTGGATTCTTTGAAAACTTCCTTTTCTTTTCCTTTTGCAGACGCCTTAAAAACAACTTCTTTGATTTGAGAAGGACCTCCTTGTCTCATTTCAAAAGCAGTCAGAATACCATGTAATTGAACAATAGTAAGATTTTGCAGATCTTGCCTTTCTTCAATAGCTGGAACTTTAGAGTCAAATTTTGAAGTCAAGGATCTTAAGACTTTTTCAACCAGAGTAGTATCGGTTATGGTTTCACCCAAATTTCTCATCCGATTTGCAATATCATCTAGACGAAGAAAGAAACTGGCAACACTTTCATCACTATGCATCTTCAAATTTTCATATTCGATTCTAAGAGTTTGGAGTTTTGCACTTTTTACCTTTGTATCTCCTTCATAGCTCAGAATGATTTTGTCCCATATTTCTTTTGCCGAATGTAGCTGCATCACTTTAGCAAATTCTGATTCAGACATGCTTCCTAATAAGACATTCACTACTTTGGCATTGATTTCATACTTCTTCCTTTCAGTTGCATCAGTAGGAATACTTGCCGGGTATTGATAACCTTCTTCCACGATTGCCCATACATCTGCACCAAGACTTTGCAGATATGATTTTGTTCGTACCTTCCAGAATATCAGATTGCTTCCATTGAATAGAGGTGGCTTTATAGACATTACTCCTTCTTGACTTCCCATTGCGATGGATCTCCTTCAAGCGATCAAGCTTCTGCAGAAGGACCTCCTCTGATACCAATTGTTGGGAAAAATACTGAGAGGGGGGGTGAATCAGTATTTACTGCATATTCAAAACTTTTACTTTTTCTTGCTTCTAAAACCCATACGCTACTTTCCTGATACAGACTCGCGTATATACGCGGATACCCTTTATGAAACTCGCGTATACACAAAGATCTAATTATGTCATTAATTATTCACTTATATCATTCCATCATTCATTCATCAGATGTTTAATAAATAGTAAACATGTGCAGTAAGAATAGAATAAACCATCACACAAAGCATCACACATGAACACCGGGATTTTTAGGTGGAAACCCAAGTCGGGAGAAAACCACCGCTGCCATTGCTTAGCCTTCAATATTTTATTATAGAGAAAACATCTTACAACATATGTGCTGGTGTAGACTCCTACCAGCACGCAGGCACCCACCTGCGCTCGTTTACCAGCCTCTCCTGGAAGGGAGCTACAACCCCCTGACTGAAGGCTATAACCCTCAACACCTCTATGGACCACGTTTCATCAATTTTCACATTAGATCCAAAGCTTCCTTTAGGACACCACTTGCAGACCACGTTTCATTATATTTTCAGCTGGACCCACTCCATACATTTAAGCTCAATCATACATCAAATTGAAACTTATCAATTCAGACAACCCAGAACTGTAAAATACATCATTCATAGCAGTAACACAGCAGAACAGATCAGATATTTCATACCCCTTGCTTCAGTAAACCCTAGTTTTCATACGCGCTTTCCTTTCACTGATACCACGTATATACGCGCTTCCAATCACATCAACCCGCGTATACTTCTGTACAAATTACAGAGCTGATTTCACTGTGCATACGCGCTTTCTCTTCAGCAAAGCCGCGTATATATGTGCTTCTTCTGTGGTGAACTAGCGTATGGTTCTTCAGACATTTAGTTCATTGCAATTCTTCAGAACAGATACATTACCCAGATTTTACCCTTTACTTCAGACAGATGTTCGCCTCTTCTCAGATCTAATCATCCGCTAAACAGATCTAGCAAATACAAGTACATTTCAGATCTAGATACCCTTCTTCATCATTGGTGCATCATGCAATCAGATCTATCATTCAACTGTAACCCTTTCCATTCAGATATACTTCAGAGAGAAGTATTCATTCAAGCTCAGACATCTTGCACCCACACTCATGATTTGCACAATGAATTTTTTCTCTTTATATAGGTTTACCCTTTTTCAATACCATGAGCCAAAACCACATTACATCCGATGGTATTCCTGGACGGGGTCATTTATACAAATCATTACCCAATACAATGGGTCAATACCATGGTGGTTACCCCTGGTTTTGCACTTTTTGAGCGCTTTTTCCCATACGCGACTTGGCACGTACTTAACCGCGTGCATACGCGACTTATCCTAGACAAATCCGCGTATTCCTTGAAACATACTCTTTTCATCATGGATCTAGCACATATTGAATTCCTTTCTTCATTATCTTCTGTACTCTCTGTAGATACATCAGATTTACATCTTTAAACAGGTTCATCAAGACATATTCTATCAGGCACAACTCCATCAGGTGGGTTGCCATTCAAGGACAACACTCTATCAAGGGGGTACTCAGCATCATATTGTCAACACACATCATATCACATCAGATTTACATCATTTACCAAGTCCATCAGGTCAAGAATAACTTCATCAGGTGGATTTCCATCAAGGAAAACATATGCCAACACTCTCATGTCTTCATCTTCACTCAGTGGGTTGCCATCAAGGACAACACTTTGCATCATATTGCCAACAGTATGCTCAACAAGAAGGTATAGACTTTGAAGAAAATTTTGCTCCTATAGCTAGACTTGAAGCCATAAGAATGTTTCTTGCTTTTTCAAGATTCCAACAAATCAAAGTTTATCAAATGGATGTTAAATCTGCTTTTCTCAATGATAATATAGAAGAAAAAGTTTATATAGAACAACAAGAAGGATTCATTTTGGGAAATGATGAAAAAATTGTTTGTAGACTTAAAAAGACTCTATATGGTCTCAAACAAGCTCCAAGGGCATGGTATTATTGTCTTGACAAATATCTTCATCAACAAGGATTTTCAAAAGGGTCTGTTGATAGCAACTTATACACAAAAACTGAAAATGATAAACTATTGATTGTGGTTGTATATGTTGATGATATCATTTTTGGAAGTAATGAAGAATCTATAAGTCAGAAATTTGCTTCTGTTATTTAGCAAGAATTTGAAATATCTTTACTTGGGGAACTAACATTCTTTCTTGGCTTGCAAGTGCAACAAGCAACAGATGGCATATTCTTATCACAAACAAAATATCTTAAGAAAATTTTGAAGAAGTATGGCATGGAAGAGTGAAAACCTGTAAGTACACCAATGATAACCGGATGTAATATCTGTTCTCATGATGATTCTCCCGCGGTGAATCAACCAGAATATAGATCTATGATAGGAAGTCTACTTTATCTCAGTGGGACTAGACTAGACATTATGCATGCAGTTGGGATTGTTGGACGATTCCAAGCTAATCCAAAAGAGTCTCACCTTCAGGCTGTCAAAAGAATATTCAAATATCTACAAGTAACTCAAGACTTTGGACTATGGTATCCAAAGAATGTTGATCTCACTCTTCATTCTTACACTGATGCAGATTGGGCTGGAAATGTTGATGATTGGAAAAGAACTAGTGGTGGTGCATTCTATATGGGGCACCGATTAGTATCTTGGTTCAGCAAGAAGCAAAGATCTATTGCCTTATCTACAACAGAAGCAGAATATGTTGCTGCCGCATCATGTTGCACTCAACTTCTTTGGATGATGCAAACCTTACAAGACATTCAAATCAAATGTTTACCTCCTATCTCCATTATGTATGATAATACAAGTGCCATCAGTATCTCAAAGAATCCTATTATGCATTTCAAGACCAAGCACATTCCCATCAAGTATCACTTCTTACGTGAACAAGTGCTTGAACAAAAGGTGAAGTTGGAGTATGTTCCCTAAAAAGAACAAGTTGCTGATATATTTACCAAACCTTTACCCAGGGAAGCGTTTGAATATCTCAGGCAGAAGCTAGGAGTTGTCTCTGCCTCTCAGAAGATCAAATCTGCTTAAATTTAGAAGATTAAATTGGATACGTGGATTTCTTGAAGGACAGTCATGTATATATGCGAGTTTATAGATAGAAAACCATGTATGGGTGTTTGTTGACAAAAATTTTCTGGGTCAGCATTCTTCAGCACAGCTGCAGTGCTGTTGGGTATCTCTGGTGATGTTCTAGCTCTCATATTTTTGTTTCATTCTCTAATGCTTCTGATGAATATGCCTTGATGATTTTCTATTGAAACTGTTCAGGATGCACAGGCTAAGGGAGAGCATTGGTCATGTGGAAAGGATGCATTGTTGGCATTCTAATTATTTGTTGTAGTCTGATCTCATGCTTGAGAATCTTTGATCTTGATTGTATAAGTCATTACTGTAATTGATGAAAAAGTTCATGTTGAGACCTATGATGTAAAATTGAAATATTCATTCATGTAAGGACTTTTTCAAATTTGTAAACCCACTTGGTTGCGTAGTTGAGTCAAAATGTGTAAACCCACTTGGTTGGGTACTTGAGTCACATATGTAAATCCACTTGGTTGGACCATTGATGTAAGTATGAGTCCTTGGTGATAGGAAAGGTCATAGAGTCATGTACTTCATTGAAAAATATGTTTGAAGGCTCAGCATGAACTCAGGGGGAGCATGGTCACTTCAGTGCACATCAGATCTACAGAGCTCTTCTTTCTACAAGAGAAGAAAAACCTTGTTTTGGTTTTGATCCGCCCTTTGCCCTTGATGTCAAAGGGGGAGATTGTTGGCAATATGATGCAATGTGTTGTTCTTGATGGAAACCTACTTGATGAAGTTGTCTTTGGATAACAACCTATGTGTTAAAGATGTAAGAATCTATGTAAGAATGATGTATCTACAGTTTAGTTAAGATGTGACAGAGAAAATAATTCCAGTAAGTGTTGGAGAAATGATGAATATAATATGTCACAATGTATACGCAAGTTTGTAAAGGCCAAGTCACGTATGCATGCGGATAAGTACGTCCCAAGTCACTTATGCCCTTTGCGCTCCAAATTTATAATCCAAAGGGGCATTACCATGGTTTTGGCACACAGTATTGAGCGTTGTATGGTTTATTTGATTCCGTCCAAGAATACCATAGGAAGTTGTGTGGTTTTGGCTCATGGTATTGATAAAGGCTAAAACTATATAAGGAGAAGAGGATCATAGTTGAAGATGTGCATGTGTAAGGGTTGTTAATAAATAAATCTCTTTAAGAGATATCTGCATGGTTGAACTTTGTTCTTGATTGATAGATATGAATCTATGATGCACCTATGGATATGATGAAGGGTCAAGATCTCTAGATATAGAAATGATGAATCTCTAGGATGATCTGCAAAAGAAATGATGAAGACCTGGCACAAGTCTAATGAAGAAATTGAAGAAATCTGGGTAATTTTATAGATCTGGTATGTTCTACAAATTTATCTTTTACAGATCTATATGCTAGTTTGTCTCAGTAAAAGCGCGTATATACGCGGGTTCGATTAATAAAAAGCGCATATGGAAGTTAGGGTTTCTGAAGCTTATTTACAGATATCACTTCCGTGTTTTTTGTTTTCTCTCTGTTTTCGGTCAATGAAGTCTACTTGGAATTCAGGGTTGATTGAATTTGGAGTATGCTGCTGATTTGATAATGAACAAATCTAATCACTGATTGAGAAAACATGATGAAGGATGAGTGAGAAAACATGGTTAAACCTGACTGACTGTCTAAAGGTTTTGCATTGCTGAAAGCCTCAGATCTGTATCTGAGATTGATCACATTCTAAAAATCAGTATTCTCATAAGCATACGCAGGTTGATACGAATAAAAGCGCGTATCCATGTAGCTTCGATGAAGAGAAGTGGCATATGCATTTCATGTTATGAAAAACAGTATGCACAGAGGCATACGTAGGTTGGTGAACAGGGAAGCATGTATACATGCGGCTTCAGTAAAGAGAAGTAGCGTATTCTATTTGAATTGATGGTTGTTCAAGGTTGAATGTGTATCTAATTATCTACTATGAAGTCTGGGTTATTTCTGATATTCTGGTTATAGTGGTATTGCTGTTCTGATTGAAATTTTGGGTAATGTATGATTGTTGATGTTAAGGGGTTGTATTGAAGTTGTTTTGATCGAGTATGAAAATTGATGAAATGTGGTCTGCAGTGGATCTGAGGGTTGAAGCCTTCAATATGAAAGTAGAAGCTTTCAGCCAGTAGTAGCTGGTATTGAAATCAGGGGGTCGAAGCTCCCTTCCAGGAGAGGCTGGTAAACGTGATCAGGGGGGTTGGAGCTCCCTTCCCGTTGTAGCTGGAAAACAAGAGAAGGTTGCAGCCTTTTGTAGGTAGAAGCCTGCGTACTGGTATAAGTCTACATCAGTACAATTTTGTAAGAGATTTTCTATGTAATAAAGATAGAAGACAGAGACGACAGCAGCTGTGGTTTTCTCCCGATTTGGGTTTCCACCTTAAATATTGGTGTTCATGTGTGTGATGCTTTATATTATTGTTTATTGCTCGTAACTTCAGATTATATAGCCTTATTCATAACTAATAAATCTTTTTAAAATACTGTTTCTCTAAATCTGAAAGATAAATCAGTATACGCTAGTTTCCTTCTATATTTCCACATGCATACGCTAGTTCAGTTCATAAAAATCGAGTATGGAAATCTTCTCAAAGAAAAAGTAAAAATTTTTCATTCAACTCAAAATACTGATTCACCCCCCCTCTCAGTATTCTTCCCAACACTTACAAGTGTGAAAATGGGCCAAATAGATAAGGACATAGTCAAATTTGACTAACTCAACATGCATTCTTGAGGAGGGAGAGATCACCTAAGAAAATCGGTTCAATGTGAACAATGATCAGCCTAAGACACATATGTAAACTAGATTGAAGATCTATAGTGTGAAAAGAGGCATTGGAGGTGGATTAGTTGACCAAGTCAACAACTCAGCCACAAGAGGAGGGAAGCAAGCTAGGGTAGCGCAGTTTTGAAAGAGGAAGCTTCATGAAGAAGTCACCTCAACATTGTGTGGGGTCCGGGGTGAGGAGGCTCACCAAAGCTAAAAGGAAGGCATAGCATCAAAGGGAGATCATTCATGTATTTAGATATTTTGGTCTAGAGACCAATTGCATACTTCATTTGTTTAGCCAGAGTTGTTGCACTGCTTAGTGCAAGGGATTCCTGTGCAGGAATTCCATCCTCAATTTGGATTAGCTTGCTTAAGGGATCAAGAGAGAATTATTTGAGCTTAATTTCAATATTTGGCTTGGGGCCATTCATCTACTTTCAGCCACAACATAGTCTCCTTCAGAAAACTATGTCCTTTATGTAGCAGCAGCAGCAACACAGCTGCACCCTTTGATTTAATGCAAATCCTTGAGGAGGAGGTGCTCATTTCCCTCCGGAAGTTCTAATAATATGCCTAGGGCCATATATTTGAATTATTCTGATATTTCATGTCATGTAAAGCCATATTTAATACATATATGCAATAACTATGTTATTTTCTGCAATACTATTTGTTATTCATGCATTTTGTCGGAAACCTTTGCCAGTTGTCTTTCTCTTTGCATAAATGATGTTAAACCTCCATTTATCTGCCATTTGATTAATATAAAATTCATATCAGACCTTTTCCATCATTTTCTGTAGAAACCCTCATGGAAATTATGCTCTCACTATATTCAGAAATTTCTGTTTAGTAAAGTCATGGGAAATCAGTGTTTTCTAGCCTAATTGAGAAAGGAGGAGTTGTTTAATATAGCTATAAGAATTATTTTGAGCTTGAATTTGGATCATAGGTCCCTCATGACCTAAGCTATCATATATAGCCATTTCCCCTACTTATTTTCACGCTCATTTCTGGAAAAAAAAAACCTTTTTAGGGCATAAAACACCCTTTTTCCCCACTTTCCGGATCATGAAACACAATACCAGTTGATGTTGTAGCTAAAAATGATGTTTATGGATTTATTATGCATATTTTACACTTATTCATCATAACGGGACCATTATACAGCTTATTCATTGCAGAGTTTCAAAATTGGAACATTACAGTGGTATCGAAGTCTTCATCTTAGCTCAGCATGTGGATTTCAGATCCAATAAGAAAATAAGAAGAAGAGGAGAAAAAAATTATGGAGAGGATGATTTTACTCTCATCCATTTTCAGATCCAATAATAAATAAGAAGAGAAATGCATTGAAACTCCAAGGGGGTTTCAAGGAGGAAAGAGTTGCAATGAGACCTCTAGAAGGTTTCAAGAAGCAGAAGAAGATGCATGTACTTCCTATTCTCATATAGGAAGTGAAGAGAAATGGGACCACTTAGAGCATCAAATATTGAGTGGGTATTTAGCATAATACAAGTTCTAACCTAGGGCTTCCAAAGAGACCCTAGATTTTCCTCAGTTTGTTCAACTAAGAGAAGAAAGAAGATCTTGTAGCAAAGTAGAAATCAAGGGCAATAGATTCCTATTATCTAAATTTGATGGGTCAACTATAGTAGGAGCTTGGGCAAGAAATTTTGAGGCATTCTTCCTACTTCATCCAGTGGAAGAGAGAGAGGCAACAAAAATTGTAGTGATGCACTTGGAGGGTGAAGCCAATACTTGGTGGTGAAATCACTTAAGCCACACAAGAGTGACTTCCTTTTCTGAGTTCACTCAAGAGCTGATCAGAACTTTTGATGAAGAGAGATCAGAGGAGATAGGGTCCACACCACCATGGGAAGAGACAAGTACCAGCGCTGCCATGGCCTTGAGAGAGCAGCCTTCTACACCAACAATTGGAGCAGCCAACGCATTGAAGAGAGGACCTCTTGCAACCATAGAAGATGTCCCAGAGGCTCATAAAGGTATGCATAAGTTTCCATGTCTTAACATTGCAGAAAATTTTATGGAAAGGGTTGGATATTTGGTTGCATATGGCCCAGGATCAAATGGCATTGCTGAGATAGAGAAGCAGGATTGCACTGCGCTGTGCAAGCTTGGAGGATTGAAGGGAAATTTGAACCCTCAACCTCATGTATCACTGATAAGTTACACACAACCCTTGAGGTTGGAGTGTGAATTCTTGGAGGATGGAGTGAACCTTGTTCCAAACAAATTCATGCAGAACCAAATGTTCATTTGGGAGTTGATGCATGAGATAGCCAAAACACCCTGGAGGAGGGTTACAACACTGTCAAGAGGTAGTAGCAAGGAGGCTTTGCTTTCAGCCCCTTTGGATCCTTATTGGTTCAAAATGATCATTGGTGAGAGATATTCTCTAGGAGTTCTCTAAGGAGTTGCATTTTAGCATCTCATGAAATGCAAGGAGAAAAATCTGATATGGGAGGATGGTAGCCTCTTTTGGAGGAATGCCAAGATGGAGAATGCTCAGAGGCATCCATCAATGGATAGGTGGATGTGGATAGAGAGCAAGAAGCTAGAAATTTACTTGCAACTCTATGATATATGGCAGCAGGAGGCAAGACTGCATTAGATACTCTTGAGCGAGTTTGGCCATCATGTGGCATATCCTTCTTCTAAGGGTATGAGGGAGGAGGATACCTGGCAGAGTACTTGCATCATGGGGCATCAAGGGGTGCGGATGCATTATGATGATATGGTCATTTTGTTTTCACTGCATCAGTTGTATGATGGAGGTATGATGAGGCGGAAAAGACATTTTTTTCTTTGGAGGATTGAAAGAGAGAAAGGGAAGAGTTGCTCTCACATTTTGCATGATGTTGCAATGGGAGGAGATGGAAACATTATGAGAGGAGTCTTTGAAATTGAGCATGTCATAGGATGGATTTATGAGTTGGCAGGAGCCTATTTGCATAGGCCAACAACACTGTCACTTGGGAGCATGAGCTTATTGGTTGAGTGTTCCCAGGATCACTTCATATTTGATGCACTTGGTGGGCATAGAGGAGGTGAGATTGATAGAGTGGTGGATGGACTCATTGGTTGCTGTGGTATGCTCTCCTTGACTTGGATGTCCAAGCATAAGAAGGAGGATTTTCATGGGGAATGTGATTCACTCCTCTTTAGATTGATATTCCATACCACTATGGAGGATTCATCTATGGATCTTGTCACCATTTTGCTTCCATCACATGGTAAGAACTTTGTTGTTGCACTTATTGATTGTTCATCACTATATTTATATACTCTTACCATGTCCTTGTAGTGCATTTCTCTACAAAGGGGAAAGGTGCTCTTTAGATTCCATGGTCTATTTTTAGCCAGCTATTATGATGGAGAGAGCCATATAATGTATGATCCGGGGCAAGTATATGGTTGCTTCTTGTATGCTCAATTGACATATCCAGCCATCTACTATTTACTAATGGGTGTGATGACTTATACAACAAGCCATTTGTCAAGAGATAACTTTCCATACCATTTCCTGAAGCTGGAGTGGGGAAGAATGTGCTGTGACCACTTGGGAGACTGTTGGTACACTCTAGCACTACATAAAATCTTCAGTCTTTCTCTCATTATTATGTTGATCATGATCCTATGTGCTGATGTTATTCTTGCCTATATGAGGAGCATGATTGGAGGAGGAACACATGGAGTGGGTGTGTTCTTGGGGGAGAATCATCCCCACACTTTTTGTATTGCATGCTCTAATGGGAGCATGGGAGGGGATATGGCCTCTAAAGGAAAATATTTTTTGTTAATAAGGAGGGCCATGAGATGGATGGATTTCCATATGATGATAATTTCTTGTCCATCATGTATGAGATGGTTTGGGCCAGCTTGATGCACAGTGCTGGGAGAGGGACCTTTGGAGATCTAGCTTCCTTCTTGCGATTTGAGGGCAACATGATGGCAGCCCAAGATCATAAAATCCTTTAAACTTGTCTTAAGTGGAGAGGAAAGCAGCGTGGGGTAGACTATTATGAATACCCTGGTTAGAATTTTAGCCCACCTACTTTTCCGGAGCTTCAGGTGGAGGATGATTTTCATGAGTTACCATTTTGGAGGGTGGCTCATTTTGCTTGGTTGATAGCTTGGGGAGGAGAGATTCGAATGGGGATGATGAGTCCCAACCTATATCAACCCTTATGCTTCAAGGGGATATTCACACAGCCAATTTTTGCTTCCATGGATGTTCTACTGTCACATAATGCCAACTATTTAGATAGCTTACACACTTGGGAGAGGAAACTTGGAGATATATTGATGATGCAGCACCTTGATCCTTGGAGGATTTTATCTTATGAGGTTGCTACAGGGAAGAGGAGGATGCTCTTCAATCTTATCCTTGCAGTTGCTTGGGGACAAGAAAAATTTGGGAGGGGAGGACTGTAATGTTTCCAAATTTTCACATAGCAAGTTGGAACATTAGATTTTGCTAATTTCACCTAGGAGAGGAATAAATGGGTAAGGGAGCCCATGAAAAATAAAAATATGAATAATTTCCATTTTAAGAAGGAAGGGGATCACTTCAGGAGCTGAAATTTACACTTACAAGTGTGAACATGGGCCAAATAGATAAGGACATAGTCAAGTTTGACTAAGTCAACATGCATTCTTGAGGAGGAAGAGATCACCTAAGCAAACTGGTTCAATGTGAACAAGGATCAGCCTAAGACACATATTTAAAATAGATTGAAGATATATAGTGTGAAAAGAGGCATTGGAGGTGGATTAGTTTACCAAGTCAACAACGCATCCACAAGAGGAGGGAAGCAAGCTAGGGCAGTGCAGTTTTGAAAGAGGAAGCTTCATGAAGAAGTCACCTCAACATTGTGTGGGTTCCGGGGTGAGGAGGTGCACCAAATTTAAATGGAAGGCATAGCATCAAAGGGAGATCATTCATGTATTCAGATATTTTTGTCTAGAGACCAATTCCATACTTCAGTTGTTTAGCCAGAGTTGCTTCACTGCTTAGTGCAAGGGATTCCTGTGCAAGAATTCCATCCTCTCTTTGGATCAGCTTGCTTAAGGGATCAAGAGAGAATGATTTGAGCTTAATTTCAGTATTTTTCTTGGGGCAATTCATCCACTTTATACCATAGCACAGTCTCCTTCATAAAACTGTTTCCTTTATGCAGCAGCAGTAGTAGCACAACTGCACCCTTTGATTTAATGCAAATCCTTGAGGAGGAGGTGCTCATTTCCCTCTGGGAGTTATAATAAGAGGCCTAGGGTAATCTCTTTGTATTATTCTGATATTTCATGTCATTTACAGCCATTTTTAATACATATATGCAGTAACTGCATTATTTTCTGCAATACTGTTTGTTATTCATGCATTTTGCTGGAAACCTTTGTCGGGTGTCTTTATCTTTGTATAAATGATGTTAAACCTCCATTTCTCTGCCATTTGATTGATATAAAATTCATATCATACTTCTTCCATAATTTTCTATAGAAACCCTCATGGTAATTACACTATCACTGTATTCAAAAATTTATGTTTCGTAAAGTCATGGGAAATCAGTGTTTTCTAGCCTAGTCGGAAAAGGAGGAGTTGTTTAATATATCTAGAAGCATTATTTTGAGATGAAATTCGGATAATAGGTCCCTAATTACCTAAGATATCATATCCATCCATTTCTCCTGCTTATTTTCATGCTAATTTCTAAAAACAACCTTTTTAGGGCATAAAACACCCTTTTTCCCAACATTCTGGATCATGAAACGTAGTACCAGTTTATGTTGTAGCTAAATATGATTTATATGTATTTATTATGCATATTTTAAGCTTATTAATCATAAAAGGACCGTTATACATTTTATTCATTGCAGAGTTTCAGATTTGGAACATTACATGAACCCTTCTTACACTTCACCTCCTCATTATTCTATAAAAACTCCATGAGAGGCACATTGTAAGGGTTGGTATTTGAATACTAATTGAATTTAAATAGCTATTAAGGCTGCTGAAGCTCTATTTTTTAATAGAAGAAAGATAGGCTGAGATGAGAAGTTTGAAGCTGTAAAGACCCACTGGACTTGAAGATTGTAACTAGTTTGAAAATCAAATATACAAGTTGATTTATGGGATCCTGGTATATGTCAATGGTGATGTTTTTATTATTTTAAATTGTTATTTTTATCATGTTTTCCATACTTTCCATTTTATCTAATAAAGAACAACAAATATAGATTAGGATTTGCTGTCAAGTACCCTAAATCTCACTGATAAATCCTTATCTTTATGTTTTCTGCTAATCGTGTATTTGAGGATAATTCAATAGAGTGTGATCAGTCAAGGAATGTTGGTGAGCCCTTGTCTTGCTGAGTAAAACTTGAGATTATATCCTTTAATTTTCTTACAAAGTTTGCTAACTAAAGTTGAATTAGAGAAGTTTATGGTTAGCCCTCTCCTCTAATTTCTTCTCCAACAGTTGCTTTGAAAATATCTCTTGAAATTATGTCAAAATCAGGCTAGGTTAAAAGTCCTTATTTGATCTTAGACTACTTTTTATGTTAATCTTGAATGTTTTCCTTTGAATATGCTAAAAGCGGGCTAGGTTAAAATTCCTTACTTGATCTTAAGCTATTGTTTGTTTATCTTAAATGTTTTCTTTTGAGAATATGCTGAAAGCAGACTAGGTTAAAAGTCCTTATTTTATCTTAAGCTATTCTTTGTTTTCCTTTGAATATGCTAAAAGCAGGCTAGGTTAAAATTCCTTACTTGATCTTAAGCTATTATTTGTTTATCTTAAATGTTTTCTTTTGAGAACATGCTGAAAGCAGACTAGGTTAGAAGTCCTTATTTGATCTTAAGCTATTCTTTGTTTTCCTTTGAGTATGTTGAAAGCAGGCTAGGTTAAAATTCCTTACTTGATCTTAAGCTGCCCTTTGTTTTCTTATATATTTTCTTCTTTCACCACTTCTTCATGTTTCATACCATAAATCAACTTAAAGAGATCTGTTGACATAGATGACTTGCCCCATAGACCACTCTTGAAACTTACTGTGCAATTAAATCCTTTTGTGACTTCATAGCCCAATGGATTGACACTTTTTCTTATCTATTTTATCAACTGAACTATTTTCAACCTACTCACAACTTTACCCCTGAAAAATACTTCCTTCATTTTAATGATATTCATCCCAACCAAAACAAACAAAAACCCCTGTGCTTTATGACTAGCCTAATATCATATCATAAGCATTAAAGATCATATCTTTGAAAACACTTATATAGAGAGATCCCTCTCTAAATCCAGGAGGGCTAGATCCTAGGATTCCAAAGTGGTTTTGATTTTGGCTCTGCAGCATTTTTTATTGCCAATCTTGCAAACTACAGAGACCTAATAGCACACATTCCTGAAAAATGCGTTTTTTAGGCATGACTTTCTAAGCAGTCCCATTTGGGAATATTATAGGTTTTCAGCATTACACCAAGTATAAGCAGTAGATCTAAGATCTAATTCTACAGATCTACAACAATATTCAGAAATTCTGAGGTTTGCAAAAGTATTTAGATCAGATCTAATATGACAAGAAATAGATCTTCATTTGATGGATCTTCAAAGTGGAGGGAAGATCCCCAACACTTGAAAGTCATCTCTCCAATTGATGTACTAAAAGACCCTACAATAGCACCTACAAAAATAATGCAGTTTTGGAAGAAATATTATGTTCTAGGGTTTAGAACATGATTGGCCACATGCCAAGATCTGAAAATGATGCTCCAATGATCCAATACTCTCTTGCCAATGGGGTAGAAGCCTTCCCCACTAAAAACGAGCACTAGAATGGCCTATATCTTAGTAGATCTAGCCTCCACTTGTTGCAACATTCAAATACAACCAAAACCTCAATGGGATTTGCATTGTAGTTGGAAGAAGAAGCTTGGCCTCAAGCCAGATAGTGGACTATGCGATACAAGACTCTTCCAAGAGGCCTCTCAAGGAAAGAGGTGGGATTCCTGATCAGAAACATCCAATGCTAAACAACATTTGCAATCTAGGCTAAACAACCAAAGAAAGCTTGTATGTCTAAGTAGATAATACACCAAAATACAATATCATTCAACAAACCTCTCATGTTTCCATCCTCATCCTTTTATAATTTGAGAGATTGTAAACCCTAAACCACCTTCAATGAAATAACTTCTTTCACACAACCCATATCCACCTAAAACTGCGTTGTGCCTCATTGATGGCCACTCCTCTAGGACAACACTGCAGATTTGGTCATGGTTGACCCAGTCAAAATATCCAACCCCTTTCACACCTAAGGGTGCCTGCTTACATAGCCAATATTTATCCTTTTTCACATTTGGCATTGATTTATTTACTGTTTAGGAGTTTTATGAACCTCCTTTACACTTTTATTCATGAAATAGAAAAGTAAAACAAAAATGAATATTGTAATGTTCCCATTTTAGAACATGGCTAAATGGAACATTAGAGTTTTTCTTTTATAATATTGTAGTTAAATAAATGGGTAAGGAGGCCCATGGTTATGAAAAACATCAATAAAGTCCCTCACATTATGAAACAGGAGCATCATTGGAGCTTTTTTGCACACCCCATGTGTGAAAAGGGTTGATTGCAAAGAGGGCTAGGTCATGTTGACCAAGTCAAACTGCGCAATAGATGGAGGTGTGGATTTCTTGGGAAGCCTATGAAATTGCATGAGGAGGAGGAAACCCTAATGTGTGGGATCCATGGATAAGGAGCCTTCATTTGCATAAAATGAGGGGAAAGCAACCATCTTGAGCTAGCTTGGATATTTAGAATTGCTTTGCTTTCTACAGTTGCACAAATGTGATAACTATGTTGTTCAGCACAAGGGATTTCTTGTTCAAGAGTTCTCTCCCTTCTTGATAATATCTTGAAGGTTTGATCTTCATCTTCTCCACATCCTGGCTCAAGGCCAAAGCTATTCCTTTCAGTGCAGTGATTCTTGCAGCAAGAGCCATTGTGTTGCTGGGGTTGCAGTGGAGGTTCTCACACCATCATTCCGGAGCTCATATTTGAGAGGAGGAAGCTATTATGCATCTGGGAGATCAATAGGGGAGATATCAGCTCCATTTCTCATATCTTGGCAGGAGGCCAATCTCTTCCCATCACCTACATCGCAGTTCCTCTCCTTGACTGCGCAGTTCTTGAGTGCAATTGTAGTGAGGGGTTGCACTGGAATTTTGGAGGGTGAATCTTTGGTGAAAGGATTAGCCTTTCACTCTAGATTTCCATTGGAGGAGGTGTATACATTTTATGCAGCATTATTCAACCATCTCCTTCGTGTTCTCATTTTAGAGTTGCAGCTACTCCAGCAACTCCGACATTTCTGCAGATTTTCCATTTTGTATGTATTGTAGCCAATCCCTTTAGGGATTGTTTATTATAGTTTCCAAGGGTTGAGATCCATCTCCCCCTTCTTTATTTGAGCTTCATATTTCCATATGCTCATTGTATCATTATTTTGCAGTAGTCCACCTTCGTAGACTGCGCAGTCATAGTTGGGCATAATATATGTAGCAGTGTATTTCATGTTCATTATACTTGTGTCTTTAGTGAAGGATTTGCTTCAGCTTGAGTGATCATTTCCTCAAGATCTTGTACACATTTCTGCTACCATATTATGAATGAGAATACTATGAGGTTTTATTTCATTTTCTGAAGTTTATGCACTCACTGCTATTTTCCAGTTCATGTTTATGTATTATTGTAGCTCATTCTTTGGAGCAAGATCTTCCAGAGGAAGAAATATTTGCATAGCTATAGGCAGAGCCTAAGAAAGGGCCAGATAGCCTCCAGTTCTCATCCTCTCTTTAGAGGTGAAATAACAGGTAAAATCCCTCTCAGTTCATCTCTAACATAGCCTTGTTCATATTTCCAAAAAAGGAACATTTTATTGGTGTAAAAGCTACTGATTTCCATTTCGGAACATTACAGTGGTATTAGAGCATCAAACTTGGCACAGCCTGTTGTAGAAATTATATAACTGATGTGTTATACATCCAATATTTTCCTTATCACACACTATTTTAACTTCATGCACAATACAGAATCTCTTCTACTATTGATCATCATATGCAGAAATAAAATCAATTGCATGCACACATTGAAACCATCAAAATTCACACATATGAACACAATGTTTTAACGGGAAAGCCTGAAGCTGAAAACCCCAACTATCTGTATAATATATATGTAATAGAGATCATGTAACAATACTCATACAAATATTCTCACAAGCTCTCAGTACAATATGATCGCTACACACTAATCAGGTCCTGATCTAGCAAATCCATGCATCGATCTCTGCCACCTGCTAGCATGCCTCTACTGCGCAATCCTTGCTGAAGAATGGCTCTTAATGAACTCGAATTGGTCCAGCCTTTCTCATGCAATCCTCATTGGAAACTCTACTCTATGTTGGATGAAATCAATGCATCACTATAGTCACAACTGATAGTCAACCTGCTCTTTCACCTACCTCTCCACTGGTCTCCACTAAAACTGTCCATGCACTAAAGTTAACTGATGTATTATTCAGTTGATTAATGAGTTAATATTTAGTGAATTAATTAATAATTAATTCACACCACTCTCACTAGTGTATCAATGAGTTAGACTAGATACAACTAGCTCAATTGTGTCTAACTGAGTTAAACTGAACACAACTCCACCAAAATTTGTCACATGAGTTATAACTGAAGTCTCCATGAAATAGCTCCACTTAACCCTCAGGAATAGCATAATTCCTTCTGTCATCTCCTGTGCCACATCTGTGCACTTAACTGAGGTTCTCCAAGAGAATAAGATAATTTTTAGAGTCCAAATATTATTAAGAGCTAATAATATTCGACATATCTACTTTTAGACAGGCAATCTAAAAATAGATTTTTCCCAATATGTCTAAAAATATAAGTCCATCTATTTTTCCAACTTAACCAACCATCCACAAATATCATCCTGCAACTCATAGAATATGATCGACATGTCTAAAAATAGACATAGTCTAACAATATACTTTGCGCCAAAAATAGTATGCGGGCCCACTTAGTGAAGGTGACTCTTTTCACTAAGCTCATCATCTTGTTGCAATATCAAAACTTGTGAAGTCATAATTTCAGAAGCAGAGAGCCCAAGGATGAAGAAGATGATTTTACTCTCATCTATTTTCAGATCCAGAAGAGACCTCTCCAAAGAGGTCAAGAAAAATGAAGGAGTAGAAGAGGAAGGACCATGCACTTCCTACTCTCACAGAGAAGTAGAGCAGAAGCATGGAAGACACTTGGAATTTGAGATTATAAGTGAGTATCTAGCTAAATACCAAGAAAACCCTAAATTCTTCCAAGAGAATTTATCCTTTCCACAGTTTATTCAACAGAAATAAGAGGGAAGACCCCACAGCCATGGGATGTTGAGAGGCAATAGATTTCTATTGTCCACATTTGATGGATCACTCACATCTGCAGCAGAGGTTTGGGCAAAGAATCTATAGGAATTTTTCCTGCTACATACTATAGTAGACAAAGAGGCAGTAGAAGTTGCAGTGCTGCACTAAGAAGGTGAAGCAAAAATTTGGTGGATCAGCCATCTAGACCATGCAAGGGTTTCAACTCTTGCCGAGTTTTCTCAAAGAGTGATTAGAAAATTTGGAAGAAAGGGGGAGGAGCCCTCACCACCATTTTATGAGGCATGTACCAGTGCTGTTGAGACCATGGAGGATCAGCCTTCATATTCAGTAGCTTTGGAAGCCAATATTCACGAGGGAGAAAGACTTGCAGCCTTGCAAGGAGCTTCCAAGTTTCACCAAGGTATGATTGGAGATCCATTTCTTGTCATTTCAGCAAGCACCTTGGATGGGTCAACATTGTTGCATGCAGGTGACTTAGAGCAGCATAATAATACTGTGTTGTACAATAGCAGTGATGCAAAGGAGATCTCATAGAGAGATTTCAATGGAGGTGCACTCCCACACCTTTTGGACTACAAGGTTCTTCAACAGTTGGAGGAGGGTTTTTCCTTCTCACAAGAACAAATAGGAGATGGGGGAAATATTCGGATGGATAGCTTCTCTCATGACTATGGTGGAAATTCCTTGTTCCACACATATCATGATGGGAGGTTTTTTCCTACCAACTATTTGGATCCTCATAGGGTCAAATTGATCCTCAAAAAATATGTATTTCAAAATCCCATGAAATGCAAAGGTTTGAATTGGGATGAGGGTAGTCCTCAAAGGAGGAGTACTAGGATGAAGGAACAGAAGAGACATCCACACATGGATGAGTGGATGTGGTGGAGGAGGAGAAAGTGGCTAGTGAGCCACTTACAAAGATATGATACTGAGTAGCAAGAGGCTTGGTTGCGCTGGTTACTCTTGAAGGAGTTTGGCCATCATTTGGCATACTCTCTTTCCAGGGGCATGAAGATGGAGAAGATGTGGCATGATGCTGGCATCATTGAGCATCAAAGAGTATGGGTACATCGTGATGATGCAACATTCATATCATACACTATGTCTTCGTCACATATCTTGTATGATGTGAGCATGAGGAAGCAGCAAAAACATTTGTTGCTGGGGTCATTCTTTAGAGAGCAAGGGAAGATTTGCTCTCATTTCTTGTATGATGTTGCAAGAGTAGAATATGGCACTATCATGGTGAAAAGGGGATACTCCTTAGCCTTTGATTGGGGATCACTTCCACTTGGGGAGGGATTCCACCTTTGCAGAAACATTATTAGAGAGTTTCCCATTTATGTTGGAGAAGCTAAGGGTAACAACATTGTGCCACCTAGAGATTATCTAGTGCCTCATGTAGAGGAAGGAGGAGCTCTTGCTCCGGTTAGAGGGATTCTTGCATATTTTCAAGTAAGTCCACAGGATCTCAAGCATGGAAATCAAGGCAAAACTCATGTTTTACATGTTCCATTGTTGAGGAGGTGTGGAGCCATGGAGAAACCAGGAGAAGATAGGGAGGATGACCAACATGATGTGATGAGGAGCCCACATCCCTGTCTATCTTATGTTGTTGATGCACCTAAGAGGGTGATTGGATTGCACAGTGGAAGTATGGAGATACTTGTTCATTCATATAAGAAGTCACCTTTTTATAATGATGTCTCATTTCATGGAGACATTTTGTCGGGGAACCCACTAGATCAACAGAGGATAAAAGCTGCTTCACATGTTGAGGCACCATTCATTGATTTCAGGAGGGTGGAGACCTTGGGGACAACTTCACAGCACTGAGAGACTTGAGTAGACTCAGGGGGGAGAGACACACTCTCTCAAGATCATTTTCTCCCACTCTCATTTCATATTCTGCACTGTGGCAGAAGCAGCAAGGGAAGGTTAGCGGCCTTCCAATTTGCATCTTTGGCATGAGAAATGTCAAAGGAGGAGGTGACCATGTGACAGATGCCCTTCATTAGGAATCATCAGCGTTGTCACTATGGAGGATGGGTCCATGTGGGAGCTTCAGCTTGTTGGTGGAGTATTCCCAAGATCATTTTTCTTGCATGACATTGACAGATCAACATAAGAGGAGATGCAGAGATCAGGTGCAGATGGAGGAGATACACAACTCCTTGGAGAAGTTAGTAGAGCCACTTCTCTTCTCTTTGAGGATGGGAGGAGATTCACTCTTGAGCCACTCCATTTGCATGAGCCAAACTTATGGTAAGGGTGTTGTTCACTTGCATGATGAGGTTCATCCCTTAACCATATGTCTACAGGGGGATGATTGGATTCCATATAGTGGTGACTACCAACTCATCACATATGAGATGATTTGGGACAACATGTTTCAAAAAACTGGAGAAGAGATCCTTGGAGGTCTAGAATTCATCTTGCCTCTTTAAGGAAACATTGTTGAAGCCCAATATCAGCATATACTCTACACTTATCCTAAGTGGAGAGGAGGACAGTGTGGGGTAGGCTATTTTGTCTACCAAGATCATATTTTCAGCCCACCTACATTGCGGGAGCCAAGGGTGGAAGATGATTGTCAGGAGTTGCCATGTTGGAGGGTAACTCATTTTGTATGGATCATTGCTTGGGGGATGGAGGATCTACATTGGGGGAGGTGTTCCTCAACATATTTCATACTCCATGCCTTGAGGTTAGGTTTTTTCCAGTTCTATCCTTGCAGTTGCTTGGGGAAAAGCTACATTTGGGAGGGAAGGACTGTAATGTTCCCATTTTAGCACATGGCTAAATGGAACATTAGAGTTTTTCTTTTATAATATTGTAGTTAAATAAATGGGTAAGGAGGCCCATGGTTATGAAAAACATCAATAAATTCCCTCACATTATGAAACAGGAGCATCATTGGAGCTTTTTTGCACACCCCATGTGCGAAAAGGGTTGATTGCAAAGAGGGCTAGGTCATGTTGACCAAGTCAAACTGCGCAATAGATGGAGGTGTGGCTTTCTTGGGAAGCCTATGAAATTGCATGAGGAGGAGGAAACCCTAATGTGTGGGATCCATGGATAAGGAGCCTTCATTTGCATAAAAGGAGGGGAAAGCAACCATCTTGAGCTAGCTTGGATATTTCAAATTTCTTTGCTTTCTACAGTTGCACAACTGTGATAGCTGTGCTATTCAGCACAAGGGATTTCTCGTTCAAGAATTCCCTCCCTTCTTTAGAAGATCTTAAAGTCTTGATCTTCATTTTCTCCACATCTTGGCTCAAGGCCAAAGCTATTCCTTTCGGTGCAGTGATTCTTGCATAATGAGCCATTTTGTTGCTGGGGTTGCAGTGGAGGTTCTCACACTATCATTCCAGAGCTCCGATTTAATAGGAGGAAGATTTTATGCATCTGGGAGATTGATAGGGGAGATATCAGCTCCATTTCTCATATCTTGGCAGGAGTACAATCTCTTCCCATCACCTACAACACAATTCCTCTCCTTGACTGCGCAGTTCCTGAATGCAATTGCAGTGAGGGGTTGCACCGGCATTTTTGAGGGTGAATCTTTGGTGAAAGGATCAGACTTTAACTCTAGATTTCCATTAGAGGAGGTATATACATTTTATACAACATTATTCAACCATCTCCTTCATGTTCTCAATTTAGAGTTGCAGCTGCTCCAACAACTCCGGCATTTTTGCAAATTTTCCATTTTGTATGTATTGTAGCCAATCCCTTTAGGGATTGTTTATTATATTTTCCAGGGGTATAGATCCATCTCCCCCTTCTTTATTTGAGCTTCATATTGCCATATCCTCATTGTATCATTATTTTGCAGCAGTCCACCTTCATAGACTGCGCAGTCATAGTTGGGCATAATATATGTAGCAGTGTATTTCATGTTCATTATACTTGTGTCTTTACTGAAGGATTTGCTTCAACTTGAGTGATAATTTCCTCAAGATCTTGTACACATTTCTGCTACCATATTATCAATGAGAATACTATGAGGGTTTATTGCATTTTCTGAAGTTTATGCACTCACTTCTATTTTCCAGTTCATGTTTATGTATTGTTGTAGCTCATTATTTGGAGCAAGATCTTCCTGAGGAAGAAATATTTGCATAGCTATAAGCAGAGCCTAAGAAAGGGCCAGATAGCCTCCAGTTCTCCTGCTCTTTTTAGAGGTGAAATAACTCGTAAAAGCCCTCTTATTCCATCTCTAACATATCCTTGTTCATATTTCCGACAAAGTAACATTTCAGTGGTGTAAAATCTATTGATTTCCATTTCGGAACATTACAAATATCCCCATTAGCTTAGGAATAATTGGGAATATTACGTTTTGGTTGTTACAATATACTAATCTAATCATTTGGACATAGTCCTAATCCGTAATATCGGTTGATTTATCTCCCCCTCCGATCCCAACTCAATATGACTGATCCTTAGCGATATATTTGCGTAGGTAGTGAGATGTCACGAGAGTGTAGGAACTACCAGCTAGTGCAGGAATCCTACCTACACTCAACAATTCTACCATAATGGTTAATACGTTGCTCATCAAATAATTTAGGAAATAAAATATTAGTTAGAAAGAAAATTTAAATGTATAAAATCCATAAATAAATAATTAATTCCATGAAATTCCTTAAATATGAAAATATAAAGAGAGTGCAAGAATGGAACGATTCTTGGAATAGTGTAAGAATGAAGAGGTTCTGAGGTTAAAACATAGGTCTTAGTGTTACACTAAAAATTTTCACCATGACATTTAGCTGTCTATATGGGTTCATCATTACCTATTTATTGCTCCGTCAGAGCTCTAAAAACATAAAGTTCCCCAAATCAAGTCTTGGAACTGGAAGAAGCTCTTAAAAATCCTAAAAAGCCTACTCCCACACTTTTCCTAGTCATTCCCTGTGGTACCATAGCTAATTTCTATAGAAACTATGGTACATCCCGCAAGTAAATCTCATTAAAACTATAGACCCCGTAAAAGGTAAAATAAAAAGAAAAGTAAGTTCTAGAAGCCCAGTTGGTCGAATATTCTCCCAGTTGGGGCCTTCTAGAAGCGCTATCTGGTCGAGCTTCACCCCTTCCATTCATGAACCTTCATCCTTTCATAAATGGAGCCATCCCTTGGTTTTTGGAGCCAAAATTCCATTATGAGAGGGATTTATCCCTTCCTTATTGGAGCTGAAACTACCTCTCTTCAGCTATAAATTGAGACCAAGTTTCAGTCTTAAGGGTACTTTTTGATACTTAGTAGTTGATACTTACTTCTTAGCTTATAGAAGAGAATTGATGAAGAAATTATACTCTCTACATTTTGTGTCGTTGGCATGAGAGAGATTACATACTCATGGCCATAGTATTATGCTGATTCAAAGAGTTGGAGTGTTGTCAAACTTAGGAAAATGGTTGTTCGGGACCCTGGAAGAACCTGTACAAACATCAAGGCGTAAAGGCTGTAAGGTTTCTTCTTTTATTCAAAGATAATACAAATGGATTCTATTTTCTCATTGAGTTGTTCATTTATCTTTCGAATGATTTAATTCCTAGACTCATTGATCACTAGGATAAATTATTTCTTTCAAAATATCATATTTTACAGATGCTTTTGATCTAGTTTTCTTGTCTTTGATTGCAAATCATATGATGGATTGATAACTTCTGGAGTGACTGGATTGAAGACCGAGAAAGCATTGGAATTCAAGTAGGAGTGTTAATCCATAGTTAATGAGTAATTCTCAGGAAAAATAGTCTAGAGAAAATGGTCTACATCTGTCTGTTTGTTTCTAGATATCCTAAGGATACTAGGGAGATCGATCTTGTCCGCAAGAGGGATTTGTCCAAGTAACAAAATGGTGACTCCACTGGGGAAAATATGAATTTAGTTTTCTTTTATTTTCAGTTTGATTTTTTAGATTTCTTTCAGATTTCTTTGACTGAGATTAGCTCAAAAATTGATTGGGTAGAAAACTCAATAGGATCCCTGACTGTAAATCTGTATTTTTATTTTTTCTCTACTTTTCCTGTCTTCCGCACTTTTTCCTTTAAAACAGAGCAATAGACTCCGCAATATTTAGTAGAATAAAGTGCGGTACTACACCTTATTCAATTAAAAATAGTGGACCTCTAGAAAATTTTAGAAAAAGTAGAAATTTTATTTTCTGGCATCCCATTACTTGATTTTTTTTCTTTACCCAATTTGTCTTGATTGTCAAAGACTTTTGTGAAAAGTTTCTTTCAGCAATTTCTGTGATTAAATGATCTATTCAGTTAGTTTTCATATTATGAGTAAACAATTTGCCTAGTCCTCCCATTTCTCTAAATCAGAAACTTTTTTATACCTCAGCTATTTGGTATTTTCATTGCTTTTCTGTTGAGCCATTGAACTTGATGCAATTGTTATTCTTATGAAAATTTGATAGTAATTTTCATTTGCAAACTTATAAAACCTTTAGATTGATAAGGACTGAATTTCATTTTAAAACTACTTTTGAATGCTTTGATTTCTTGCTGGAATAAGTAGAAAATTCTTGGTTAGATTACAAACCAAGCTTAAAACATCCTCCAACTTTTAGATAGATTTCAACATTAGAAATTTCTTTTAGTTTTGAATTTTAGTATTTTAGTATTTTTAGTTTTATTTTGGAAGATTTTTTTTTGTTTGTTTCCGATCTAAGTGATATAAGTAATTTCATTTTGAGAAAAAGGTCTTTTTGAAATTGAAATCTCTGAATTGTCTTCTTTTTAAAGTTTTTCATGCAGGAAAGAAAGAATTGATATTTTGAAATTTTTTGAAAATATCTCAACTCTTTCCTCTAGTTAGATTTCATTGAAAAGAAATGAGTTGTTTCTCATATAGATGCATTGTAGTGAATTTTGAGTCGAGTCATTAAAACATCATCAAGTTTCATTTCCATACCCATTGTCCTAAGAAACTGCCAATTAAAAGTAACGCTTAATTAAAATCAATCTAGAAATTTTATATTTACTAGGGCTCTTTTCACCAACATAGTTTAGGCTAGTGTCTTGGAATAGGTTTTAGTTAACTCTCCAAGACAGTAAAAAAAAAAAGTAGTCGATCTTACAGTAGGAAAATCCAATTGTACCATGTATGCTCTGGGAAGATCCTCCTATAGGAGTCAAGCACGAGATCATATCTGAACAAGTGAGGTAATCATACATATCTCATTGGGAACGATAGAAGGTGTGCACATATTAAAACGATAAACCTCAAATAGACCATTGTTGAGGAGCCTAGGGTCACCTGTTAGTAAACCTTGGATTATGTCAAGGAGCCTTCAAGGGGATTAAGCTTATTACTCTGCCCTTGCGTGTATATCAGATCATAGACTATTCCCCAAGTTATATGTGTTCCCATTGGTGACCTTAGTGTCCATAAATTTTAGGACTCTTTCCCAAGGTGACGTTGGAGGGGAGATCCCACTGTACATGGAGCATATATCGGCTAGACTCACTTGGACTCTCTCGAGTGTTATCTTCACTTCAGATGGTTTAAGTGGAGAAACTTGCACTGATCCATTTCATTAAGCAGGTTGTCGAGGTAACTATTCCTATCGCCATTTCTGCATTAAAATTCTACGATGTTGGATTTCATCACCAACTAGTGTTTCAAGTGCGAGGATCTACAGTTTGTGTGTGAATTGATATTTTATATTTTTATAGGCATGTGATTCATTTGATTGTTTCCTTAGTCAATTTAGGGGTTGTTTGAATTTTTTCTTTGTTTGCGTGTGTTAAAAGTTTTAATCGTGGTTGAATTATCGAGACGATCACGTAGAACTTAGGGGAAGCCCCCTGAGTACACACCAAGCCAACTAGAAAGAATTAAATATCTGATACCAAATATTACCAGTAGAGTTGGATTAACGGAACAAGGAGAGTCATCCAAAATTATTCATCCTGATTCTGAAGTAGATCAACCACAAATAGCAGAACATACTCCACAGACATTTTCAATTTTCGAATTAACTGAATTTGCTTCTACAACAAGTGAATTATCACCTGAAGAACCTGAAATTTTTGTACTAGAAACTAAACCTGCTACATCAGAACCTAATTTAGAATTCAGTGCTCCAACTTCCAATTATCCTAATTCACCCAGAGTAAGAAATCAGATTACAGAAGATCTTCCTCTTGGTCTCATTAGTATTTAAGAAATCACTGATATAGAGGAAGAGGTTGTTATACCTTCAACTTAGTAAACTTTAGAACTTAGAGAACGTGAATCAATTTTTTACAATCCTTTTAGACAAGAAACTTGGTATTCTTCATTGGAAGATTTTCTACCAAACATAGGTCTTTAGTACTCGCCACCTCGAATTTATTTTTTCTCTACACCAATAGGTTATTAACTTGAACTAAACATGTCTAGTGAGTCATCTATGTTTACTGAATCACCATAAAAATTTTTTTATGGTATTCCATCTATTCCTCTAGGCTATCAGTTGCTCTCTGGTACATTCTTGGGAGCATCTCCTCTTCCTATCAAACCAATGTCATCATCTGGCCTAAATGAATCAAATATTGGAACTTTGAACAATGAGAAAGTTTATATGATGTCTGGAAATATCCCAAACCGCATTTCTCAAGGTAATAATTTATCGACTGGGGGGAAACCTCAAATTTTTCAAATACAGCCTGCAGGGCAACCTCAAGGACAGTACATACCTCAAGGTCAGTATCAACCTCAAGGAAAGTACATACCCCAGGGTCAACCTCAGGGACAGTATATGCCTCAAGGTCAATATCAAACTCAAGTGCAGTACCCAGCTCAAGGATTGCAACCTCCTTTAGGACAAAATTTCTATCCAAAACATAAAATGTTACAAGGAGGTGGAAATTATCTAGTCAAATATCAACCATATGTTCAACCAAGTTATGGTCCGTCTTATGTACAACCTTCATTGGGACCTTCATATCCCAGAATGGTGTGGGATCCATCTCAAGTCAAACAAAATTTACAACCATATATGCAAGTACCTGATTATCAAGATGGACAACAAGTTGGTTATAATCAACCCCAACAACCTGTCCAACCTATCATTCAAACACCTACATCTGGTCCGAGTACACCTATGACTCTGCCCCAAACTACTACTAAGACTTTTGTTCAACCGACCACAACTATTCCTAGGGTGTCTACAACTCCTATCACATCCGCCCCTCAAACATCAGTAAAAATTCCTCAGGTTTCTATTCCACAGTCTGGACCTACAATTTAGACTACTATTCAGATCCCAATAGGACAACCTAGTACAAGTATAGTTATAACAAGTCAACCTCAGTTTACTTATCAACCGTATCAGGGTCTGTATCAATATGGACCTGTTCAAACTCTAGTCTACCTGCAACAACCGTACCCTGGGTATACATATCAGGCACTTGTTCAACCCTA
Organism: Pinus albicaulis; assembly: GCA_034641835.2. NCBI lineage: Eukaryota > Viridiplantae > Streptophyta > Pinopsida > Pinales > Pinaceae > Pinus > Pinus albicaulis. The sequence continues at coordinate 445,052,460 of CM076575.1, read as the reverse complement.
GTATGGTCTCTTTATTCCTGGTTATCTAGGGGGCACTCTGATTTCAAATGAACAACTTATTCCAGGTTATCCTAGATATCCTCCTCCTGGACTGGTTTAGTCTCACAAGGTTATCAACAAGACCCTACCTGTTGATTTACATTCATAGAAACTTTAGATTTACCAGATTTATCTCGCCTTACGAATGATCCTATCTATTATCATCCATATTGGCCACCTATGCCGCATAAGTTACCTAGTGATATCCCAAAATTTGAAGGAAAATTAGGAGAGGATCCTTCTAACCATTTCATGACTTACCACCTTTGGTGTTCATCCAACTCATTAATCAATGATTCCATTCGGCTTAGACTTTTTCAGAGAAATTTAATAAGATTAGCTGCAAAGTGGTACATTGAATTACCACGAGGCTCATTTACCAATTTGAATGCTCTAGAAAATGATTTCTTAACTCATTTTCAGTTTCCAGTCAAATACGAAAATGGCACAGAATTATTAACTTCATTAAAACAATCTACGTCTACATACATATCAGATCATATTCATGAATGGAGACGAAGAAGACATTTGGTAAAAGTTTTTATCCCGAATAAAATATTGGCAAAATGGTTTGTCAAATCATTGCTACCAAAAATCACTGAAGATGTAGCCAAATCAGGAGTTGTCACCGAAGAATAATTTATTGATCAAGCTCAGTATCTTGACTTGGTATATACCCAGTTCGGAACTTTGTACAAGAAAATTCCTGATTTACCCCATCCTGGTTAGATAATAGCAACTCCTTCAGGGTCTCATGTTGCTGATGGTGTAATCAATTCAGTTAGTACGACTAAGAGTAAGAAGAAATATTCAAAGGTTACTTCTCCCATAATAACTTTACTTGATTCACCAAAAGGAGAATCTTCCCTGGAAACTTTTGCTAATATTCACATTGTGGATTCATCCACCGCAAATTCGAAATTTGGCAACAAGAAAAAAAGGGTAGAAAAAGAATAAACAGACTTCATCTCCCAAGGAAAAAAATGATAAAAATGAATCAACTGATGATAAATAGAAACCTCGTTATCCTTGTCTTATCTGTGACGAGGATCATTTTACCAAGGAATGTCTGCATAGGGCTGAGGTATCTAAATTCATCAAAGGTTCATCCACCACTGCTATTTTGAAGGATCCTTTCCCTGTTCAAGATAGAAAAATGATTGGATCTTCCTCCAATGCATCAACAGATATTTCTATGGTTATGACTTGGTCACAAGATTATGGTAGTAAAAACCTTTTTGTAGGTAAAAAAGTAGAAAATTCTAATTCTGCACCAGCTAAATCTCCTTCGGTTTCTGATCCATTGCATATTGAGAAACCAAATCCTGATTTAGTAATAAAACCACCTGCTAAAGATGTGCTTCATAAATTATCTTTCAATCCACATGCGAGAGCTGCTCAGAATTACAACATTGTGGAGGATTTAGCAATTTCTCCTTCAGCAATGTCAGCCTTGGAAGTGCTGCAATAATGTCTAGCACAAAATAAATTACTCTTATCAGCAATTGGAGCTATAGATCTTCAGGATTCAAACCTCATGATCTTCGATTTAAAAAACTTTACACCTCGTCTCCCTCATCAAATGGCTTTTCAGATCGTAGTACTAGTTAAAAAAAACATTTCTTTCATACTGTTATTGATGAAGGAGCATCTACATGTATCATGTCATTAAATTTTTGGAAATCCCTTGGTTCTCCAACCCTTAACCAGTCACCAACAATCCTCAAATATTTTGACAGAAGAGGATTCCATCCATTCATAATTTTACAGGATCTACATATAGATGTTGAAGGAAAAGTTGTTAATTTAGATGTGGAAGTAGTTGGTGCCCCTCTATATTACAACCTTCTTCTGGGTTGAAGTTGGTCTTATGCTGTGACTGCTATCCTGTCATCCATATTTCGGATAATTATGTTTCCTCATCAATTAAATATTGTGAAAGTCGATTAGCTCTCATATTATTCATCTGAACCAGCTTCTACTGATAGTATTCAGCACGCATGAAAAACGACTATCCATTATGAGTATGTAGGAGTAGGTTTAATCAAAGATTCTACTTTAATGGGAAATTTTTCTATGCCTCCACCTAACGTACTACATAATATTGCTAATATCAATATGATTACATCAAGCACTATTCCATTTTCTGATCCTTGGATAGTGCCTTCAGAATTAGAACTGGATTCATTCAATGGTAGGATGCCTTTGAGTCCTTTTGAGATAGCATATCAAGTAGTACAGTCATTTTCCGATCCTTTATCAACTGATACTGATCCAATGAATGTGATCAGTGAAGAATCATTTTCAACAACAAGCTCGTCTACAACATCAATTCCTGATCCTTTTCAAAAAGTGTTTCATACTGATGAAAGCATTCGTGAATTCTTGTTTGTAAATGAATTTCCATGGGATGCCATCATAGGTCATCATTTATATCTGAGCTTGATAAATTTGAAAATAAATTTTCCTCTATTTTTACAACTGACTATGTCAAGGAACCTCAGAGTCCAATTGTGATCACAAATTCAGATTCTGAAGTAAGTTTGCGAAATATTTCTTCTATCATTCCTATTGACACCTCAGTGAAACCCGGAATTATTGAAAACATTGATATAGGTGATTCATGTACGAAACATGAAATTTCTACATATAAAGCCCTATTTCAAGAATTTTGCGACATATTTTCCTGGTCTTACGAAGAAATTCTAGTAATCGATCCCAACATTGTCATTCATGAAATAAAGACTTACCCGGATGCTAAACCTGTCAGACAGCAATTACATCTGATACATCCACGAAAAGTTGTTTCCGTTAAAGCTGAAGTTGAGAAATTACTAAGAGCATGTTTTATTTATCTGATCCCATTAACGGATTGGGTATCTAATATCGTTCGTGTTACAAAAAAAAAGGAACAATACAAGTATGTGTTGACTATTGGTATATCAACAAATATTTTCCTAAAGACAATTATTCAACTCCTTATATCAACCAAATTATTGACGATTGTGCTGGAAATAAAATGTATTCATTCATGGATTTATCTTCTGGATACAATCAAATAAACATACTCCCTATCGATCAACCAAAAACAACATTCATTTGTCCTTGGGGAACGTTTTCTTACTGTAAATTACCTTTCAGATTATGTTGGTGTCTCTGTAATTTAGTAGAGTGGCAAGACTAAACGCTGCAGAGCCTAGATTAAGACCACTTTGGGATTCTAGGATCTAGCCCTCCTGAATCCAGAGAGGGATCTCTCTATAAGTGCAAAGATTGATTTATATTTTAAGGTTTTAGTATGATATTAGGCTAGTTATTAAGTACAAGGGTTTTTTGTTTGTTTGGTTGGGTGTGATCTTTAATTGAGTGGAAAGTCCTAAAAATGAAAGATTTTTAGAGGGGTGAAGGTGTGAATAATCAAAACAAGATTCAGCTAATATGATAGGTATGAAACAACACTTAATCCATTGGGCTATGGAGTCATAAAAGGTTTTAATTGCACAATAGTTTTCAAGAGTGGTCCATGGGGAAACTCATCTATAACAAAGGATCTCTTTAGATTAAATGATGGAGTGGAACATTTAAAAGTGTTGAGAAAGGGTAAAAATCCAATAATTTCAAGAAGGATTTATCAACTTACCCTACAAGAAAAGCCTTTTCGAGTAACTGTTTGAAACCAGCCAAAGGACAGGGCTAACCATAGACTTTTTTGGACAAGCTTGTATTAAAGATAACTTATCGGACAACAATCAAGTAATCTCACTGGAATACTTTCATAAGGGATGAAAACAGATAAGAAAAACTAAGTGCAGCCTAAGACTAGGTCAGATGCATTAAAATCATGGCCTGCTTTTAGCATACTCTTAGGGAAACTTTCAAACAACCTTTGGAGAAAGAACTAGAAGACAGGGCAAACCATAGACTTTCCTAGTTTAACTCTACTTAGCATGTAATGAAAAAATCATTCAAGAACAATGTTTTGAGTTTAGACAGTAAGACATGGGCTCACCAACATTCCTTGACTGTTTGGACTATATTAAATCATTCTTAAATACACAATTGGAGGAAAACATAAATATAAAGCTTATCAGTGAGAGTATGGTACTTTTAAGAGTAAATCCTAGCTCTATATTTGTTGTTCTTTATGAGAGAAAAATGGACAATTTTATGGAAAACATAAGAAGGAAAACAAGTACAATGAGAGGTACATCACCAATGGTATAGACCAGGATCCCATGAATCAACTTGTATATTGATGTCAATCCAATTACATACTTCAAGTCCAATGTTTCAGTACAGCAACAACTTCTCTTCTCAGCCTAACTTCTTTGATTACAAATAGAGCTTCAACATCCTCTAAGAACTATTTACATACAGAAAGTATCGAGCAGAAAGTATTACATCAATTTCTAATGACATCTCATCTTCTTCAGAAGTATTTATAGAAGGAAGAGGAGGTGGAATGAAGGGAAGGGTCTCTAGGATCAATTAATGCAAGTTAATGCTTCTCTGTATTTGAGGGGTTCAATAGAGAAGATCTCTGATATTTTCTCTATATTAATTGGTTTTCATTAAGTATTTAGCTACTTGGCAGTTTTTGTTGACTTTAAAACCCTTTAGGCAGGCTGGCAATAACTCTGGTTGTCTTAAAACAAAATATCATTGACTAGGCAATAACTATGCCCTCTTTAAATTTATGACAGCTGTAGGTGGCACTTTTGGTAGCTGAAAGGATATTTTAGCCTCTGATGTGGTAGTGGAGGCTTTCTTCGAATGATATAATTCTCTATTTTATTTTAAAATACCTTAATTTGTCTTTGAGTAGTGTTTTGGCTTGATTAAGCCTTGATCTTTATCTTTGGGTCTTCACTCTGATACACTTTGTCTTCTTTGTTTATAAAGGTGGCTTTCTGCTATTGAAGGGTTTCTATTAAACCCTGGATCGTGCTCTAGACATTTTAAACATAGATTTAAAGCCTTGTAGATCCTTTTATTTTTTGCTTTAGATCACAGAATCATCATTCTAGGCCAAAAATGTCACCTGACTGTGACTGTGGAAATACGCAGAACAACCACCATTACAACCCTGCAAAACACAAAAACTCATTAAGAAACCCTGCGGAGATGGTTAACTGCGTTTCAAAGGTTTAACGGAAGTGATGGAGCTCTGAGGATGGATAAAATGCAGCGGAAGAGGAAGAAGCCCTAGTAGAACAGCTAACCTGGTTCATATTTGAATTATGGTGTGAAAATGAGGAAGAGTGGTTTTAGAAAACCAGCAACAGTTTTCGTGTGGCATTTGGGGGGTAAGTGGTTTTTTCTGATAGGAATGCGATATGACTGAGCAATTGACACGTGGAAAATTAAAACCACTTTTATCACACAGAAGTAGCGCACTGTGGGGAAGGGCCAAAAATTACGCGATATGGATTTTGGTCCGTTGGATGATCGGCTGTAGATCTGATGGTGCAGACTGCACGTGACGAATGGAAAGATGCAGGGTTGAACACCGGGTGGGGTCTTTGATGACATATGGTTTTTTCGCATAATGGACAGGTTCAATGGGCTATGGGGTTAAGTCTTGACCGTTGGATTTGGGAGAATTAACGGTTTGAGACTCAATCAAAGGGTCAATGGTGAAGGGTTATGGGCGGAGCGCGATGGAATCTCGGCCGTTGGTTCTTGTGGATTCAACGACTCAGATCAAATCAGCGGGTCGGGCCATTGGAGGACCAATGCTTTGGAAAGAGGACTTAAGTTTTTTGCGATGCGATGAAGGGGTGTGGTCCCATGAAAAAGGTAAGGAGACCAGGGGTTTAAAAAATAAAGGGCTTATCGCATCGAGGAGTTTAGCGAAAATCTCATCGCATTAGAGTTTTGAAGTAAAAGGTAACAAAGAAACAGGAAACCCTGATTGCGATTGCGTGATGGGGATTAGCTCCTAGTCGTGGGATGAGGTCATGTTGAGGAAAGGGGCTAAGGATAAAGGCCCTTGGGGGTTAAGACCTATAAAGTGAAGAAGACTGATTTTAGGCCAAAATAAGAATTTTTAAGGCCAAAATTGGGGTTTCAGCAGATGAAAGAACGGATTTTTAAGCCAAACAAAGGGAAAATATAAGGTTTAAAGAGGGTTAGGATGATTTAGAGGTTAGAATGAGGGTTTATGGAGGGTTTTTTGTGAAAGAAATTTGGGTGAAAATGTAGAAGTGTAATGATGAAATGGAGCCTCTTGAACAATTTTTCCTTTGGTAAGCAGCAAGGTCCTTGAGGGCTTTAAGTGAAACGGTAGTGAAGATTAATACCAAGGATAAAGGACATCATAAGACTTCAAGAACTCACAATTTGGAAATGAATTGTTTCTAGACGGCTAAAAAATATTTAGCGACAATTTGATATAAAAAATTTTATTGGTGGCTAACAGTGGCTCCACATGGGGATGGGATCTTCTTGAAGGTGTCAAGAACTTCAGACAATTTTCTCTGGAAGATGATCAATGCCTTGAACTTTCATAATATTTTTATCAACCACTAATAAAAATGACTTAGAACTTGATATATCAGCAGAAAATTATTTCCCAAACATTTACCTACACAACCTACTTCCTAACATTTTTTCTTCAGAAGGTGCATTTGGACTTGTGTTTGGTCAATTTAGTGTGTCCTAAATTGCTGCATTTAATTTTTCAATCCGGGATTCGTAAGCTGATGAAGTGCGGCGCACTATATGTGCAAGATAACCTATTTCTTAACTTTTTGTCGTTTTTGGTTTTCTAAGATGAAATGGAAATTCTAAAATGAAAACAAGTATGGTTATGTTTATTCAAGGAAATGATATCCTCTATAATGATTTACCAACTTGAAACTTAAAAAGGAATTTGAAACTTACAATGACAAAACTTGAAAGGAAATGAAAATGTGCTGCTAGTCTAATGAATCAAAACAGTGAACTAGTGAGCATGAAACCAAACTATTCTTGCTGCTGTCTAAACACAAAATAAACTATGCTGAAAGAAATCCAAAAGTTGCAATAAAATAAATCTAAATCAATTTACATCAACTTGTCTTCTGATCCCTCATCATTAGTCCAGCTATGATTTTCGGAAGTAACCATAAACAACTTGAGTAACTGATATATAATTTGCAGAAAGTAAACTAATATCAAACCATACATTCATAATTCAATCCCTCACCATCAGTCCAGCTGTGGCTTTCAGAGGTAACTGAAGATGTCATGCACAATTTAATATATCTAAATTTGCAGAAAGGAAACTAATACTAAACTCCACATTTCATAATACAATCCCTCACCATCAGTCCAGCTGTGGCTTTCGGAGGCAACTGAAGATGTTATGAGCAGTTTAATATATCTAAATTTAACTACTGAAGCAAATAAGCAAAATTGAATTAAACAAAGCAGTACTGAAATTAAACAGAAACTAAGAAAAACAAATTAGCAGCAGAACAATGTTAATTCCATGTCATTAGTCAAAAAGCTATGAAAATGCCCGGGCTGCCTATCTATAACCTGAAACAAGAACACTGATCAGTGATTAACAACATAAAACATGAAAGATAGAAGTGAAATGGAAAGCATGAAAGTTTATAAACAGAAATGAAGCATATATACCATGAAAGATGCAGTGTATAAACATGTGAATGGATTATGGCACAATGAACTTTAAAGAAATAAAATAAGAACTATACACTAATGCACAAAACCTTAGCTGAGCAGGGGCCCTCTACACCAGCCTTGGTAACAATCTTCAAGTATGAATTAAGTCTGGAAACAGAGTCTTCTTATATTGAAATGCAGTCATAACAGTAAGGTGGTATTACAGCACAAGTGCAGCGTAATTACATTACAGAGCAGACTAATAAAAGATAACAGAGAATAATCGAGACTAACTCCATATGCGTATGCAAACGCGTTATTTATAACAAGAGAAACATAAATAATTCCTAAAGTTTATGCTGGTGGAGAACACGTAGACCATTACGTCCACGGATCTAGGATCATGGCCGTGTTGGAAAGTAAATCTATGAGGAGTGGATGCTTGAATTCGGCTATGGAGCCATGTACAGATGTCGACTTGTCCTCCACAACTCAGAAACGGCCATATGAACCTTCACGTGACACGAAACAGAGTCCTGTCACTGTGAGACTCTATGGTTGACTTCCATTTGGATGCCTTTGACCGCAGCTTCTTTAGATGAGTTTGCTCGAACCAATAGGACACGAACCATGTCCACATCATTTCTGACTTGCTCATGTGGCTCGTTTTTACTGTAGACACCTGTAACATAGAGTTTCACAAAATGGCTGCGGAAAGTTGCAGCAGCTGCGGAAAGTGGCAAGATTCCGCAGCTAAATGAACAAAATCTAAATCAAACAACAGACACAAAAATATAGTTAAAAACCATGTTAGATGCTCTTTTGCAATTAACATACAATGATATTGACAACTTGGGAGGTTCAGGTGAGTGAAAAAGGTATAGAAAAATGTATGGAAAAGATGCAGAATTGAGACTCAACATACCCCCACTGTGAAGGTGTTGCATGTCCTCATGCAACCAAAATTTTGATAATCCTTCCTCAGTTCATATGCCTTGACACTTCAGCCAGCATGTCTAATCCTCTCCTCCTCTTCCTTGGTGCTGCCAACATTCTGGGTTTCTTCATTAAGCACCTAAATTCGATATTAACCAGTGCTCTGCTCAACTTCTGGCATTTCCTTTTCAGTTTCTTGTTCTTCTTCTGCCATATTCCCAGATGTAGCATGGTATTATCATGGATGATTTTGTCCAATTTGCCTTGTTCTTTCAATGTCTCATTTTCATTTTTGATGTATCGATTTAAAATCTCTAGCTCAAAGACTTCCTGTTTTAGTGATTAGACTAAATCATCTTGTACTGTGTGAGGCTGGATGGATGAAGTACTGGGACCTATAGCTTCCTTTTCCAAAGATTCTATATAGTCATATACTTCCTGCTGCTTGGGGTCTATTTCAGGTGTCATTTTTATTGGGCTGTCCCCAAAATGTCGTGAAGGAGAGTTATCTTCAAAGTCTAGCTGAGGAGGGCTCACATCAACATCTTGCTGAGAATGGGATGGACTATGGTCAATGTCTGACTGAGAATGAAATGAACCAGGTTCACTAACTGACTGAGATGGACTATGGTCAACTGGGGACTGTTCAGATGTCTCCTCTCCCAAATCAATGAAATGAGGACCCTTCATTTGCGTTTTCCTCAATTTCCCCTTAAGTCTGCTTCTTCTTCTCACACGCTGTGGTACACTACTCTTTTGTTTTTGTTTTCCTTTCCCTGTCTTCTTGGCCATAGAGGACTGTTTTTGAAGATAAACTAATCTTTCAGATAACACTTGATGATCTTCTTCTTCAGAAGAAGGAGTTTGATGTATAGCCTCAATAGTTTTTCTCTCTTTTGGTGTTATTGGCTTCTTACCCTTGATTTCTTTCTTCTTCCTCTTTGACAGTCTCTCTTCCCTATCAGCTCTTTCAATTGTAGTAGTAGGAGTATTTTGAATTTCATCAATTGTTCTTTTTCTCCTACTTCTTCTTGCTGTGCTACCTTCAGGAATTTCTTGAGTAGGAGTAATTTGGGTTTCATCATTTATTCTTTTCCTTCTACTCCTTCTTGTTGTACTACCTTCAGGAATTTCCTGAGGTTCCTCAAAGAAATTTCTAACCAGAAATTGTTCCCATGTGTCTTTATTTTCCTTTAACTCCTTTTCAATCAAAATTTTTACAAGGCCGTGGTGATATAGATGAGGTTCTACATCTCCTAAATTCTTCTGAACAGTCACAGACATTTTCTTCAAACTATTGAATAGAAAATATGGGAGATTGAGAGTTTGATTATCTAGAAAATTCATCAGTTACCTGGTATGGTACATATACATGGACCCAAAACAGCCTTCACATGTAATGAATTTCTGAACAACTAGCAGCAAAGTAGCCCATTCCTCTTTCAATGCATGCATAGGAATTCCCCTTTTAAAAACAGTTATGTCCATACCTTGGTTTCGTAAGATTGTTCTCCATGCTTCATCACTGATGCTTTTATTCTTAAACCAACGCTCACCCTCCTGAAGAAGTTCCGTGGCTGTTGCTATAGATGCTTCATTGACCGCAAACTTAAGGTCTCCAATCTCTACTTCCAAGCCATTAAATGAACTTGCGAATGCTTTTGTAACTTCTTTATGATAACCTCTGAATTTCTGGATAAACCACAGCCAATTTTATTTCTTCAATGTATCCCTTACTTGCGGATATCCCTCCATAAACTTAGGTCCTTCCGGTTCTGCTCTTAGCAATTTACCCATTTTCTTTCTTCTCTTCACAAATTTGTGTGCGTGAGGGTTTAATGGAAATAGAATGGTTGAATGCACGGAGATGAGCACAATGACTGTGGGTAAATGTCAGAGAGTGGTATACAGACTATAGTGTAGTAGAGAACGAAATGGAGTGAACAGAACAGAGAGGGGTTTTCGTGAGCACAACAGAGATACGGCTGTGAGGTTAACAGAGTATAACACATCCGACATTGTTTTGAATTTTGGTGGCTGCACAATAAATATGAGCACATTTAAACAACGGCTATAGATTTATGCGGCTGTAAGAGTCCATGGTCAAATCAAATACGTCTCATTATCATCGGTGGAATATTGGAACATGAGTGAAGATTGGGGGTTTAATGATGGAACCGTTTGAGAATGAATGCGAGAGGATAATATGGAGATCGTGAAAGGTTACGGAATTGTCAATATAATCATTGCACATAATGGATGGAGCTTATGGTTCAGAACTATATAAAAATGTGTTTTTCAATGCTATTTGAAATACATTTTATTCATACCTTTGGAATCTTTGCCTTTTCCCTTGGTCTTCAACTAGTTACTCTTTATTGGTGTCTTGAATGCTCCATGTCTTCATTTTTGATCCTCTCACCTGCATTTTATTTCATGATTATGGAAATAACATCTGGCTGTACATTCTTTTGAAAACAGAGTTGTAGCTGCGGAATCTACTTCTAGCTGCGGAAACTGGAGTCAGCTGCGGAAACAGATGTCAGCTGCGGAAACTGACACAGCTATTACTTGAATGAATGGAGATTAACATATGACAAATGACCAGATGGAAATGGTCATGAAAAAGATTTTTATTGATGAAATGGATAAAATGAAGTGGAATGGAGTGAAATTAAGTGAAATTAAATGGAATGAAGTGGAATGGAATGGAGTGAATGGTCATAAAATTTGTGAAATGAAAGAGAGATTTTTTTTTGGAAAATATAGAGTGTCAGGTGTTCCTGATTTTCACCCTATATTTTCTGTATAAGACTGCCAATCAGTGATTTTTTTTCAGGCTTATACTATTTTTTTATTTTTTATTTAATTGAAATGAACAAAAGCTAGGCTGGTGGAGAAGAAGAATTCTTCTGTACCAGCCTGATTGCAGAACTTTCTTGAAACATTTTGACAAAATCCTCTTTTGAGAGTGGCTTATGATAAACTTTCAATCTATGGCCATTCACAATAAGAGGAGTTTGAAACTCATCAATGGTCTTGATTCTTACCGCTCCATTGTTAAAGATCTTGTCAATCTCATATGGCCCAAGCCAAATGAGTCTGAAATTTTCCTTGGAAATCTTTAAACTTGGAATCAAATAACAATGTCCAATCTCCTTCTTGAAACTTCTTCTCTTTGATGTACTTGTCATGCCATTTAGCTCTTTGATATTGAACTAGATCAGTTCTTAAAATTGCTTCTTGTCTGATCTCATCTAGCTCATTCAACTACTCCATTCTATGCTTTTGGGCTTCTGATAAGTCCATCCCCAACTGAACTGCTATCTTGAAGGTCTTGACTTGGAACTCAATGGGGAGCAAGACTTCTTTCCCATAAACAATTTCATAGGGAGAATGTCCTGTTGCATTTCTCCATGTAGTTCTGTAGGCCCACAAGGCTTCAGGAAGCCTTTTTTCCCAATCTCTTCTATGTAGATGAACAATTTTGGTGATGATACTTTCAAGAACTTTATTTGTGGACTCCACTTGACCATTTTCTTGCGGATGGTAAGGAGTAGATCTTTTGTGCTTGATTTTGTATTCTTCCATCAACTTCTCCACCAAATTGGATGTGAATTGGCTCCCTTGATCTGTCACAATTTCTCTTGGAACACCAAAGCGAGTAAAAATATCCTCATAAATAAAATGAATAACTGAATTTTCAGTAGCAGATACTAATGCTTTGGCTTCTACCCATTTAGTAACATAATCAGTACAAACCAATATATACTTCTTTTGCTTAGATGGTGGATTAATAGGTCCAATGAAATCTAAAGCCCATTTTTCAAAGGGTTCGATGAGTACCCGTGTTTGCAATGGCATTTCATTTGAAAGGGTAGGTTTCCCTACTCTTTGGCAGCTGTCACACCTTTTGACATATTGTTTTGCATCTTTGAAGAGGGAAGGCCAATAATATCCTAAAGAGAGGATTTTATAGGCCGTCTTTTTGTCTGCAAAGTGTCCGCCGCATGGTTCATCATGACATGCCTTAAGAATATCAGGCATTTCATCTTCCCTGACACATCTTCTGATCACAAGATCTGGCCCTGTTTTAAACAATTCGTTAGAAATCCATGAATATTTTGAACTCTCCTGAATAATATTTCTTTTTTCACTTGGAAATAAATGTGGAGGCAGTTTCCCCGTAACCAAATAGTTAGCAATATCTGCATACCAAGGAGTCTTAATAGTTACTGCAAACAAGTATTCATCAGGAAACTTATCCTCTACAGGAGAATCTTCTTTAGTATTCTGAATCCTAGACAAGAAATCAGCTACCGTATTTTGTTTTCCTGGTCTATCCAACACAGTAATATTGAATTCTTGCAAAAGTAAGAGCCATCTTGTCACTCTGCCATTAGTAACAGGTTTGTTCATTAAATATCTAATTGCAGAATGGTCAGTATGAATAAAAGTTTCATAGCTTGTTATGTAATGTCTAAACTTATTAATTGCATGAACAACAGCTAAAAACTCTTTTTCAATCACAGTATAGTTCAACTCTGTGGGAGCCAAATTTTTACTGGTATAATAAATGGCATAAGGAACTAAATATTTTTGAGCCAACACAGCTCCTAGACCTATATCTGAAGCATCCGTAGAAATATGGAAAGGGAGTTTCCAATTTGGTCCTCTTAAGATAGGTGCTTCAGATATTCTTGTTTTCAAAGTTTCAAAAGATGATTTACAATCAGGATCCCATTTGAATTCATAGTCTTTTGTAAGCAATTTGAAGAGTGGAGATGAAATTTTAGTGAAGTTTTCTATAAATCTTCTATAGTAACCAGTAAATCTTAGAAAACTTCTAACATCTCTTTGACAATTTGGAATAGGCAACTTGGAGATGACTTCAACTTTTGATCTATCGACCTTAATCCCATCTCCTGAAATATGATGTCCTAAAATAATCCCTTCAGTAAACATCATAAAGCATTTTTCATGGCTTAATGAAAGGTTTGTTTCTTTACATCTTATAAGAACTTTTTCCAAATTTTCTAATGCCTCTTCAAATGAATTACCATAAACTGTAAAATCATCCATATAAACCTCTACACAATCATGGATTAGATCAGAAAAAATTCCTAGTACTGCTCTTTGGAATGTTGCTGGTGCATTACATAACCCAAAAGGAAGCACTCGGTAGGCAAAAGTTCCCCATGTACAAGTAAATGTGGTCTTATCTTGATCTTCAGGTGCTACCTGAATTTGATTATAGCCACTAAAACCATCCAAAAATGAAAAGTACTTTTTACCTGCTAATGTGTCTAATACCCGATCGATAAAAGGCAAAGGAAAGTGATCCTTCAAAGTTGCTTTGTTCAATTCCCTGTAATCAATGCATACCCTCCATTTACCATTCTTTTTAGGTACTATAACCAAAGGAGAAACCCATCGGCTATCTGAAATTGGATAAATGAAGTTTACATTGAGTAGTTTTTGGAGCTCTTCTTTCACTATCTCCTAAGATTTGGATTCATCCTTCTTTGAGGTTGTCTGATTGGTCTACTGTTTTCCTCAATATAGATATGATGGATGCAAGTCTTAGGATCAATACCTTTCATGTCAGTATACTCCCATGCAAATGCAATAGAATGTTTTTGCAAGATTCTGGTTAGTTCTTCTTGTTGTGACTTCTCCAAATGTTTGTTGATATTCAATGTTTTTTCTGGAAAAATCTCAATAGCAGAATTACCAAACTCTTCCATAGAGTAAAGAGACATTTGTCTAGATGATAAATATTCTATGTCAGATTCCAACTGAAATTGTGTGGGGTCATATTCTCAAGATGTCTCAAAATTTTCTAATGTGTTCAGAATTTGACTATCCTCACTGATTTCAGAAATGGTAAAGACAGGTTGTATAGTGTCCTCATCATCAACCCATTCATTGTCTCCTACTTCTGTGATTTCTCTTGCTGGAGGATACAAATTGAATTTTTTGTCGAATTACCATTAGAAATGTACATGTCCCCAGATCTACAACTAATAAAAGCATCAGCTGTGGCTAGCCAAGGTCTTCCTAAGATAAGTGGGTGTCCTCCTAGATTACTCTTGGGAGTCAAAATCATAAAATCTACTGGATATTCCCAAGAATCTAAGGAGACTGAAATATATTCTAATACACCATCTGGTTTAATAATTGATCGATCTGCAAGTTGCAGTAAAGTAGGTGTAACAAGAAGGTTAGGAAGTTTTAGCTGGTCCATAGTCTGTCTACTCATAATGTTGATAGCAGCCCCTAAGTCAATCAATGTGTTTGGAATTTCTATCCCATTTATATGTGTCTTGACAATTGGACTTCCTGGATCTACATACTTCTGCATGGTAATTTTTCCCATCATAATATCTGCAATCTTTCCTACCAGGTGAACTCTTCTTGTGTCTTTTAGTTTCCTTCCTGGTCTTTTGAAACTCAACTCCTTTATGGTTTTTACTAGAATAGGAATCTCTCGAATGGATTGTAACAAGGGAATCTTGATACAAACATTCTTCAATTCATCTAGAAAATCATAGTTAGGCAACAAAATTTTTTTTTCCACCCCCTTGTCAATTTGTAGTCTTTCAGGAAAAGGAGGTGTAGATGAAGATGTTGGTTGCTCAACTATAGGAGTTGTGGGTGTTAACTTTTTTTTTTTTTTTTGCATGCTTGGATTTTGAAGAGATTCTTCCTCAGAACCCTTATTGACATGAAGAGAGTCATCCTCAGTGGTATCTTGCTCTTGAATATCTATAGAAGGTTTTTCTAAAACTCTACCAAATCTGAGTTGTACATCGTTGAGAGGAATAATCATATAGGTAGGAAATTGTTGTCATTCTACCATGTAAGTATTCTGAGGATTCTTATTGTTAGGATTTGGCAATGGCTGAGCTGGAAGTTGACTTGTCTTTTGTTGGTATGGAAGCATGAGTTGAGGATTTGGATTTTGTTGAGAAGGTTGTTGTTGTGGAAATGGCAATGAAAGTTGTGAATTTGGGTTTGGAAGTTGTGGAGCTTGTTGATTTTGAAAAGATGGAGGATATTGATAAAATCGAGCAAATCTCCCATAAGGATTTTGCATCCCTTGTACCCATGGCTGATATGTATTCTGATGTTAGGGCCAAGGTTGTTGCCAAGGATTCCAATTTGGTGGGGTTTGAAAATTCATAGGGTTGTTAAACCCTTGAGTTTTTTTTCCCTACCAAGGTCTTCTTGCAACAAAACAGAGAGATTCTACTGAATTTGGGTCTTCTTGAAAGACAGCTTTGAGTCCAGGAATTGAAGGACAATTCTTGATCTCATGATTCTCTGAGAAAATCATACATGTTTATACAACTTTTGCATCCAAGGGACATTCCCTTAAAGCATGTTTCTTCCTACATTTCGGACAAAAGATGGCTAAAGCATTTGTTTCTGCTTTCTACTTGTTTTGGATTTTAAGGGTGTCTAGTTGTTCACTAAGGCTCCCTAAGATATCAGTTTTGAACTCATCAAGCATATTACCAATCTCTACCCTACTTACTGATCCAGTTGCAGATTTGTTAGCCCTAATAAGAGAAGGATCCCTAGGCCCTTTTCCTGTTTTAGATTTTCCTCTTGAGAGATGGACACATAGTTCTGTTATGTCACGAAGTGGGAGTTGAGAAATTTCTCCTTTCCCCATCATGTTTAAAATATCTATCCATTCATCTCTAATGGATTTTAATATGAGGGCTTTCAAGGTTTCATCATCTAAATTGCTCATCTTTTCTCTTTTCAAGTTGTATTGAAATCTTTCAAGTAACTCTTCCAAATTTTCATCTTCTTTTTGCATCATTTTGAATACCTCATCCTTGTGATTGGTGGGCATACGATATTCCAAGTATCTATCCAAAAATGTTTGTTTCATATCATTCCAAGTCCTAATAGATTGAGTGGCTAATCCCATGAACCATTTCAAAGCAGATCCCTTTAATGTTGAAGGAAACAGTTTGAGTTTTTGAGAGTCTTCCATATAATCATAGGTTCGGCACACAACTTCAAACTCAAACAGAAATGTTTCAGGATCCTCACTTCGCAATCCATAAAAGTTAGGGAGGACAGATGGTGAGATATTTTTCATTGTTGCATGAGTTTCCTCATCAACTATAGGGAATCCAAACAAGTTGTCCCCTTCCCTATTTCTACCATTATTTCCTTCACCATTGTTGTCTCCATTGTTTCCTCCTCTTCTACCTCTACCTCTACCTCCATCTATTACTTCCTCCGCCATGATAGTTTCTTTAGAGTCCTTAAAGTTCTCTAGTTTTTCTACCAAGGGAGAATGAGAGAGAGTCTCTTTGTTTTCTAAATGGGATTTAGTAGGTGGTATAGGAGAATCCTCTAATTCAGCTGCTCCTTGAGTTCCAAAAATCTTAAGGCTAGGGGTAGATGGTGGTGAATCTGGTCTATGCCTTGAAGAAGATGGAGTTGTGAAAATCAAACTCTTGGCTTTAGCTATAAACCTTCCCCTAGAATCTCTTGCTCTATGCATGTCATTTTTTTATTTTTATTTTTAAAAGTTGGGCTAATAATTCTCTTTCTGATCTTCTAGGTCACACTAGATGCAAGAAGAGAGCATACTTAAGAAATTACTAAACCAATAACTCTCTTTTTTGATCCTCCAGATCACACTAGGTGTAAGAGGAGAGCATACTTCAAGAAGTTATCAAGTTTTCCCTTCTTTTATGATTTTTTGTTTTTTTTTTTTTAAGAAATTGGCTACCTAGTTACACTTCCCCGGCAACGGCGCCAAAATGTTTGGTCAATTTAGTGTGTCCTAAATTGCTGCATTTAATTTGTCAATCTGGGATTCGTAAGCTGATGAAGTGCGGTGCACTATATGTGCAAGATAACCTATTTCTTAACTTTTTGTCGTTTTTGGTTTTCTAAGATGAAATGGAAATTCTAAAATGAAAACAAGTATGGTTATTGTTGTTCAATGAAATGATATCCTCTATAATGATTTACCAACTTGAAACTTAAAAAGGAATTTGAAACTTACAATGACAAAACTTGAAAGGAAATGAAAATATGCTGCTGAAATGAAAAGATGCTGCTAGTCTAATGAATCAAAACAGTGAACTAGTGAGCATGAAACCAAACTATTCTTGCTGCTGTCTAAACACAAAATAAATTATGCTGAAAGAAATCCAAAATTTGCAATAAAGTAAATTTAAATCAATTTACATCAACTTGTCTTCTGATCCCTCATCATTAGTCCAGCTATGATTTTCGGAAGTAACCATAAACAACTTGAGTAACTGATATCTACTTTGCAGAAAGTAAACTAATATCAAACCATACATTCATAATTCAATCCCTCACCATCAGTCCAGCTGTGGCTTTCGGAGGTAACTGAAGATGTCATGTACAATTTAATATATCTAAATTTGCAGAAAGGAAACTAATACCAAACTACACATTTCATAATACAATCCCTCACCATCAGTCCAGCTGTGGCTTTCGGAGGCAACTGAAGATGTTATGAGCAGTTTAATATATCTAAATTTAACTACTGAAGCAAATGAGAAAAATTGAATTAAACAAAGCAGTACTGAAATTAAACAGAAACTAAAGAAAAACAAATTAGCAGCAGAACAATGTTAATTCCATGTCATTAGTCAAAAAGCTATGAAAATGCCCGGACTGCTTATCTATAACCTGAAACAAGAACACTGATCAGTGATTAATAACATAAAACATGAAAGACAGAAGTGAAATGGAAAGCATGCAAGATTATAAACAGAAATGAAGCATATATACCATGAAAGATGCAGTGTATAAACATGTGAATGGATTATGGCACAATGAACTTTAAAGAAATAAAACAAGAACTATACACTAATGCAGAAAAGCTTAGCTGAGCAGGGGCCCTCTACACCAGCCTTGGCAACAATCTTCAAGTACGAATTAAGTCTGGAAACAGAGTCTTCTTATATTAAAATGCAGTCGTAACAGTAAGGTGGTATTACGGCACAAGTGCAGCGTAATTACATTACAGAGCAGACTAATAAAAGATAACAGAGACTGATCAAGACTAACTCCATATGCGTATGAAAACGCGTTATTTATAACAAGAGAAACATAACTAATTCCTAAAGTTTATGCTAGTGGAGAACACGTAGACCATTACGTCCACGGATCTAGGATCATGGCCGTGTTGGAAAGTAAATCTATGAGGAGTGGATGCTTGAATTTGGCTATGGAGCCATGTACAGATGTCGACTTGTCCTCCGCAACTCAGAAACGGCCATATGAACCTTCACGTGACACGAAACAGAGTCCTGTCACCGTGAGACTCTATGGTTGACTTCCACTTGGATGCCTTTGACCGCAGCTTCTTTAGATGATTTTGCTCGAACCAATAGGACACGAACCATGTCCACATCATTTCTGACTTGCCCATGTGGCTCGTTTTTCCTGTAGACACCTGTAACATAGAGTTTCACAAAATGGCTGCGGAAAGTTGCAGCAGCTACGGAAAGTGGCAAGATTCTGCAGCTAAATGAACAAAATCTAAATCAAACAGCAGACAAACAAATATAGTTAAAAACCATGTTAGATGCTCTTTTGCAATTAACATACAATGATATTGACAACTTGGGAGGTTCAGGTGAGTGAAAAAGGTATAGAAAAGTGTATGGAAAAGATGCAGAATTGAGACTCAACAACTTGCAAACCTTTTCATAAATCATTTTATTCTTTTATTGAAAACATAAAACTAGTCTAAGTCTATTCTTATTTATCCATGAGTTTAGATTAAGCGATTGAACTCATAAGTTTCTCTACCTAACTACTATCTGTCAGGATTAGACTATCTGAAAGACTTCATAGCCTATTTTCTAAAACATAAATTTAAAAGCAGGCAAGCCAGGATTAAGCAGTCTGACTTGCGGTAGCCTACGACATAAAAACAAGCTACACATAGACTAATATTTGCAGAAAATTTAAAACAAAAAGTGAAGGCTTAAGATCTAAAAATTTTAAAAACATCCTTCATTATTTCTTCATCTATGGTTTTAGTCTCGTTTGAGCTGCTTCCTCTTTCTTTTCTTGTTCAAATTTTGAGCATGTTGGAACCAGTTCTTCATCAATCTCATAGGTTCAAGGTTTGTGCTTGTTTGAACCTTTATTTTTCTATCCTAATATGCCTTACTAATAAGCTAAGATTGATTTGTTTTCAAATCTATTTCACTAACCTATCAACAGTAAATTTAAAGTTATCCAATCATGATTTGACTATATGATTGAATAGAAAGTGTTTATGATGGTAGTGGAATTTAAGCTTGCACACTTTCATGGTTTATTTCTTTTTTGGTATGGGGCTGTACCTTTCTTGTTTTCATTCTGCCCTCTTTTCTATTTTTATAGTTTTTATATTTTTCTTTTTCTAACTTTTGAAAGCAATGATAGATATGATATTTACAATGAGGGAAAAATGAAAAAAACTTAAGACTGGTATAGTTAGGAAAAATAATGTTTAAGCATACTACCATTGACAAGACCCCCAAAAAGTTTAGTTCCATTCATTTCCTACAAGAAATAAGCATTGTTACTAGCAGTAGAATGAATGAGATAAGGGCCTAGCCATAATTTATCAAATTTTCCATGTTTTCCCTTATCTTCTCTCCTGGAATCCC
Organism: Pinus albicaulis; assembly: GCA_034641835.2. Taxonomy (NCBI): domain Eukaryota; kingdom Viridiplantae; phylum Streptophyta; class Pinopsida; order Pinales; family Pinaceae; genus Pinus; species Pinus albicaulis. The sequence goes on along the minus strand of CM076575.1, from coordinate 445,032,196 downwards.
ACTTCAAAACTTTATCACCAATGCTAAAATCACTAGCCTTTGTCCTTTTATCAAAAAACTTCTTAATGTTTTCTTGCTTGTGTAGTGCTCTATTGTAGACTTCCTCCCTGGTTTGTTGAAGATGTATACTCTGATGTATTCTCCTTTTCATATCATTTTCTTCAGACTATACTTCCTGGATCGGCTTCATGACTGGCACTCCTAGACTAGTTGGAAAAATTGCATATGCTCCATAAAGTAGCTGGTAGGGAGACATTCCAATTGATTTCTTATGTGTTAATCTGTCAGCCCATAGTGCATGTACTAGTTTTGTATGCCATGATTTCTTATTGTCTTCCAAAAACTTCTTGATTATATTCACCAAACTCTTATTTGAGGATTCTGCTAACCCATTACCTTGTGGGTAATAAGCAATAGAATGTCCCAATGAAATTTGATACTTATGACAGAATTCAACCATCTTTTTGGATCCAAATGCAACAACATTGTCAGTGATAATCTTCCTAGGACAGCCAAATCTAGATAGGATATGATTTTCAAGAAATTTTATGATGATAGAGTCAGTGGCTTGCCTAGAAGGGATGGCTTCTATACATTCGGTAAAATAATCTATTGCAGTGAGGATCCATCTATGTTGGGCAGATGAGGCTGGATGGATTTCCCTAATGAAGTTTAGACCCCACTGCTAAAAAGGAGCTTCAACAGTGATTGGATGCAAGGGAAAGGGAAGAAGTTTTCTTTTGCCTTCAAAAAGTTAGCATTTGCGATAGGCAATAATCATTTTGTGGACATCTTGGAAGAGGGTGGGCCAACAAGAGGTTATTGGGCAGATCTAGGATGAGAGAGACCAAAATTATGCGGGAAATGTAAATCAGGTGGGGTAGTTTCTCTGCTACCAGGATGTTCACCTCTATCTTTGGATGAAGGCAGATACTCAAAGTCTATCAGATCTATATCATCAAGTGACCTAGTTTTGAATGGGTTTCTTAAGTCAACTTGTGAATCTTGTAGAGCTGTAAGGTTTTCAGGAACAGATTTAGCTCTATGGATTGGCTTGATAACAGTTGAAGCTTGAGCCTTAGGAGATTTCACAAGTATACTTTCAGGATTATCAACTATCTCAGGAGGGTTTGCGTTAGGATAGGCTTTATTATGAACTCTTCTAGAAGCCACTATGCTATGTCTTTAGACCCAATAACAAGAAAATTTTAACCAAATATGACAATATTTAGTAGGCTAACTAATCTTTAGCAAGAAAAATGTAATCCTCAAAGTATTCTTTACTGAGTTTTAAATGATGTAATGATAAAGGGTTTCCCAGTGGAGTCTTTGGAAAACCAAGGAAAATCAGCAGGCCTACTGATCTTCAGTGGAGTCACCAGGTGAATAGTTTTTACTTGATTTCAGGGCTTGAATGTTATTCACCATCAACAATAAAAAACCACTCTAGACAGACACTTGGTTCATTTGTTAAAAATGGGATTATCTGAGTTGTGAAGTTATCTATTACTTCAGAAAGTCCCCAGTATGGTTTCCAGAAATGTTGGTGTCTCTATAATTTAGTAGAGTGGAAAGACTAAATGCTGCAGAGCCTACATTAGAACCACTTTGGGATTCTAGGATCTAGCCCTCCTGAATACAGAGAGGGATCTCTCTATAAGTGAAAATATTGATTTATCTTTTAAGTTTTTAGTATGACATTAGGATAGTTATTAAGTACAAGGGTGTTTTGTTTGTTTGCTTGGGTCTGATTTTTAATTGAGTGGAAAGTTCTAAAAATGAAAGAGTTTCAAAGGGGTGAAGGTGTGAATAATCAAAACAAGGTTCAGATGATAGGATAGGTATGAAACAACACTTAATCCATTGGGATATGGAGTCATAAAAGGTTTTAATTGCACAACATTTTTCAAGAGTGGTCCATGGGGCAAGTCATCTATAACAAAGGATCTCTTTAGATTAAATGATGGAATGGAACATTTAAAATTTTTGAGAAAGGGGAAAAAGCCAATAATTTCAACAAGGATTTATCAACTTACCCTACAAGAAAAACCTTTTCAAGTAACTTTTTGAAACTAGCCAAAGGACAGGGCTAACCATAGACTTCTTTGGACAAGCTTGTATTAAAGTTAACTTATCAGACAACAATCCAGTAATCTCACTAGAATACTTTCAGAAGGGATGAAAACAGATAAGAAAAACAAAGTGTAGCCTAAGATCAGGTCAAAGCATTAAAATCATGGCTTGCTTTTAGCATACTCTTAGGGAAACTTTCAAACAATATTTGGAGAAAAAACTGGAAGACAGGGAAAACCGTAGACTTCCCTAGTTTAAATCTACTTAGCATGTAATGAAAAAATAATTCAAGAACAATTTTTCGAGTTTAGACAGTAAGACATGGGCTCACCAACATTCCTTGACTGTTTGGACTGTATTAAATCATTCTTAAATACACAATTGGAGGAAAACATAAAGATAAATCTTATCAGTGAGAGTAGGGTACTTTTAAGAGTAAATCCTAGCTCTATATTTGTTGTTCTTTATGAGAGAAAAATGGACAATTTTATGGAAAACATAAGAAGGAAAAAAAGTAAAATGAGAGGTACATCACCAATGGTATAGACCAAGATCCCATGAATCAACTTGTATATTGATTTCAATCTAGTTACATACTTCAAGTCCAATGTTTCAGTACAACAACAACTTCTCTTCTCAGCCTAACTTCTTTGATTACAAATAGAGCTTCAACATCCTCTGAGAACTATTTACATACAAAAAGTATCAAGCAGCAAGTATTACATCAACTTCCAACGACATCTTATCTTCTTCAGAATTATTTATAGAAGGAAGAGGAGGTGGAATGAAGGGAAGGGTCTCTAGGCTCAATTAATACAAGTTAATGCTTCTCTGTCTTTGAGGGCTTCAATAGAGAATATTTCTAATATTTTCTCTGTATTAATTGGTTTTCATTAAGTATTTAGCTACTTGGCAGTTTTTGTTGACTTTAAAACCCTTTAGGCAGGCTGGCAATAACTCTGGTTGTCTTAAAACAAAATATCACTTACTAGGCAATAACTATGCCCTCTTTAAATTTATGACAGCTATAGGTGGCACTTTTGGTAGCTGAAAGGATATTTTAGCCTCTGATGTGGCAGTGGAGGCTTTCTTCAACTGATATAATTCTCTGTTTTATTTTAAAATACCTTAATTTGTCTTCGAGCAGTGTTTTGGCTTGATTAAGAGTTGATCTTTATCTTCGAGTCTTCACTCCGATACACTTTGTCTTCTTTGTTTATATAGGTGGATTTCTTCTATTGGAGGGTTTCTGTTAAACCTTGGATCATGCTCCAGACATTTTAAACATAGATTTCAAGCCTTGTAGATCCTTTTCTTTGTTGCTTCAGATCACAAAATCGTCACTCTGGGCCGAAAATGTCACCTGACTGTGACTATGGAAATACGCAGAACAACCACCATTAGAACCCTGCAAAACACAAAAACTCATTAAGAAACCCTACGGAGATGGTTAACTACATTTCAAAGGTTTAGTGGAAGTGATGGAGCTCTGAGGATGGATAAAATTCAGTGGAAGAGGAAGAAACCCTGGAAGAACAGCTAACCAAGTTCATATTTGAATTATGGCGTGAAAATGAGGAAGGTTGGTTTTGGAAAAATGGCAGTGGTTTTCACGTGGCATTTGGGGGTAAATGGTTTTTTCCGAGAGGAATGCGATACAACTAAGCGATCGATGTGTCACAAATGAAAACCACTTTTATCACGCAGAAGTAGTGCACTGTGGGGAAGGGCCAAAAATTACGTGATATGGATTTTGGTCCATCAGATGATAGACTACAGATTTGACGGTGTTGGCTGCACGCGACGAATGGAAAGCTACAGGGTTGAACACTGGGTGGGGTCTATGATGACGTATGGTTTTGTCGCATAGTGGACATGTTAAATGGGCTATCGGGTTAAGTCACGACCATTGGATTTGGGAGAATGAATGGTTTGAGACTCAATCAGAGGGGCGATGGTGGTGGGTTATGGGTGGAGCGTGATGCAATCTCAGTCATTGGTTCTTATGGATTCAATGGCTGAGATAAAATCGGCGGGTTAGGCCATTGGAGGACCAATGATTTGGAAAGAGAACTTATGTTTATTGCGATGCGACGAAGGGGTGTGGTCCCATGAAAAAGGTAAGGAGACTGGGGGATTAAAAAAGAAAGGGCTTTTCGCATCAAGGAGTTTAGCGAAAAGCTCATCGCATCGGAGTTTTGAAGTAAAAGGTAACAAAGAAACATGAAACCCCGATTGTGATTGCGCGATGGGGGTTAGCTCCTTGTCGCGGGATGAGGTTGTTGAGCCTCAAAATTGTGCTTTCTTTCATCTTACTTTACCTCATTTTCCTTTTTCCATTGCTATCCTAGACCCAACTGATCAATGAATTTAGTTAAAATTACTTTTAGAATGATTTACATGACTGACTTGCTAAGTTTTGTGATTTTTGCCATTGTAAAGCATTTTGACCGGAACTAGCTGCAGAATGCAGACATTCTGTAGCTAACCGGCGATTCTCAAGTACCGCTCGTGCTTCTGGGTATGTTCCAGCACATTTAAGAAGACAGCCTTCTAATAGGACTGTCTTAGTACAGATGTCCATTTCCTTGTTACGCAGCCACTTCAAGAGTCCTAATGTGATTCCGATAAGGAAAGACAATGTTCCTGAAATTGTTGCAAGTCTTTTTATTTACATTTGTTATATAAACACTTGGGAAACCGAGAGAGATTTTGCTTAGATTCTGTGCTACATTTCTGAAGACGCAGAGTGCTTTGTTCAAGTTATTTCACTTTTAATGAAGCAGACAGTGTTGTTTTGAAAGCGTTGATTTGATTTGGAGTTAGATTCCGTCAGGTGGTAGAGGGCCCCTTCCTCTTGCACGGATTTATTTGCGTAATTTAGATAAGTATTCTAGCTGCCTTTACGTTTTTTAATTTGAATTAGTAGTTGTTTTCATTAGCTAATGTGGTTATACTCATTCTAAAAAATCTTCCAAAAGAAGAAGCTCTTCCAAAAGATTATAATGATGAATGGGAAATGGATATAGTATTGTAGGGTTTAATTGTAGTCTCTTTTATTCACCATCACAGTTATACTTATGATAAGCACTCTTCCACAAGAAGAAACTCTTCCAAGAAATCTTTATACTGTCTTAAGCATGATTGTGATCTTGAACGTTTTAGTTGTGTGTTTTCACTAAGTACCATAGTCGTTCTTGCTCTTAAACGCTTGTCAAAAATATCATAATGATGGGTAGGAGATGGCTATGATATCTTAGTTTTTCATTGCTTTCGGTCTTTATGTTTGCATTTGCACTCAATTACACAGTCAGGATTGTTCTAAAAACTCTTCCAAAAGAAGGAACTCTTCCAAAATACCAATCATGATGGACAAACAGACTGTATAATTCCATAGAATAATGCATGATAGCTTAGTTAGGATGCTCCGGAGTTTAATTGCACTTAACTCATGTTCAGTTGTTTTGCTTTAAGTTTGATAATGACTTGTATTTTAACATTGTTTTAGGCTAGTGACATTTTAGGTTTGGTTGTAGTTCAACTCATTGCATTTGCACTCCATATTCAGTTGTCATTCACTGCATACTAGATTACTTCAGTTGTTAAATTTAACAAAACAGCCTTCATTATTCACAAATCTCTTCTTGTTCTAAAATCCATAATTGATTCATAACCATATGAAGAGAAGACCATATCATTTTAAGGCCTGAAGTACTTCTGCAACTTCCTTATCATCTTACAAACAAACATTTTCCTCAATAGACTATTTCAAAAATCTATAACCTTTGAGTGAAGTGTAGTGCTATAAAACTGAGTTGCAGAATAGAGTTAGGAATTAGATTTAGAGTAGAAGATCTTCTGATGGTATCAATGTTTTACTCCAAACATACTTCAACAAATCTCTAATCAAGGATAAAATGTTGCATCATTATAAGTTAGTTGTTTAAACTGTTTAGTTAGGAAGATTTGCATACTTAGTGACCATGTTTCAAGCTCTCTCTCAAATTCCTTTGATGAAAGAATTTGACAAGTTTAGTTTGTTTTTTGAATCATTTGCTTAAAAGTCATTATCAAGCTTTGCTTTTGGTTATTCATAGTTTAGATTTAATTCTGTTTTTAGTATTGCATTTGCATTTACCATTTGACATCAACCAATTAGGTTTCACCCTGTTTTTAATCATTAGCTTCATTCCATTAGCTTTCTAGTCATTTTCCTTGTGAACATAAAACCACCAAAAGATCAAAAACATCAGAAATCATCACAAAAGACCAAAAACACCATAAAATACTACACACAACGCATTAAGAAACAAACACCTAGGTACATACAGTACACTTCACTTCAGCAGTTTACCAACCCTGGTTGACAATTAAATGAGCTCAATTTAGGAGACTAGATTGAGACCAAACATTTTGGCGTCGTTGCCGAGGAAGTGAAAACTAGGTAACCTTTGTTTCTTAGCATCCAAAAAAAATTATATGCATAGGGAGAGAGATTCAAGGGGAAGATTCATAAGCAGCAGAGACAGAATTTTGATTTCTAGAACACCACTTGTTTCATCTAGATCCAGAGCTAGTACACCTTCAACTCAAACCCATATTCCATCCTCTCCTGATCCTGGACTTCTAGAAGATCTAAGGTCAAATATCCCATTAGAGAAACCTTCCACTTCATCCACTGAACCTGCCATAGAAGAAGATCTAAAAACTCCTGTTAGGGACACAAACCTTTCCACTTCCACAAGAGAGTCAACCATGGCAGAAGAAGGAGGAGGAGGAGTTTTTAATGGAGAACACACACTATTTGGAGGTAGAGGTACAGGTAGAGGAAAAGGAGGTAGAGGAGAAGGAGGTAGAGGTGTATATGGAGGAAGAGGTAGAATAGGAAGCTCTTTTGGGTTCCCTATAATTGATGAAGAAACCAATACAACCATGAAAAATATTTCACCCTCTGTCCTTCCAAACTTCTATGGACTTAAAACTGAAGATCCTGAAACCTTCTTATTCAAATTTGAAGTGCTTTGTAGAACTTATGACTACTTACAAGATGCTCAAAAATTGAAATTATTTCCTTCAACTTTGAAGGGAGCAGCATTGAAGTGGTTTATGAGTCTGATCGGCAGTTCTATTAGAACATGGGAAGACATGAAACAAGCATTTCTAGAGAGATATTTGGATTATTGTATGCCGGTTAATCATAAGGAAGAAGTGTTCAAGATGTTACAAAAAGAAGATGAAAATTTGGAAGATTTATTGGAGAGATTTAATTACAATATCAAAAGAGCAAAAATGGAAAACCTAGATCAAGACACCTTAAAAGCTCTTTTGTTGAAAACAATTAGGGATGAATGGTTGGATATCCTTAACATGATGGGAAAAGGGGATATATCACAACTCACATTACCTGAAATATCTAAGTTATGTATCAACCTTTCAAGAGGGAAATCTAAAACTGTCAAAGGTCCAAGAGATCCCGCTCTTGCAAGGGCAAGTAAGTCTGCTTCTGGGACAGTAAGTAGATCAGAAATAGGACACATGCCTGATGATTTTAAATCTGACATCTTGGGGAGTCTTAGTGAACAAATAGACACCCTTAAGATACAAAACAAGCAAAAGGCTGAATCTGATGCCTTGGCAATCTTTTGTCCCAAATGTAGAAAGAAACATGCCTTGAGAGAGTGTCCTTTGGATGTAAAAGTTGTAGAAACTTGTGTCATTTGTTCTGAGAAACATGAGACCAAGAATTGTCCTTCTCTTCCTGGTCTCAAGGCTGTCTTTCAGGAGGAAACTCCTACAGATTCCATAGAGTCTCTCAATTTTGTATCTAGAAGACCTTGGCAGGGACCTCAGACACAAGGATTCCATGATCAAATGTATAATCAACCTCCACCTTGGAATCCTTGGCAGCAACCTTGGCCCCAATTTCAAAATCAATCTCAGTCTTGGGCACAAGGAACACAAAGTCCCTATGGAAGATACTCTCCATACTATCAGTATCCACCATCCTATCCACCGTACTCACATTTTTATCCTCAAAATCCTCAACAAAATTTTCCTCAAAATCTTCAAAAAAAATTTCAACAAAATTCTCAACAACATCATCAAAATCAACCACATCAAAATCAACCACTTTCATTACCATTCCCTCAAAAATCAAATCAATTGCCTGCTCAACCCATACCAAACCCCAATAATAAGAACCCTCAGAATACATACATGATAGAAGACCAACAATTTCCAACTTATTTAATCACTCCTTTAGACCTTAGTGATGTTCAACTGAGGTCTGGAAGAATACTTGAAAAGAGGAAACCTTCTGTGATCATACAAGAACAAGATAATTCTGAGGAAGACTCCCTACGGGTGAATAAAAGTCTTGAGGAAGATACATCCTTTCAAGACCCACACATTGAAAAACTAAAACAAAAAGATCCAATAAATCCAACTCCTGTATTAGAGCAACCATCCACATCTACTTCTATACCTCCCTTTCCGGAAAGATTACAAATTGATAGAGGTGTAGAAAAATAGATCATGGTGCCTAATTATGATTTCTTAGACGAATTGAGAAATGTTTGCATTAAAATTCCATTATTGCAAGCCATCAAGGAAATCCCAATTTTAGCCAAAACAATAAAGGAGTTGAGTATGAAGACAACAAGAAAAAGAATAAGAGAAACCAAGAAAATTCAATTGGTAGGACAAATAGCAGACATTATGATGGGAAATATTGCTATTCCAAAGTATCTTGACCCAGGAAATCCAGTTGTCAAAATTCACATCAATGGAATTGAAATTCAAAACACACTCATTGACTTAGGAGCAGCAATAAATATCATGAGTAGACAGATCATGGAAAAACTGAAACTTCCTAATCTTCTCTTTACACCCACATTATTACAATTAGCAGATAGATCTGTGATCAGACCAGATGGGGTAATAGAAGACATTCCAGTGTCCCTAGACTCTTGGGAGTACCCTGTGGATTTCATGATCCTGACACCCAAGAATAATCTAGGAGGCCATCTTGTTATACTAGGAAGACCTTGGTTGGCTACAGCTGATGCTTTTATTAGTTGTAGGTCCGGTGATATGTATATTTCTGATGGTAGTTCAACAAAGAAATTCACTTTATATCCTCCAGCTAGGACAATTACGGATCTAGATGACACTCAATGGATAGAGGATGAAGAATATTTACAACCACTCTTCACAATTTCAGAAATTAGTGAAGATAATCAAATTCTGAATACTCTAGAAAACTTTGAATCCTTTCCAGAACACAAACATGAATCATTTCAGGAGGGATCCAATATTGAATTTTTGTCATCTAGGCAAATGTCTCTTCATTCTATGGACAAATTTGGCAGCTCTACAAGTGAAATTTTTCCAGGAAAAACTTTGAACATAAATAAGAACCTAGAAAAATCTCAACAAGAAGAGTTAGTCAAAGTATTACAGAGACATTCTTCTGCATATGAATGGGAATACACTGACATGAAAGGGATAAGCCCCAAGACTTGTACTCATCACATCTATATAGAGGCAAATTGCAAACCAATCAGACAACCTCAAAGACGGATGAATCCAAATCTTAGGGAAATTGTTAAAGAGGAATTGCAAAAATTGTTAAATGTTAATTTCATCTATCCTATTTCAGGTAGTCAGTGGGTTTCTCCTTTGGTAATTGTGCCAAAGAAAAATGGAAAATGGAGGGTGTGTGTTGATTACCGAGAACTAAATAAAGCTACTCTTAAAGACCATTTTCCCTTACCTTTCATAGATCAAGTATTAGATACATTAGCTGGCAAAAAGTACTTCTCATTCCTAGATGGGTTTAGTGGTTACAATCAAATCCAAGTAGCACTTGAAGACCAAGACAAAACCACATTCACCTGTCCCTAGGGTACCTATGCTTACCGAGTATTACCATTTGGATTATGCAATGCACCTGCAACATTCCAAAGGGCAGTATTAGAATTTTTTTCGGATCTAATACATGACTGTGTAGAGGTGTACATGGATGATTTCACAGTTTATGGGAATACATTTGAAGAGGCTTTAGAAAACCTAGAAAAAGTCTTAAAAAGATGTCAAGAAGAAAACCTTTCACTTAGTCATGAAAAATGTTTTATGATGTTTACTGAAGGTATTGTTTTAGGGCACCACATTTCAGGGGATGGGATTAGAGTTGATGAGGCAAAATTTGAAGTCATTTCTAACCTATCCATTCCAAGTTGTCAAAGAGATGTTAGAAGTTTTCTAGGATTTACAGGGTATTATCGGAGATTTATAGAAAACTTTACCAAGATAGCATCTCCACTCTTCAAATTACTCACCAAAGATTATAAATTCAAGTGGACTTCTGATTGCCAGTTAGCTTTTGAAACCCTGAAAACCAAAATTTCTGAAGCACCCATATTAAGGGGACCTAACTGGAAGTTACCTTTTCATATCTCGACAGATGCTTCCGATACAGCTCTAGGAGCAGTATTGGGACAAAAAGATTTAATTCCCTATGACATCTATTATATCAGTAAAAATTTGACTCCTGCAGAGTTAAACTATACTGTAACTGAAAAAGAGTTTTTAGCTGTTGTTCATGCCATAAACAAATTTAGACACTATATAACAAGCTATGAAACTTTTATTCACACTGATCATTCTGCAATTAGATACCTAATGAACAAATCAATTACTAATGGCAGAGTTATAAGATGGTTGTTACTCTTACAAGAATTCAACATTACTATTCTAGATAGGCCTGGAAAACAAAACACGGTAGCTGATTTCCTATCTAGACTCCAAAATATCAAAGATGACACTCCAGTTGAAGATCAATTTCCTGATGAATATCTTTTTGCAATCTCTACTCAAACTCCATGGTTTGCTGATATTGCTAATTATTTAGTTTCAGGAAAATTTCCTTCAATTATGAATACAAGGGATAAAAGAAAAATCATTAATGATAGTGCAAGATATTCATGGGTCGCTAATGAGTTGTACAAGACAGGTCCAGATTTGATCATTAGAAGGTGTGTTCGTGAAGATGAGATGCTTGAGATTCTCAAGGCATGTCATGATGAACCTTGTGGCGGACACTTTGCAGATAAGAGGACAACCTATAAGATCCTTAATTTAGGATATTATTGGCCATCTTTGTTTAAAGATGCAAGGGAATATGTCAAAAGGTGTGACAGTTGCCAAAGGGTAGGGAAACCTTCTCCTTCGGGTGAGATGCCATTACAACCTCAGGTACACATTGAACCTTTTGAAAAATGGGCCTTGGATTTTGTAGGACCTATTAGTCCTCCATCAAGACAAAAGAAATACATATTAGTTTGCACTGATTATGTTACTAAGTGGGTAGAAGCTAAACCATTACTTGTTGCTAATGAATCATCTGTAGTTACTTTTCTTTTGAGGATATTTTTACTCGTTTTGGTGTCCCAAGGGAAATTGTTACAGATCAAGGAGCTCAATTTACATCAAGGCTAGTGGAGCAAATGATGGAGAAGTACAAAATCAGACATAGAAAATATACTCCTTATCATCCACAAGAAAATGGTCAAGTGGAATCTAATAATAAGATCATTGAAGGAATCCTAACAAAGACTGTTCATTTACATAGAAGAGATTGGGTAGATAGGCTTCCTGAAGCCTTGTGGGCCTATAGAACTACATGGAGAAACACAAGAGGCCATACTCCTTATGAGCTTGTTTATGGAAAGCAAGTTTTGTTTCCCATAGAGTTCCAAATTCAAACTTTCAAAATGGCAGTTCAGCTAGGACTTGATTTAACGGAGGCACAAAAGCATAGACTAGAGCAAATTAATGAATTGGATGAGATCAGACAAGATGCAGTTCAGAAAACAAGTCTAGTCCAACAGCAAAGGGCTAGATGGCATGACAAGTACATCAAGGAGAAGAAATTCAAAGAGGGTGACTAGGCTCTCTTGTTTGATTCAAAATTCAAGGATTTTCAAGGTAAATTTCAGACACATTGGCTTGGGCCATATGAAATTGTTGAAATTTTTGATAATGGGGCAATAAAAATCAGAACTATAGATGAAGAAGAGGTCACTTTTCTTGTGAATGGTCATAGATTGAAGTTGTATCACAAACCACTCTCAAGAGAAGAATTTGTCAAGAAGTTCCAAGAATGCAGTGATGTGAAGTTAATGAAGAAGAATTCTTCTTCTTCGTCAACTTGATTAAATTTTCTGAAGTATTTCTTTGAAAAAAATAAAAAATTAAAAATTAAAAAAAATAAAGTTATAAACATGAAAACCAATCATTGATTAGCATGTTTATACAGAAAAGATAGGGTGAAAATCAGAGTCTCTCTGACACTCTAACTTTTCCCATTTTGTTTTTACAAGCAGCTGTTACAAAATCATAAGTTCAGATCCATAGTGCTTATGATCCATCTCATTTCATTTCACTTCACTCACCTATCCGTCCATACTCCATTTCATTCATTCATTCATATTCTACTTCATTCCATGTTTCATTCATCTCATTCCATACTCCATCCATCTCATTTTCATGTCAAGATTTAAAGTCTGATGTCTTGCTGTAAATAAATAAAACATGTCATGGATTGCAGGGCAGTTCTTATGTTCTTTCACTCCATTTCATAAACTGAATCCATTCCATTTCATCATCCACTTCATACATATCATGTCTCATCATCCATCTTCATTCATACCATATAACATTTCAACTATATTCCCAAACCACTCCATTCCATGATCAAAATGCTCTACAGGTACATTCTACAGCTTAACAGACATTCTGCAGCTGTTCAGCCTTTCCGCAACTAGCCATACATTCCACAGCTACAAATCCTGAAGGCATTAGTCAGCAGACATTAGAATTGCAACAAAATGATCTAGTGTATCCATGAATAAAAAGCATCAAGAAGGATTATGAAGACTCTTCCAAAGGAGAACAAAGAAGACAAAGACTACAAAAATCAAATGAAAAGCAGAGGTAACAAGTTTAGATTATAATGGAATTTCATAAAGTTTAGCATATTTTTAGTTATGAATTGTTCGAAAAGGTTGTTTTAATTATTTTTATTGATCAAGACCAATAAACCCTCCACAGACTTTGGATTAAAATCTCTCATTTCAAATTCCATATCCGACATCATTTAAGCAGTTAAAATGGCCGAGGTGTTTGAATTCTTCACGCCACTTAACCAAATCATTCAATGATGATTCTCTTTTCCGTTGTAAAAATATTTGCCGTCTTTTCAATCATTAATTCGTTTCCTCCACCTCACTCCATTACCCCATTCCGTGACTACTTCCATCACTCCATTCTGTAGCCGGCACTTCATTCCGCAAACAGAGATATCCTTACCACCGAGAGCAGAGCAAAAGGGTAAATGCAGAGGTATAGTAGCGTGAGAATTTGAAGCCATTTGATTCCGTGGGCAGACAAAGTATCACTGTGGGCAAATATTGAGCATTATCACTATAAACACAGAGGTATAGCAGAGAAGAATTTGAAGTCATTTGTCACTGGGAGACAGAGGTATAGCATTGAAGAATTTGAAGCCATTTTTTACCAAGAGACAGACATATAGCAGTATGGAATTTGAAGCTATTTTCCACCGAGAGACAGAGGTATAGTAGTGTGGGAAATTTGAAGCCATTTGTCACTGTCAAACAGAGGCATATCAGTCCAAAGTTCAATTGTCAACAGAGGCATATCAGTCCGAAGTTTTGAAGATGTTTTCAATGTCAACCAGAGGTATATCAGCTCGAAGTTTGAAGCTGTTGTCACTGTCAATCAGAGGTATGTCATTCCGAAGTTTGAAGCCATTGTCATTAAGAACTTGAAGCCATTTCAATTCGAAGGTGAAATTTATTGTTTCTGTGGGTAGAAGAGTGTTAATCTGAACATTGAAGAAGCAATCATGGGTTTCATTGTAAGAACTGAACCAGTGGGTTCAAAATATTTAGAAGGCTACCCTCAATGCAAAGAAATGTTGCAACAGATAGGATGGCTTCAATTTTTGGAGAAATTTAATGGCTTCCACAAAAAAGTCACTAAAACATTTGCAAGATCATTTCAAGGAGCTGAAGTTGAAGTGGGAGATGTCAAATTTACTGTCACTGAAGTTTTCATTGCAGAAGCTACAGGGTTGCTTAGAAATGGAGAGAGATGGTTCAAAAACAAAGAATTCCACAATGAATCCTGGAAGCAAATTCTAAAATCACCAGGTATGGATGTCATTGTATTTAAGAAAGGAATTCCAAGTTCTGCATTGAAAAATAAATGGAGAAACATACTACTTCTTCTGCAAAAATTTATTACATGTGAGGGTAGATATGGTACATTTTATGTCTACCACATTAGACTGATAATGCATTTTCTGGGGGAGGACTTAAACCTACCCTATTTCTTGCTTCAAAGCTTGAAAAAGATGGCTTCCTGTGTTCAAATAAGGGTTCAATTTTTAGAGACAACTTTATATCATCATGGTTTGGTTAAAATTTTGATTGAACATCATTTAACCAAAACAAATGATACATGGGACAATTTCTTGATAAGAAATCATTTTGAAGAGCCAAAAGAACCCTCATCGGAACCACATCCTACAAGGAGAAGTAGAAAATGGAGAGCTTCAAAAGTTGAAATTGACAAAACAGTCCAAGAAAGTAGTGAGGAAATCATCTCAGAGAAGTTGACTCAAATCAAGAGACAACTTAAGAAAGAAAAAGTAATCAGGAAATCTACCATGGAGAAAGGAGAGGGATCTTCTCAACCTAGAAGAAGCCACAGACTAAAGGGGAAACTAAGGAAAACTCAAATCAAACAAACATGGGTGATTAATATAGAAGATGAGGAAACATCCATTGAAGAAGATGTTGAAGAGGATTTTAATGAAGGAACCCCTGAAATTGACCCTGCTCAACAAGAAATTTATGACTATGTGGAAAATTTGGAAAGGAGAGCTTCAGAAAGCAAGGAGAGAACCCCTAGTCCTCCACTGTCTGAAATAGATGTATTAAGAAGGGATAGGTATGAGTTGGAAATACTTAATAGACACATCAAAAATGAGAATGAAATTCTCAAGGATCAAGTCAAGCTCAAAACTGATATGAACTCAACCTTATCCCTACATCTAGACAAAGTGGAAAAGACCAATGATAAGTTGAAGAAGAGGAACAAAAAGCTAATCAGGGCACTTACCAACCTAAGGTTCAAACTTGTTATCAGAAAACCCAGAAGATCTTTAGCTTCCAGACAAAGGAGAAGGAGAGGATTAGATGTTTGTGCAGAAGCCTCTGAGTTCATAGGATAATTTGCATGAGGACATGCAAAGAGACAGCAGTGGGGGTATGTTGAGCCTCAAAATTGTGCTTTCTTTCATCTTACTTTACCTCATTTTCCTTTGTCCATTGCTATCCTAGACCCAATTGATCAATGAATTTAGTTAAAAATACTTTTAGAATGATTTACATGACTGACTTGCTAAGTTTTGTGAAATTTGCCATTGTAAAGCATTTTGACCGGAACTAGCTGCAGAATGCAGACATTCCGTAGCTAACCGGCGATTCAGCAGCTGTCTTCACGTTTGGGTATGTTCCAGGTGGCCTCTCAATAAAAACCACATATGGGCATATTCCACGTCATGTCTACATGGTTCGTTGCTCACCATGAAGGAAGAAACGAATTCTGTGTATGGTTTTGGTACGTGGGAACACATTTAAGAAGACAGACTTCTAATAGGACTGTCTTAGTCCAGAT
The DNA here is from genome assembly GCA_034641835.2 of Pinus albicaulis. Classification (NCBI taxonomy): domain Eukaryota; kingdom Viridiplantae; phylum Streptophyta; class Pinopsida; order Pinales; family Pinaceae; genus Pinus; species Pinus albicaulis. Next base: position 445,016,356 of record CM076575.1, on the reverse strand, counting down.
GTCCATTTCCTTGTTACGTAGCCACTTCAAGAGTCCTAATGTGATTCCGATAAGGAAATACAATGTTCCTGAAATTGTTGCAAGTCTTCTTATTTACATTTGTTATATAAACACTTGGGAAACCAAGAGCTAGGCTAGATTTCGTTCTAGATTCTGCTTAGATCCTGTGCTACATTTCTGAAGACGCAGAGTGCTCTGTTCAAGTTATTTCACTTTTAATGAAGCAGACAGTGTTGTTTTGAAAGCGTTGATTTGATTTGGAGTTAGATTCCGTCAGGTGGTAGAGGGCCCCTGCCTCTTGCACGGATATATTTGCGTAATTTAGATAAGTATTCTAGCTGCCTTTACGTTTTTGAATTTGAATTAGTAGTTGTTTTCATTAGCTACTGTGGTTATACTCATTCTAAAAACTCTTCCAAAAGAAGAAGCTCTTCCAAAAGATTATAATGATGAATGGGGAATGGCTATAGTATTGTAGGGTTTAATTGTAGTCTCTTTTATTCACCATCACAGTTATACTTATGATAAGCACTCTTCCACAAGAAGAAACTCTTCCAAGAAATATTTATACTGTCTTAAGCATGATTGTGATCTTGAACGTTTTAGTTGTGTGTTTTCACTAAGTACCATAGTTGTTCTTGCTCTTAAACGCTTGTCAAAAATATCATAATGATGGGTAGGATATGGCTATGATATCTTAGTTTTTCATTGCTTTCAGTCTTTATGTTTGCATTTGCACTCAATTACACAGTCAGGATTGTTCTAAAAACTCTTCCAAAATACCAATCATGATGGACAAACAGACTGTATAATTCCATAGAATAATGCATGCTAGCTTAGTTAGGATGCTCCGGAGTTTAATTGCACTTAACTCATGTTCAGTTGTTTTTCTTTAAGTTTGATAATGACTTGTAGTTTAACATTGTTTTAGGCTAGTGACATTTTAGGTTCAGTTGTAGTTCAACTCATTGCATTTGCACTCCATATTCAGTTGTCATTCACTGCATTACTTCAGTTGTTAAATTTAACAAAACAACCTTCATTATTCACAAATCTCTTCTTGTTCTAAAATCCATAATTGATTCATAAACATATGAACAGAAGACCATATCACTTTAAGGCCTGAGGTACTTCTGCAACTTCTTTATCATCTTACAAACAAACATTTTCCTCAATAGACTATTTCAAAAATCTATAACCTTTGAGTGAAGTGTAGTGCTATAAAACTGAGTTGCAGAATAGAGTTAGGCATTAGATTTAGAGTAGAAGATCTTATGATGGTATCAATGTTTTACTCCAAACGTACTTCAACAAATCTCTAATCAAGGATAAAATGTTGCATCATTATAAGTTAGTTGTTTAAATTGTTTAGTTAGGAAGATTTGCATACTTAGTGACCATGTTTCAAGCTCTCTCTCAAATGCCTTTGATGAAAGAATTTGACAAGTTTAGTTTGTGTTTTGAATCATTTGCTTAAAATTCATTATCAAGCTTTGCTTTTTCTTATTCATAGTTTAGATTTAATTCTGTTTTTAGTATTGCATTTGCATTTACCATTTGACATCAACCAATTAGGTTTCACCCTGGTTTTAATCATTAGCTTCCTTCCATTAGCTTTCTAGTCATTTTCCTTGTGAACATAAAACCACCAAAAGATCAAAAACATCAGAAATCATCACAAAAGACCAAAAACATCATAAAATACTACACACAACGCATTAAGAAACAAACACCTAGGTACATACAGTACACTTCACTTCAGCAGTTTACCAACCCTGGTTGACAATTAAATGAGCTCAATTTAGGAGACTAGATTGAGACCAAACACCTCCAATGGGCGAGATGGGAATTGCAGGGACGGTGACAAATTATTGTGTAACAGATTCCCCCTAAAGCATGAGGACCGAAAGAGAGAGAGGGGTGAAATGCTTTACGAGAACGTGTCCAACTGAAAACACTACCGTCGGAAAACCTGCGTAGACAAGTACAACTGATATCTCAAATACATGATATATGTGGTATGGGTGCATCCATCCATAACAGAGCATACAATAATCAAGATCCAAGGCATGGACGCAACCATCCAGTAAGGATAAATAGATAGACTCAAGTATGGTCGCAGCCATCCAATCAATGAGTCATGTAACTAATCCACAAAATCACAGCCTGGATTCTAACAAACAAAATCCAGGGTCTTACGCTCCATTTAGACCCGAAAAAAGTACAATTTCAAGCATGTGAATAAGTGAACTGAAGTTGAATATGCAAGAACATCGCCTGATTACCAGCCAATGATGAAAGTTGTTAACAGACGCGAGAGGTACCACCAATAGTGACAATGGTACTCAAGGTACTATAGGTACAATCTACGGCATGTGAATCAGTGGGTTGGAGTCGAACACCCGTAGAATCACTCGATCAGAGGTCAATGATGAAAAACTCACATCGAATGCGAAGAACCTGCCATTAAGGCATGCAGGCTCCAAGGTACCAGAAGGGAGTCTCTAGATCAGCTTCCCGGATAATGAGCTAAAGTCGACAGGAAGTGACCTTGATCAAAGGTGGGCCATAGTGTTTCCCACATCATCGATGTGAGACAGAGGAACATAATGTCTTTGTGAATCAAGATCAGATGAGAATCAGAGGAAGGTTGGAACTTTTGCAGAGGTCAACTTCTCTTGAACATATCGGTGGCACGACAGTGGATTTGGCAGTATTTTACATCAAAATATCAAGGGTCATGATGACGAGGCAAAGAGCAGATGAGAGGTCAAAAGGGATTACCCAAACCCATGGAGGCTAATAGACAATGAGGTGAGATGTCCCCAACCTGACACGAATGCAGAAAAGTGCCATGTTCAAGAGCGACATACTGCCGACACGACAACGATTCTGGTTCCAGTTTTCCCCCACCATTTCTGGTGAGTACCTCTTTACTTTTACACAAGCTTGAAGAGGATACCATATGCTTGTCATATAAGTTCATCCTTCGGACGAATCCATCCTAGTACATTTAACGAGCCCTAGGAAGGAGAAACTCGAATATCGTCATTACGACTGAATCCGATGTCATCAGGGTTTAACAAGTCTGAAAAAGGAAGAACTCGACGTCTTTTCATATTTAAAGAGTTTGAAAAGACAGCGGAAAAGTAAACTCCAGCGGTCCCTTTTCGTAAATAGTTCCTTAGATCCGAAAAGGTAGAAAACTATGTCTGAGAAAACCTCCTAGTCACAATAGGCTAGGGTATTCCTTTTTGGTAAATAATCTATCCCAGCCCGAGAAAGGGGTAAACATATACTGGGTAGATGTCGTTTCGGGGCCACTTTAATGAGATCAAAACGACAAGGGACTCGGCAATCTTTTCATGTTTAGAGATTCAGAAAAGAGCTGAAAGTTGACTCCTCCTGGAGGAACGAGTGGTATAAAGGGTAGCAACTGGTTCCGGTAATGGTGGAACTACTCAGAACAAGTAAAGGTTAAGAGGTTGGCTAACAAGACCACTCATCACAGCGGTTCCTCAGGAACGGGTAAAACAACGAAGTGAAGGCATATGATCGGCCAAGCAGATAGTGACGATGGAGTGAGAAAACCAAGGCTTATCTGGAAAAAATAGGCTGATAAAATGGCAATCACAAGAGGTAAAATGGGAAAGGTTTCATTTTTACACAAGCTTGAAACAAAGATAAACTATGATTGAAACCAGTTTCATTTTTACACAAGCTTGAAATGGAAACAAACTATGGTTAAAAAAAGTAAGCATGCCCCCAGCATGGTGACTCAATTCGAGGTACATGCCCCCCAAGCTTCAGTCCATATGAAAGGCAAATGGAGAGAAGGTTCAAGTTACGAGATCAAGATGAAGACTCCACTGGGATTTTACGAGATCTGATCAAAGACTCAAATTGAACAAGAACGTGTTTCATTATTTTAACGAGGTTGACACATTAAAATAACTATCCTCAAGACACCTTGTTTCATGGTTTAAGGAGCTTAGCACAAGACAAGGAACTCTGCTCCCCAGCTTGTTTCATTTTTTAAGGAGTTTGACACAAGAAAACGAACTCTGCTCGGACAACCTTGTTTCATTTTTTAAGGAGCTTGACACAAGACAAGGAACTCTACTCCAACCAGCTTGTTTCATTTTTTAAGGAGCTTGACATAAGAAAACGAACTGTGCTCCGACAACCTTGTTTCATTTTTTAAGGAGCTTGACACAAGACAAGGCACTGTGCTCCGACGACCTTGTTTCATTTTTTAAGGAGCTTGACACAAGAAAATGAACTGTGCTCCCACGACCTTGTTTCATTTTTTAAGGAGCTTGACACAAGACAAAGAACTGTGCTCCGATGACCTTGTTATAATGAACAAGAAGTCATCGCTTCCAAGAGTTCCACTCCCGATGGAAGGAAAACATCCTGGAAGTCAAGACCCAATGCCCCCAACACCTGATGCACAATGGCACTATCACTGGGTACAGGCATGGGGTAGGTAGCCACATAGTTTACCTGCGATGGGGCAAATACAATAGGTGGATAAAAACTAAGAAGGGATGATGGTGGGCCAGTTTCCACAT